>OY856412.1:617532714-618132714 GCA_963693085.1 Alisma plantago-aquatica | reverse complement strand
AGGATCCCTTTAGTTCCTTAAGTCTTCCTCTCCTGGGTGCACGACACACTCTCATCTCTTGCAAGCTTGGTGGCTGATCCTCCTTGGAGTCTCCTTCTTCCTCTAGTGGTGGTCGAACCCTAGAGTGCCCTGCTCTCCTTCTTCCTTGGTGGTGTGTGGAGCTAGGAGCTTGGATCTTGCTTCAGGTGGGTTACATAACTCCTAACCCTAACTACTTTACCCTCTTTCTATGTTCTTATATGTTGCTATGATCATGTCGGCGGTATGAGTTGCTAGTTAGTTCCTTGCTTAAGTTGTTCTTGTTGGCCGAACCATGTGTTCTAGGGTTTCTTGGTGAGCAATACTCTCTTCTCTCCTAGGTCTTGAGGAGTGAGCTTGAGTTCTAGTATCATGAGCAACACTCCTCTCTCGTTTAAGTTGAGAGGTGAGCTTGTGTTCTAGTAGCTTGAGCAACACCCTCCTCTCACCATGGACTTGAAGGGTGAGCTTGGTGGTAGTTGTGGACCTCATTTAGAGTTGCTCCTAATGTTGCCCGATTGGTGATAAGAGGTGTGCAAGACCCCTCTCTCTTAGTTGTTGAGAGGTGAGCCATCTTCTTGAACCATTAAGGTTTGGTGCCCTTGTGCTTGAGGTGGATGACGACCTTGTGGAGTTGCATCTTGACCGTTATGATCTTGGGGGAGGTGCTGCCCGATACCTCTTGACCTAGAACCTTGGACGACATGTCGTGGTGGCTGTGATGGACGATACCCCTGGTCCCTGACCTTGTGACGGGCGTCACACCACAGTCCTTTCTTTGTGACGGCCAATAGACCATGTATGGGTTGGCTAAACGACAGGTTCCCTGTTGGCTATTCGAGTCACACCCTTAGGCGTTGCCTCTTGTGGAGTGCCCTTCCCGACATACGTGACTTAGGTGTAGCTTGGTGTCATTGTGCTTTGAGGTATGGACGTTGCTAGCCAGTTCTGTAATGAGCGTCACCCTTGGCCTTAGCTCTGTGTGTGTCGGCCAACAACACGACACTGTTTGGGCGTTGCACGACACCTTGTTGCCCGATACACCTGACCTGAGGAGGTAGCCTTGTGGTCGTTGCCATGAAGCATGATGCCCCGTTGCACGATATGCTTCTTTGGTTAGCTGAGCGCTTGGTTGCCGTTACCCTTGGTGCTGATGCAGCGTTGCACGATACCACAGTGCACGACACTAGTGAGTGCACGATATGCCTGACGCAGCGTTGCACGTTACACCCTTGTGCTGGCCGATAGGCGCTGGTGTGCCTAGTCGTTATGTGCTGACCGTTATGGGTTGGACGATAGATGAGGGTACCCTGCCCGATACTACCTTTAGTGAGGGTAGTGGGTGGTTCTAGTGAGGGTCATGTTCCTTATGGAAAACGGTATGTTAAATGTTGTTCTTGCCATTACGTTTAGTCATGATGGTGACCCTTGATATGCTTGATGGTAATCGTTATGGTGGAGTTTATCTATGTATCTTAACATGACTTTACATATGTATGTGATCATCTTGACATTATGTATAATAATAAGGAAATGGTAAGCATATAAGATGCTTTGCTTGATAATATGATCAATGTCTATGGTCACAGTTGAGGCATGTTTGGTAGAACATCAATGTCACCCTATGTTGATAGTATGATCTTTTTGTTAGTCTATGATGATTGTGCATACTAACCATGCAGGTGTTCCATGCAGTTGCATAGCCAGGTCAAGGGCTATGAGGTATATGTAATTGAATAACACTGCTTGAATAACTACTCTTGATGATGAGGTATCATATATGATGTGTTTGGTCTGAGGACCTAAGTTTGACTAAAGTACCTAAGATGATGAGAATGCCTTGAGAGGCAATGGCACTAAGTGATAAGGGATTGAGATCCCATGGCAATGTGATGATCCTGGAGATGGATCTAGATGATTGGCAAGAGGCCAAATGATAACATGTAATGTTGGATCCTTGTGATGGATCAGGATGATGTTGATTACACTAAAAGCATAACATTGAGTTTTATGTTGGTTATTCTTGTTATAGTTTGCATGTTATACAATTTGGTTGAATCTTGCAATCCACTTAAAATATACTAACTAATCATAGTGGAACATATCATGTAGTTTGCCCTGACCATAGATCCATCATCATCAGTAGCTGGTGATGGTGAAACAGGGTCTCCTCCGGGTTAACTTGGAAGCGCATATTGTTGAATATGTGTGATTTCTCCTAGCCTTAAATAGAGAGGGAATCGAGTGCAGCTACGGCTGCAGACTCGGATACATATATATA
This sequence comes from Alisma plantago-aquatica, assembly GCA_963693085.1. Taxonomy (NCBI): domain Eukaryota; kingdom Viridiplantae; phylum Streptophyta; class Magnoliopsida; order Alismatales; family Alismataceae; genus Alisma; species Alisma plantago-aquatica. The sequence continues at coordinate 618,130,415 of OY856412.1, read as the reverse complement.
TAGAGTATGGTGAACATGCCCATGGCTCAGAGTAATAGAGCATGAATGCGTTCATGGCTCAGAGCACGGTGAACAGGCCTATGGCTCAGTTTTACTAGCGCCGTCACCTGTACTGAGGCGGGCTAGGTAGAAGGTAACCTATGGAGCTGACCTTGTGGCTGAGGCCACTTAAGCATGAGACTGCGGTCCAACTTTGGTTCTCGTGCACTGACCATGAGGTGGGAGGTCGTGGAGTCCGGCTCTTCCATTGACCTTGTATGGCACCGACTCCGGGTTTCGCAGCCGTCGGTTGGATCTGAGCGGTACGGCTCACTTCCTCAGGGCATAATAATACATAATCCATCCGAATAGTATTTACTACTTAAGACAAACACAAAACATTGGTTGAGGCCTTGCTTGTGTAGTTAATCATGTTATATCTTGCAGTTGCTTATATGTTCCTCATGATATGAAGTAAGACCTTATAAATATTATCTTGTTAATCATGTTCCATAAAGAAATGCTTGGGTATATGCCATTCATACATCTGGTAAGCTTGCTAGTATGAACAGCTTGTCTTTACAACTGCTCTTATAATAACTCTTATCAGTTATCTGCTTATTTCCTTCTGAGGTTTTGTAGTTTTGGCGGGGAGTTATGTTTCTTGCTGGGACTGTGTGTCTCACCCCGCTGGTTTATAACCTTTTTAGGTGGTCGAGCTAGGCGTGGTGGTGGTCGCGGAGTTGCGGCCGAATAGAAAGACGAGAAGTAGAAGGAAAGAGATGGATATGTTGCTGTTCTGGATGTTTTGTAGTAGAGTCTAGAGTCATCCCTGTACTCTTAGGTCCTTGGGAGCATTTTGACGTTGTTTCACAATGAATAGTTGTTGATGTTTTATATATCCTGCTGCTGGCCGGATGTGGGCCTTTATGTACATATAAACAGGTGATGAACTCATGTGTTGGTTAGACAGTTGTTCCTCTAAGCTGTGGACATGTATCAAGGCTTGTATATGTTTGTATAACATGTTTCCTTGCAGGATGTGGACCTATATGTAATAGTTTTCTCAGTTTACCTGCTTCCCGCAACCAATTTTAATTAACCCGCGTTTTTGGTAATATGTGGTTATGGTGATTTCCGCACATTTTCGCGTAAGACCTCGCTGTCTGTGTGATAGTGGGATGTGTTGCCAAAAGTTTTGGTATCAGAGCTTTAGGTTCGCTGAGTCTACAGGGATTTCAGACTAGGTTGTGCCTGTTCTTGTGAGTTTTCCAGATTTTCTCACAATCATCTTCTGCCCTCAGCGGAAGAAAAGTCAAGAGGTCTGGAAACCATGAAGAACATGTTGCTGAGCACAATGATGCTGCATCAGTTGATGGAGCTATAAGGCAGGCACATGAAGATCGGGTGCCTGAGGTCCCCCAACCTGACCCAACCATTCTTGAACACCCTGCCTATCAACAGCTTATGGGGCAGATAATGGCTACGATGAATCTCATCGTAGATAGATTGCTAGTGCCTCCGCCGAGAGCACATGCTCCCCATGGTGAAACATCGGGTATTGGGAAGACCTTTGAGCGGCTTCGCCGAGTCGGAGCTTCGGATTATGCTGGAACGGCTGATCCAGCGGATGCGGATCTGTGGCTGACAAGTCTTGAGAAGGCTTTCTGGATCCTCGACATCCCCGAAGTAGACAAAGTAAAGCACACTGTCTACCTTCTGAAAGGTAGTGCTGGTCACTGGTGGACCATCGAGGAGGAGAAGCGACCTGGTGAGGTGATCTATTGGGAGGTTTTCCTGCGTGAGTTCGTCAGCAGATACTTCTCGAAGACGTATCTGGACGAGAAGATCAGTCAGTTTGAGAGCATGCGACAAGGAATGATGAACATCACTGAGTACGAGGCCAAGTTCATGGAGCTGTTGAGGTTTTGTCCTCACATGGAAGCGACAGATGAAGAGCGGATCAGACGCTTTGAGAAGGGTTTGAGTACTGAGCTGACAACACCTGTGTCTGCGTTGGAGAACAGAGAGCGGTTTGCTACGTTTGTGGAATCCTTCCGGAGGATCGAACGGTCAGTAAGGGAGAAAAGAGAATCTATGTCTAAGAAGAGACTTGCTTAGTTTTAGGGACAGAGGTTTGGTGGCTTCAAGAAGCTAAGGTTTGCATCACCGTCAGTGATGAGAGGTTCCAGTACACCATCGCAGTGGTCTCTGAGTAAGGGAAGAGGTTATGTTTCTTCACCGTCAAAGGCACATAGTACAACTTCAGTGGAAGTGACAGGTCCATCTAGGCCATGATTTGAAGTTAAGACATGTTATATTTGCGGTCAGACAGGGCATTTCAAGTCGAACTGCCCAAGCAGAGATGTTGAAGTGATGCAACAGCCGAGGAAGAATCAACAAGGGTCAGATAGACAGCAACCCAGTGGTAGCAGAGGGCGAGGATGTGGTCAAGCGTCACAAACAAGATCGTCTGCTCAAGGAAGTAGAGGACGTGGACAACAAGCAACAACTCGATTCTATGCTATCAGTCACCCGGAGGCAATAGTTAACCCGCGAGTGGTGACTGGTCAGATGGAGTTATTTCATTCTGATATGTCTTCTTCTTGCTTTATATCTGTTCTGGTTGACCCGGGTGCTACACACTCTTTTATCACCTATAGTATGCTTGAGAACTGTCGTTTACCTGTTAGCTGTAAGAAAGATAGTTTGTTGTTAGAAACCCCTCTTGATGGTTCCTCGATGCTCCGAGAAGAGTGTCCATCTTGTGTCTTATCTTTTTCGGGACACAACATACAAGTGGATCTTATACCACTTGATATGCACGGTTTTGATGTTATCCTTGGGATGGATACCTTAGAGAAGTATAAGGTTGTTTTGGACTGTGGTTCCAAGCAAGCGGTGTTTAAGGGTGATGGAGAGAAGTGGATCTTCCAAGAAGATAGGAAGATTCTTCCGACATGTCTAGTATCCGCTATGGTGGCAGATAAGCTGTTACAACAAGGATGTGAGGCGTTCTTAGCTCACGTTGTGGATACCATTGTGGCTACCAAGGTGAAAGGTCCTAGCCTTGAAGAGGTGACAGTTGTCCGAGAGTTTGTGGATGTGTTTCCCGAAGAGTTCCCTGGTGTTCCTCCACCCCGAGAGATTGATTTTGAGATCAATCTGGTTCCAGGAACACAGCCAGTTGCACAGACACCGTATAGGATGCTCCAGTAGAGATGGCAGAGCTTAAAAAGCAATTGCAAGAGTTGTTGGAGAAAGGTTTCATCTGACCATGTACGTCGCCTTGGGGTGCTCCAGTGTTGTTCGTCAAAAAGAAGGACGGTTCGATGCGGTTATGTATAGATTACCGACAGTTGAACAAGGTCACGATCAAGAACAAGTACCTGTTGCCGAGGATAGATGATCTGTTCGATCAGTTACATGGTGCTACAGTGTTTTCGAAGATCGATCTACAGTTCGGATACCATCAGTTGAGGATTAAGGCGGATGACATACCAAAGTCAGCTTTTAGGACGAGGTATAGTCACTTTGAGTTTGTGGTTATGTCGTTTGGGCTAACCAATGAACCTGCTGCTTTCATGGATTTGATGAATCGAGTGTTTCATCCGTTCCTAGATTAGTTTGTTGTAGTCTTTATAGATGACATCTTGATTTATAGTCGAAATAAGCAAGAGCATGAGTGACATCTTCATCTAGCGTTGACTCTTCTTCACCAACACCAGTTGTATGCCAAGTTCAGTAAGTGTGAGTTCTGGTTGGAAGAAGTAACTTTCTTGGGTCATGTGATATCTACAGAAGGAGTCAAAGTAGATCCGAAGAAGGTGGAGTCTGTTGTAGAATGGGAACAACCGAATACGCCGACGTTCGTAGTTTCCTGGGTTTGGCAGGATACTACCGGAGGTCTATCAAGGACTTCAGTGCGATTGCGTGCCGATGACAAAGTTGACAAGAAAAGATGTACCTTTTTTCTGGGATGATCGTTGCCAGCAAGCTTTCTAGAGTTTTAAGGAGAAGTTGACCAATGCTCCAGTGTTAATTCTGCCAGAGCCTGGAAAGGGCTATGTTGTCTTCTGTGATGCTTCCAAGAAAGTTTTAAGTTGTGTGCTGATGCAGGAAGATCATGTGGTTTCTTTTGCTTCGTGACAGCTTAAGAAACACGAGGTGAACTATCCGACTCATGATTTGGAGTTAGCAGTGGTAGTTCATGCGTTAAAGATTTGGAGACCCTATCTTTACGGGGAAGTGTGCCACATCTTTACGGATCATAAGAATCTGAAGTACATCTTTTCGCAGCATGAGTTGAACATGCGACATCGTCGATGGATGGAGCTAATCAATGATTACCACTACACCATCGAGTATCATCCTGGTAAGGTGAATGTGGTGGCTGATGCACTTAGCCGAAAGTCTTCTTCTCTTCCTTTAAGGAAGGCATGGTTGAGTTCCCTGGTGTGCCATAGATGGGATATTCTTGTTTCCTTACGAAAAATGAATGTGCAGATGGAAGTCTCCTTGTTAGCTGGACTCTTAGCACAGATGCAAGTCAAGCCTACGCTGAGACAACAGATCAAAGATGCACAACAAGCAGATGATACAATATAGTTGATCAGATCAGAGTTTGGCAGCGAAAAGTGTGATGGTTTCCATGAGTCCGAGGATGGGCTAGTCTACTATCGTGACAGGATGGTGGTCCCCAATGCTGATGATCTGAGGAAGTTAGTGCTCGAGGAAGCACACATGTCGATGTATGCTATGCATCCAGGAGTCACCAAGATGTACCATAGTCTGAAGGACCTGTATTGGTGGCTCGGTTTGAAGAAAGATGTAGTTGAGTTTGTGGCTAGGTGTGCGATATGTCAGCAAGTCAAGGATGAACATCAAAAGCCGGCAGGTACGTTGCAACCCCTGCCGATACCATAGTGGAAATGTGATCATATAACCATGGATTTTGTAGTTGGACTACCTAGGACAACTAGGAATCATGATTCCATTTGGGTTATAGTGGATAGATTGACGAATTCTTCCCATTTCATACATGTGAAGACGACATATACAACCGAGAAGCTCGCTCGAGTATATGTGGATGAGATAGTGCATCTGTACGGTGTGCCGTCGACGATAGTTTCTGACAGAGGTCCTCAGTTCACAAGTCATTTCTGGGAACAGTTGCACAGAGCGTTGGGAACACAGTTGAGGTTCAGTACCGCCTTCCACCCACAGACAAATGGACAGTCTGAGAGGACTATTCGGATTCTGGAGGATCTCCTTTGAGCTTGTGTTTTGCAGTTCCTAGGCAGTTGGGACGTACACCTTAGTTTGATAGAGTTTGCCTACAACAACAGTTATCAGTGGAGCATTAACATAGAAGGAAGTGCAGATCTCCTTTGTGTTGGTATGAATCTGGTGAATATCAGCTTTTGGGTCCTGAGTTAGTACAGCAGACGGCAGAAAAGATTAAGGTGATACAACAATAGTTGAAAGCGGCACAGGATAGGCAGAAGTCTTATGCAGACAATCGCCGACGACCTTTGGAGTTCCAAGTAGGAGACAAAGTATATCTTAAAGTCTCTCTGTGGAGAGGTGTGCTAAGGTTTGGCCGGAAGGGTAAGCTAGCACCCAGGTATATGGGGCCATACTCGATCATAACATGTGTTGGTAAGGTAGCTTACGAGTTAGAGCTGCCTCCAGAGTTGCACAGGTTACATCCAATGTTCCATGTTAGTATGTTAAGTCATCCGGATTCAGGGACAGTGATACAGCCAGACGAAGTTGAGCTTGATGAAGACATGACCTACGAGGAAGGTCTTGTGATGATCTTTGATAGAAGAGTTAACAAGATGAAGAGGAAGGATCTGGTTCTTGTGAAGGTTCTTTGGCATCATCGTGGCGTTGAGGAAGCCACATCGGAGCTTGAGGAAGAGACGAGGAGGAAGTATCCCTCTCTTTTCACTTCGGATTTCGGGGATGAAATCCCTTTTTAGGGGGTTAGCTTGTAAGAACCCTGACCTCCGTTTAGGGTTTACCCTATTTGCCTTGCTTAAACCTGGTGCTTTGTTGCTTGCTAATCACCTTTTGTGGTGATTAGGGTTTGTTGGTGCTTTGTTGAGAGTTGGAGGTGCTACTTGCAAATAACCCAAGTTTAAGGTTTGTGGGCAAGTTTGCCACCTTGTGAGGTGTTCCTCCCTCTCCTTGCTTCCTCTAGTGTTGAGAGGAAGGTTTGGGCCCGTTTCTTGAGTTCCTTTGGGCTTGGTTGAGCTTGTTGGGCCTTGTGGTGCCTTTCCTTTGCTTGATTGAACCTTGTGTCGGGCAAGAGGGTGCTTGTGTCGCCCAGGATGTGTCGCCCAGGGTTGTGTCACCCATGGTGGTGGTGTGTCATCCAGGTGTGCCGCCCATGAACCTTTGACCACCTTTGACCTTGTTTGTGTCACCACTAGTGGACACTTGGTGCTTGATGCTTGCATGCGGCAATGGCCTTGGATATGTGTTTAGGGCATGCTAGAGTGGTGGCTTTTGCACATGGACAAGTGTCCCTAGGTGGGCGACACTTTTCTTTGCTCTACCTTGTATTCTCCTCCATCATCTTCTATATATGTGTTTCCTTTCCATTGCTAAGGATCCCTTTAGTTCCTTAGTCTTCCTCTCCTTGGTGCACGACACACTCTCATCTCTTGCAAGCTTGGTGGCCGATCCTCCTTGGAGTCTCCTTCTTCCTCTAGTGGTGCTCGAACCCTAGAGTGCCTTGCTCTCCTTCTTCCTTGGTAGTGCGTGGAGCTAGGAGCTTGGATCTTGCTTAAGGTGGGATACATAACTCCTAACCCTAACTACATTACCCTCTTTCTATGTTCTTATATGTTGCTATGATCATGTCGTCTATATGAGTTGCTAGTTAGTTCCTTGCTTAAGTTGTTCTTGTTGGCCGAACCATGTGTTCTCAGATTTCTTAGTGAGAAATACTCTCTTCTCTCCTAGGTCTTGAGGAGTGAGCTTGAGTTCTAGTATCATGAGCAACACTCCTCTCTTGTTTAAGTTGAGAGGTGAGCTTGTGTTCTAGTAGCTTGAGAAACACTCTCCTCTCACCATGGACTTGAAGGGTGAGCTTGGTGGTAGTTGTGGACCTCGTTTAGGGTTGCTCCTTGTGTTTCCCGATTGGTGATAAGAGGTGAGCAAGACACCTCTCTTAGTTGTTGAGAGGTGAGCCATCTTCTTGAACCATTAAGGTTTGGTGCCCTTGTTCTTGAGGTGGATGACGACCTTGTGGAGTTGCATCTTGACCGTTATGATCTTGGGGGAGGTGTTGCCCGATACCTCTTGACCTAGAACCTTGGACGACATGTCGTGGTGGCTGTGATGGATGTGACGGGCATCACACCACAGTCCTTGCTTTGTGACGGCCGATAGGCCATGGATGGGTTGGTTGAACGACAGGTTCCCTGCTGGCTGTTTGAGTCGCACCCTTAGGCGTTGCCTCTTGTGGAGTGCCCTGCCCGACACATGTGACTTAGGTGTAGCTTGGTGTCATTGTGCTTTGAGGTATGGACGTTGCTAGCCAGTTCTATAATGAGTGTCACCCTTGGCCTTAGCTCTGTGTGGGTCGGCCAACAACACGACACTAGTTGGGCGTTGCACGACACCTTGTTTCCCGATACACCTGATCTGAGGAGGTAGCCGTGTGGCCGTTGCCATGAAGCACGACACCCCGTTGCATGATATGCTTCTTTGGTTAGCTGCACGCTTGGTTGCTGTTACCCTTGGTGTTGACGCAGCGTTGCACGATACCACAGTGCACGACACTGGTGAGTGCACGATATGTCTGACACAGCGTTGCACGTTACACCCTTGTGTTGGCCGATAGGCGCTGGTGTGCCTGGCCGATATGTGCTGACCATTATGGGTTGGACGATAGATGAGGGTACCCTACCCGATACTACCTTTGGTGAGGGTAATGGGTGTTTCTAGTGAGGGTCCTGTTCCTTATGGAAAACGATATGTTAAATGTTGTTCTTGCCATTACGTTTAGTCATGATGGTGACCCTTGATATGCTTGATGGTAATCGTTATGGTGGAGTTTATCTATGTATCTTAACATGACTTTACATATGTATGTGATCATCTTGACATTATGTATAATAATAAGGAAATGGTAAGCATGTAAGATGCTTTGCTTGATAATATGATCAATGTCTATGGTCACAAGTTGAGGCATGATTGGTAGAACATCAATGTCACCCTATGTTGATAATATGATCTTTCTGTTAGTCTATGATGATTGTGCATACTAACCATGCAGGTGTTCCATGCAGTTGCATAGCCAGGTCAAGGGCTATGAGGTATATGTAATTGAATAACACTACTTGAATAACTACTCTTGATGATGAGGTATCATATATGATGTGTTTGGTCTGAGGACCTAAGTTTGACTAAAGTACCTAAGATGATGAGAATGCCTTGAGAGGCAATGACATTATGTGATAAGGGATTGAGATCCCATGGAAATGTGATGATCCTGGAGATGGATCTAGATGAGTGGTAAGAGGCCAAGTGATAACATGTAATGTTGGATCCTTGTGATGGATCAGGATGATGTTGATTACACTAAAAGCATAACATTGAGTTTTATGTTGGTTATTCTTGTTATAGTTTGCATGTTATACAATTTGGTTGAATCTTGCAATCCACTTAAAATATACTAACTAATCACAGTGGAACATATCATGTAGTTTGCCCTGGCCATAGATCCATCATCGTCAGTAGCTGGTGATGGTGAAACAGGTTCTCCTGTGGGTTAACCTGGAAGCACATATTGTTGAATATGTGTGGTTTCTCCTAGCCTTAAATAGAGAGGGAATTCAGTGCAACTACGGTTGCAGACTCAGATACATATATATATAGAGCATGGTGAACAGGCCCATGGCTCAAAGTAATAGAGCATGAATGCGTCCATGGCTCAGAGCACGGTGAATAGGCTCGTGGCTCAGTTTTACTAGCGTCGTGACCTGTACCGAGGCGGGCTTGGTAGAAGGTAGCCTGTGGAGCTGACCCTGTGGCTAAGGCCACTTAAGCATGAGACTACGGTCCTACTTTGGTTCTCGTGCACTGACCACGAGGTGGGAGGTCGTGGAGTCCGACTCTTCCATTGACCTTGTATGGCACCAGCTCTGAGTTTCGCAGCCGTCGGTTGGATCTGAGCGGTACGGCTCACTTCCTCAGGGCATAATAATACATAATCCAGCCGAATAGTATTTACTGCTTAAGACAAATGCGAAACATTGGTTGAGGCCTTGCTTGTGTAGTTAATCCTGTTATATCTTGCAGTTGCTTATATGTTCCTCATGATATGAAGTAAGACCTTATAAATCTTATCTTGTTAATCTTGTTCCATAAAGAAATGCTTGGGTATATGCTTTTCGTACATCTGGTAAGCTTGCTAGTATGAACAACTTCTCTTTACAACTGCTCTTGTTATAACTCTTATCAGTTATCTGCTTATTTCCTTCTGAGGTTTTGTAGTTTCGGCGGGGAGTTATGTTTCTTGTTGGGACTGTGTGTCTCACCCCACTAGTTTATAACCTTTTGAGGTGGTCGAGCTAGGCTTGGTGGTGGTCGCGGAGTTGTGGCCGAACAGCAAGACGAGCAGTAGAAGGCAAGAGATGGATATGCTGCTGTTCTGCATGTTTTGTAGTAGACTCCAGAGTCATCCATGTACTCTCAGGTCCTTGGGAGCGTTTTGACGTTGTTTCACGATGAATAGCTGTTGATGTTTTGTATATCATGTTGCTGGCCGGATGTGGGCCTTTATGTACATATAAACAGGTGATGAACTCATGTGTTGGTTAGACAGTTGTTCCTCTAAGCAATGGACACGTATCCAGGCTTGTATATGTTTGTATAACCTGTTTCCTTGCAGGATGTGGACCTATATGTAATAGTTTTCTCAATTTACCTGCTTCCCGCAATCGGTTTTAATTAACCCGTGTTTTTGGTAATCTGTGGTTATGGTGATTTCTGTACGTTTTCGCATAGCACCTCGATGTCTGTGTGATAGTGGGATGTGTTGCCACAAAACTGGTGAATATCAACTTTTGGGTCCTGATCTTGTGCAACAAACCACCAAGAAGATTAAAATAATACAACAACAGTTGAAGACTGTACACGATAGAGAGAAATCTTACGCTGATAAGCATCGTAGACCTTTAGAATTCCAGATTGGAGACAGAGTGTACCTCAAGGTCTCACCTTGGAAAGGAGTTCTTCAATTTGGAAGAAAAGGAAAGTTAGCTCCTAGATTTATGGGGCCTTATCCAATCATTGAACTGATTGGGAAGGTAGCTTATAAGCTGGAGTTACCAACTGAGCTACAAAAGTTGCACCCAGTGTTCCACATTTCCATGTTAAGGAAATGTCATCCTGATACAGAAACAGTTATGCAGCCTATGGAAGTAGAATTAAACGATGATATATCTTACGATGAAGGACCAATGTTAATTCTTGACAGAAGGATCAAGAAGTTGAAAAAGAAAGACATTAGTCTTGTAAAAGTCCTCTGGAATCATCGTGGCGTTGAAGAAGCTACATGGGAATTAGAGGAAGAAATGAGAAGGAAATACCGTACTCTTTTCTCTTAATATCTTGATAATGATTTCGGGGACGAAATCCTTATAAGGGGTGGATAATTTGTAACATCCCTGACCTGGGTTATGTTTTAACCCTAGGTGTTTTGGATTAATAAAGTTGATTAAATACTTTCTCTTATCCTTTGAAAAGTAATTAAGGCTTTTGAGGAACTTATACTTCAATTTCAATCCTTTTTGAATAATGTTGAAACATTGTTTTGTTATTTTTGAACTAAGTGCAAATTACCCAAGTTGAGGGGTTAACTTGCAAATTGCACTTGGTAAAATGTTCCTCTGATGTTGAGACATCATAAGAATGAATATGATGTAGTGGTATGGTTTCCACAAGCTTGGGCACCAAGATAAAGCTTGTAAGAGCAATTCTTGTGCATTAAAACCTAGTTTTGGTATAATGTGCAATTTACCCAAAACCAAGGGTTCAATATGCAAAATACCACCTCTTGAGCGTCCCTAATATTTCTTGGCATCAATTAAAGAAAAGAAAATGAGAAGGGAGCCTCATTTGAATTATCATGGGGGAGAGAGAATCTTGCCATTAAAAGAATCAAGATTTAAGCATAAATGGAACTTTAATTTAATTTAATGCAAAAGAAATAAATTAATTGAGGAACCCTTCAACCAAAAGTCGAGGGATGAAATAGAAAATTGTTGGACGAGCTTGTGCCTTGCTATGGCACAAAAAGATCTTGGTTTAGTGGAAGCCCACTCACATTATCATAATAAAAAGTATTATCCACTAAAAGTTGGATATTAATATAAAACTCATTAAGGTGCTTAATTTCTTTTCCATTAATTATTGGATAATGAAGAGGTTTTGCAAGGCAATGAAGGTGGCTTCTTGGCCAAGGAATGGAGGGGGAAGTGGTGGAAATAATTTCGGAATTTAAAGAAAATAATTTCTTTTTCTCTTTCCTTGAAAATCCTTATACATATCCTTTTTCCAACACACTTAAGGATCTTTTCCTTGGAATTCCTTTTCTCACTTTGCTTTGGCTGACCATGGGAGAGATCATGAGAAGGAGAAGGACGACTCCAACCTATTGGTAAGCTTTTGATCGTCTTTCACCTTGGATTATGGTGAAAACCCTAAATCAATGTTTGATTATTGGTTTTCTTCACTCGATTTCCAATCCTAGCCAACTTGTTCATCCAAAAGCTCAAGAACAGACCTTGGGCAGTTGCTATAACTTCATCCACCATTAGAGCCATGGAGCTTGGATCTTGGAGATCAGATTTTGAGGCGGGTTTTATAAATTTAACCCTTAAACATTAGTATTGTATTCAATTCTCTATGATTTGTTGGTTATTTTCTTCTATTTGGAACTCTTGTGATTCATTACTGAAATTCCCATGAAAAACGGTTTCTGTTCTTGGATGCACGAAGGAAAAAGATGAAATCATCATGGACATATTTCCCAATAAATTATTAAGCCAAACGATTTCCATAAGTTGCTCAAACGGTTTCCCAAACCGTTTGGGGGCGTTGACCATGGTTGACCGTTTGGAGAACTGTTGATAATGTTGATGGTTAATGACTCATTAAATATAATTGACTAGTTTCAATTGGTTCATTAGTTGAAGGTCCTTCAATCACAAAACCCTAATCGGGTAGGTTTTGATTTCTTAATTGATTAATTTGGAAACTTGGGTTGATTGACCCAAACGGTTTCAAAATTGTTTGGGGATCACCCAAACGGTCTCAAGATTGTTTGAGGGTCACCTAAGACCATTTGGAGGTCTAGGGTTGAGTATGGTTGGGTATTTGAAGATCCAAAGTTACCAAGTTGATTTCCAATCAAATGTTGATTTGGTGATCAATCCTATAATCTAAACCCTAATTGGATGTCATAGATTTTGATGATAAGATGGGAAATCGGTCTTAATACCGTTTGGAGGTCATCCAAATGACCTCAAGACCATTTGAGGTCAGGTGATGTCCAATTTGGATGATGGTCCAATGGTTTCAAAGTAACTAGTTTCCCATTGATTAATATTGAAGATTCATTGATTCCAAACCCTAATCCAATTGATTCAAAACCCTAACTGATGATCAATTGGGGGTTAAATCAGTTGAAGGATGACCTGTTAAGCTCAATTGAAGTATGGTGATAGGTCCAATTGATGGATGATTATATGAATTCAATCGATCATGTCGATCAATATTGGAAACCCTAAATCAACATGATTGGTGGAGAGCATATTTGGTCCATTCGGTTTTGAGGAGGTTTGGACCAAGCGATCTTAAGATCGTTTGAGTCCAAATGGTCTCAAGACCATTTGGGATCAAACGATCCCAAACCTGTTGAGTCTCGTGCGGTTTCAAAAATTTTACTTTAGCAAACGGTTTCAACATCAACTTTGTCAAACGGTTTCAACCTCAACTTTACTAAACAGTTTTGAGTATGCAACCAAGACCGTTTGGAGGTATATCAAGCAAGACCGTTTGAGGTCTGATTTGGCCACTACCGTTTGGGGTCTACGTGACCAAGACCGTTTGGTAGATAACTAACCAAAACCGCATGGATACTTAAAGTGGTTAAAGGACAAATTGATTAATTAAATAATACAAGATGTAATCACTGATGGTTATAGTAGTTGTATCTTAATCAGATAGGGTGATTAGTACCTTTGAATGATTAATCCTTAATGATTAAGGAAACAGTAACATAATACATTGAGTCAACCTTTATCCAAGTAAAGTTGACATGATCTAATCAAGTCCAAAGTAAGGATCATCTTTTAAAGGATGAGAGAGAGGACTTCCTACATGAATGATAATCATGTAATGGTTAAGTCCTAACACTTTCAGCATGAATGAATGTGTAATTAGGGTATGATTCTTGATAGGGAGATCATATACCCTAATTATGAGTACAAACCCTAATCTAGGGTGATATGATGTGAATGGTAAACCCTAATCTAGGGTGATATGATATGAATAGTAAACCCTAATCTAGGGTGATGTGATGTGAATAGTAAACCCTAATCTAGGGTGATGTGATGTAAATAGTAAACCCTAATCTAGGGTGATGTGATGTGAATAGTAAACCCTAATCTAGGGTGATGTGATGTAAATAGTAAACCCTAATCTAGGGTGATGTGATGTGAATAGTAAACCTTAAGTTTTAATTAAGGTGAAGGTACATGTGATACCCTAACTCTGGATTATACCATATAGCATGAAACCCTAATCTTGGACAATGAGATGATAAGTCATTGATCCTAATTGAGCTTAGGGGATGATTAACCCTAATTGAAATAAAAAGGGAAACCCTAACCCTAGCAAGGGCATAGTGGTGTAACCCTTGAATTGTGATGCTATAATTGTTTTGCATTGTGCTGATATGAAATTGATGTATCTTTTACCATCTGTACTAATCATGCAGGTTTTATGAAATAGTGAACATAGCCAGGTAAGAGCTATGATGCCTTATTTATTGAAAGTACTTTATGAACCTTGTAAGCAATGACATGCTATGTTGCCTAGTGAGAGGTAACCAAAGAGATTATTAGGCTGTAAGAGCAATGTGAAATACCCACACTGCAATTATCATGTTTATACTCTCAGATGACTTGATGGCATTAAGTTACCTGTTAAAGTGGTAATAAGTGTTTTGATGATCTAATGTTTTTAATACCCATATTCTTGAATCATGATGATAATGGACTGAGGTCCCAATGTTAATAAAGTTGTGAAATGAACTTGATAAAAATAGTATTCTTTCTTTATAGCAATTTTTATAATGGATTATGTTTGAAAACATGTCTGACGCTAAAAGAATGTTGTAATGTACTTAAATAATCAAGTGAAATGATATCATGTTGAGCCCTGACCATAGATCCATCATCTTCAGTAGCTTGGTGATGGTGAAATAGGTTTTCCTAAGGGAACTCCTGGAGGGCATACTTTTGAGTATGTGGGGGTTATGGGCGTGAATATCCTTACGCCCTAATGGAGGAATTGATGTGAGATAAATATTAAATCCCTCAATCCTTCATTATATGTATATGATAGGATGATGTATCACTAATATCCTGATGATAATGTTAATGCAGAATCGATGTGAGATAAACATGAAATCTTTCAATTGCGAAGAGAGTACAACATGCCACTGTAACTCTAATAGTGAAGTTGCCAGCATACCCTAGAAAGATATTTAGCAGAGACACGAGATGTCCTACAAGTTGTTCCTCACACTGACTGAGGAGGATGAGGTCATGGCAATCTGGCTCTTCTATTGACCTATGTATGGTACCGATTTCGATTTCGCAATGGTCGGTTGGAGTATGAGTGGTATACCTCATCTCCTCAGGGCATAAGTATGTTTGAAAAATGTAATCAGCTGTGTAGCATATTTTCTTAGGGTTGAATTACGAGAATCAATGGTTGATGATACATTGTCTATTAAGTCCTACACTTGTATAATACAATCTTGTACAATTTAAATATGATTCTATGCATGTCAATTCAATTCTAAGCATATCGGCCATTGGGCTGATTTTTAGGCAAAATTCACATGAAATAGCATAGTCATCTACCCATAAGAATACCCATGGATCCTCAATCAATATATCAAGAACTAATCAAGTTCCAATCAATGAGAAATAATCAAAATTAGTAGAAGGTGATCCCCTAATATCTTTCCCAAATCAAATCCAGTCACATACATATACAAGCAAGGTTTCTAATTGTTTTAGTCAAATAGAATTAGGCTTTCAACTTGAATACAAAGCTTAGGAGGGAGAAAAACACTCACCTCATGTGACAAGAACCTTAAAAACATAGGACAACCTCTGAATTTTTGGAAACCCAAACAAACTCTCACAAATGAATCCATTTATTTCTCCTCTCAACTCGAAAACCCTAGAAATGGGGATTAGAAGAGAAAGAGTGAGGAATGGGGGAGATTTGATGTGATTTTGAATCAAATCTGAGGAGGGTTAGAATCTTGACATTTTAGAAAAGATTCACCATGAAATTCTATGCAAAGAAGCTAAACTTACTTGATTTTGTCATATCTTGGATAGAGAAACCCTAAATCAACATCTCCTCCACTTTCTTTTCTCAAAACCCTAACTCTCCTCTCTCTATATAATTTCATTTCTTTGACAGGAATGATCAGTTATGAGAGCTCCTTGTGTGTCAGGTTAGTCATATAGATGAATTGAGGTGCTTAGAAAAATTGCAAACAAGCCCCGCATTATATTTTTATTTTTCTCATACTGGTTGGTCGGTTGAGTTATAAACTCGAACGACACCACACTTTTCATAACACAAAAATTGTCCAAAAATTATGAAACTTTAACCCAATGTCGGAAATTGAGATATAATCAATAGTAAAAAAAATTAGATCATTTGGAATTACCAATAAATAATTACAAATCAAATACTACACTACTATATTGCAGTCTGCAGCATGGTCGGTCGAGCTTGTCCTTCATAGAACTCGACCGACACCCCTCTCTATAGAGATAAAATATCATCAAAAAATTACAATAATTTAATTGTATATCTATAATGAAGTTTTAAAACTACAGTTAAAATTTGAGATCAATTGGATATACCAATAAAACGATAACATTTAATTACCACACTGTTATATCAATCTGAAAATATGGTCGGTTGAGTTTGAAACTCGATCAACAAATATGTCAGAACATTCTTCAAAAATTTTGATATTTTTCAATAGTACTCACATTTAAGATATCCAAAACATGTCCAAATTTTAAGTAAACCAGATACACATAAAATACTAAAAATCATATAGTGAGACATTATACTTATCAAATTCTATATTTATATATCATCAAAACCCTAATTTGGGCCGATTAGGGTTTCCAAATCTTAACCCTAATTATGTGAATCAAAGTATGATTAAAGCTTCTTGTTGTATTTAAAATATCAAAACTTAACTACCATCATTAATCAAGGTTTAAATAATGATCAACTTAATTAAGCATACTATCATCCAAGTAAACATGTAACATCCCTGACTTGGGTTATGCCTTAACCCAAGATGTTTTGCTTAATAAAGTTAATTATATGCTTGCTCTTATTTATTTAAAAGTAATTAAGGTTCAAGAGGAACTTATGTTTCAATTTTAGCCCTATTCGAATAATGTTGAAACATTATTTTGCTTGTTTTGGACTAAAGTGCAAATTACACAAGTTGAGGGGTTAACTTGCAAATGTTGCATGATAAGATGTTCCTCATGTGTTGAAGCATCATGATAATGAATATTATGCAGAGGTACGGCTTGTGGTAGCTTGAGTACCAAGAAAGAGCTTATAAAGCAATGTTTGTGCATTAAAACCTAGTTTTGATGTAATGTGCAATTTACCAAAAACCTAGGATTCAATATGAAAATTACCACTTAAAAATAGTCCCCAATGCTCCTTGACATCATGTAGAGAAAACAAAATGAGAGGGGCGTCTCATTTGTATCTCTTTGGAGGAGAGAGAATCTTGACATTAAAATAATCAAGATTTAAGCTTAATTGGAACTTTACTTCAATTAATGCAAAAATAAATATATTAATTGAAGAGCCCTTTAACCAAAAGATGAGGGATGATCTTGAAAAAGTATGGACGACCATGTGCCTTGAAAAGGCACGAATTTATCTAAAGGAAGTGGATAACTCAGTCACATTATTAAAAGAAAAAGAATTATCCACTAACTTTAGGATATTATTATTAAATGGATTAAGGTGCTTAGTTTGTTTTTCCCTAAAATGTGGATAATTGAAAGGAATAAGAGGCAAGAAAGATAGCCTCGTATCTGGGTGGGGGGGCAAGTGGCAAGGAAATGGAGGAGATAATCCCTACTTTCTCTCTCTTAAATGAATTTTCATAAAATTCATATATATGCTCCTTTATCCATGAGTTGAAAGGGTAATTTCGAAACCCCTTTCACTTTTTGCTTGAAA
This sequence comes from Alisma plantago-aquatica, assembly GCA_963693085.1. Lineage (NCBI taxonomy): Eukaryota > Viridiplantae > Streptophyta > Magnoliopsida > Alismatales > Alismataceae > Alisma > Alisma plantago-aquatica. The sequence goes on along the minus strand of OY856412.1, from coordinate 618,112,871 downwards.
AAACGACCAAGGGAGCTTGGAGTAACAGGAGAATGACTCCCAACCTATTGGTAAGCTTCTTGACCTTCTTTCACCATGATTTCATGGTGGAAATCGAAAATAAATGATGTATTTCTTCTTTTCTCCATGCAATCTTCTATCCTAGCCATTCCTTTTCACCTAAAAGCTTGAGGACGAGATAGGGATAGTCGAGAAAGCTTCTTCCACCATTAAAGACGTGGATCTTGAAGCTTTGAAGCTCAATTGGAGGCGGGTTATATAACTTAAACCCTTAAATGTTGTTATTTCATTCAATTCTCCATTATTTGTTGATTAATTGGTTCTACTAGAAATTCCCTTGATCCATTGATGTAACTACCATGAAAATGGCAGTAGCTTTTGAATGAACGAAGGTAGATGATGATGACATCATCCTAGGCACACATTCCAACAAGTTTGTTTTGCAAACGGTTTCTAGAGTTTGGTCCAAACGGTTCCACCAAACCATTTGGAGACCAAACGATTTGTAAACCATTTGGAGGTTTGGACCCCAAACCGTTTAGAGGGGTTGACCATTTAGAAGGGTTGACCACTTGAGGTCAGGAACCTAATAAATGTTGGATGATGATCTAATGGATCCAATTGATTAATTCAATATATGGACAATCCTTCAATTAGAAACCCTAATTGGGTTAAGTGTTGAATTTACAATTGTTTGACTTAAAGTTTGGGTTGATTTGCCCAAACGGTCTCAAGACCATTTGGAGGTCACCCCAAATGGTCTCAAGACCGTTTGGAGGTCTAGGGTTGAGTATGGTTGAGTAAGTGAGGAGTTAGAGATATCAAATCGAAGTGCAATCAATAGTTAAATTTATGATCAATCCAATTATGCAAACCCTAATTGGATTTCACAATTTTTAATGAATGATGAGGAAAATGGTCTCAAGACCATTTAGAGGTCATCTAAATGACCTCAAGACCGTTTGAGGTTAGGTCATATCATAACTTGATGATGGTTCATTGATTTCAATTGGATTAGTACCACAATGTTAATCATTGATGGTTCCTCGATTTCAAAACCCTAACTGATGGTTTCTTGATTATAAACCCTAGTTCAAATGGGTTCAAAACCCTAATTGAAGGTCCAATTGATGGGTGATTCAGTGGTCCAATTGATAGATGGTTTAATGATTGAAATCCTGAATTGATAAAGTGATGGAAGACCTTTTTGGTCCATTTGGTTTTGAGAGAGTTTGGACCAAACAGTCTTAAGACCGTTTGAGTCCAAATGGTCTCTGGGATCAAACGGTCTCAAGACCATTTGAGACCAAATGGTCTCAAACCGTTTGGAGACTCAAGTGGTTTCAAGTGTAATTGTCCATATAGTTTCTTTATTGTTTGCTTAAACGGTTGCAAACCGTTGGAGCATCATGGGTCAAGAACGTTTGGATGTTTCAATGGATTAAGTCATTTGGAAACCTAAGGTGATGAAAGATAAAATGACCATGTGGTTGTTACTGATTTATCTTAAAGATAATCACTAGGGTTGTACCTTTAAGGTACTAAGTGATTGATAATCCTTAGATGAGTTAATCCTTGAAGCTTAAGTAAGCAATAACTCAGTACACAATGTCAATCATAGATGTGTGTACTTGACTGAAGGGTTGATGTAAACCTAATCAAGTTGAAAGGATGACAGAGATGACAGAAAGGAATTCATACATGAGTATTAATCATGTGGTGATTGGATTATGATCCTTAATAAAGAGATCATGAAACCCTAACCCAGAACTTTAATGAACCCTAACCCTAATTCAAGCTAACGTAATGTAAAACCTAATTATGGATAGTTGAATAAGAAACCCTAATTTTAGGGTAAAGTGCATTAAACCCTAAACTAGGGTAATGTGATATAAAACCTTGATGCATTGATATGAATTGATAAACCTTAATTGAGGGTGATTCCATGAGAAACCCTAATTGAGGGTGATTCCATGAGAAACCCTAATTGAGGGTGATTCCATGAGAAACCCTAATTGAGGTTGATTCCATGAGAAACCCTAATTGAGGTTGATTCCATGAGAAACCCTAATTGAGGATGATTCCATGAGAAACCCTAATTGAGGATGATTCCATGAGAAACCCTAGTTGGGATGAATAGTAAACCCTAATTATGGGTAATGTGATGTGAATGCCTAATGAAAGGTGATGGTATATGAAATCCTAACCCTAATAAAGGGTGATGGTATGAGAGACCTAATCCTAATAATGGAATAGTGACTATTACACTGATAAGGGAAATACCTAAAGTGATTGATTATAGGTAACCCTATAGCAAGCAATGCCTTAATCTGAGATGAGTCCATATCATTGAAGATAGTCAAACAATTCTAATGAGTGTTCTATGACCGATGCACTTTATGATAAAAGTGATAGGTTTGTGAATAAAAGTATTAAGATGGGAAATACTTCAATACAACATAAGCTGATAAACTTAAGTCAGTCAAAGGTAATAAGGAAGGTAATGCTTCAAGACATCATAGAAAGATATCACATCCAACTCTTTAAGAAAGATATTAATGGTTACCAAGAGAGAGGTAACAAGATGTTTTATGGGCCTTGTGAGCCATGATGTTAATTGTTACCTAGTGAGAGGTGAAAAGATATTAAATGTGCTCTATGAGCCATGAGAATGGTTATTGCCTAGTGTGAGGTGACGAGATGTGATAATTCGTGATAAGATGCACATGATTGACATAGTTCAATACCTGTAATAATGTCACAAGATTGACATAGTTCAATACCTGGAATAACTGCACAAGATTGGTCACAACCCAATACCTGGAATAATGTCACAGGATTGACATTAGTTCAATACCTGGAATAATGTCACAGGATTGACATAGTTCAATACTTGGAATAACTGCACAAGATTGGTCACAACCCAATACCTATAATAATGTCATAGGATTGACATAAGTTCAATACCTGGAATAGTTGCACAGGATTGACATAGTTCAATACCTAGAATAATGTCATAGGATTGACATAGTTCAATACTTGGAATAACTGCACATGATTGATCACAACCCAATACCTGGAATAATGTCACAGGATTGACATAGTTCAATACCTGGAATAACTGCACATGATTGGTCACAACCCAATACCTGGAATAATGTCAAAGAATTGACATAAGTTTAATACCTGGAATAGTTGCATAGGATTGACATAGTTCAATACCTGGAATAATGTCACAGGATTGACATAGTTCAATACCTAGATAAATTGCACAGGATTGGTCACAACCCAATACCTAGAATAATGTCACAGGATTGGCATAGTTCAATACTTGGAATAATGTCCCAGGATGACATAGTTCAATACCTGGAATAATTGCACAGGATTGGTCACAACCCAATACCTAGAATAATGTCACATGATTGACATAGTTCAATAGTTGCAATAGTTGCACAGTATTGACATAGTTCAATACATGGAATAATGGCACAGGATTGACATAGTTCAATACATGGAATAGTTGCACAGAGTTGGCATAGTCCAATACCTGGAATACTTGGGATTAACATAATCTAATACTTGGAATGGATACACAGGAACAATATAAGTCTAATGCTCGTACTAGTTGCACAGGATTGGTATAATCCAATGCCTGGAATATTTACACATTGGTAATAATCGAATGCCTGAAACGATGACACAGGATTGGTAATAACCCAATGCCTATATTAATGCTATATGAGTACATGGTAGATATAATCCCATATCTATTTAATAGATTGGATAAGGCCAACAGATTGAAACAAGAATGTCTCATGGGTGACGTATCAAGATAATGAGTATCATAAGAGAATTTTGACATGATGGTATCATATGATGTATAAAAGATATACATGTTCTTCCTATTCCTTATTAAGAGAACAGATGATCTATTTTTCTATCATAAATAATTGCAAGGCTTTAAAAGATGAGAATGCTTTAAACTACTTATCCTCTTCCCAGTTTTATATTATTAAACTGCAATAGTAATGTTTTTGGCAGAGAGTTATATCTCTCACTGGGGCAATTTTCAATTGTCTCACCCCTGTGGGATCCAACATTTTTTTAGGTGGACGAGCACGGAGGAGATTGAGAACATCTTGTAGAGGAAGAACTTCAGCAACAGCAGGGACATCAGTGACAGCTCACGTTGAGTGTACTGTCTGTCGTGTCTTGTAGATAGATGTCCTATGTGTCATCTCTGTACTCTCAGGTCCTCGGAGTTAATAGTTAGTGTTGTTAATGAATCGTTTTGAGTTTCTGGCTTGATGCCTCGAGGTTCTTATATTGTCTGTGTTTAGCTTTTAACAAGGCAGTTGATACTGTAAGCCTCGAGAAGAGATGGTACAAGATATGTACTTATGAACCAGATTGTAAATGTAATACATTGGTTCTTGTTGAAAGAGTTTTCCTATGAATGGATCTCTTTGAAAAAGGTTTTGATTCTTAGTGATTTTGTTAATCCGCTGCGAATGATACACTTCCGCATTAGTTAATCTTGTTTTTATGAGTTGGATGCCACAAAACCCTAATTAGATGACTAATTTGAAAATGAGTCATTACAATTTCATTCCTACTTTCACTTCTAATCTCCCATTTTTATGTATTGTTAATCTAACTTTTCCATATTTTGCACATATGGCACTTATGCCTTGGTTTGAAGATAATTAGTAGTTCCCATGAAGGTGGCTTCTCAAATGATGGTTCTTTTGTTGGTATGTATGCCCTAAGAGCTAATCATGGGATGATTGGTGGGATACATTAAGATTGATTTGATAAACATCAAAAGTAAGCTTCCAATTCTTTCTGGTTCAGTCATATGAGATAGTGATAGAACAGATTGAATGTCTAGAGAATGACAGTACTCAATGACGTATGTTTTCAGGTTGAGGACCTGAACGATGAGATCATTCGGATGCTAAGAGTTTGTACATTCTTGTTATGTCCCTAGCCGGATGTCATTGTGGAAGGTAGATAGACAACTATGACACACAAGACTAGATTGTGGTGTTGGTTGATGACAGAATCTCATTAGTCATGATATAAAGATATCAAACCAAACACATAGGTACTTGTTAGAGAACAAGTGTACCGGACAGACCCACCGTGAGTTTGAAACATGGAACCATGACAAGGTAGTCACAGTCAGTACTCACAGTGATGGTGGTGAGTGTGATTCTTTGACCTGAAATCACTACACTCAACACATGTCGTTGGGCACACTTTGACATCAAACACAGTCCTGAAACATGGGTTGTTATAAAGGTGATGATTGGGTGGCTTTGACACATGGGGCTTTTGAGGGGTGAGTGATAGATATGGGATTTGTCCCTCCTGAGGGAGTTTGATATCCATGGCCACTTGATGAGTAGGATTGAGAAAGGCGTGCACGCATGTGTGAATCAGTATGTGATATTGATGTCATACATATCTCTTCCAATCTAATCTGAGATCAAGAAAGTGAATGAATGTTGACAGGATGACTGTTCCATGCCTCGAGTTCATTTGGGATATCAGTGACAAAGGAATTATACATTCACTGTAACACCATTCACGGATTGTAGGATTGAAATATGTTCTCCAACTTTTTATTTCACTTGGGTAGCACTGATGTGTGACTAGGCACCGCTCTTTCCTTGTGAAGTCATAAGTGTTATGGACTTTCACTGCCAATGTGAAATAGACCTGCAGGGTCACACACATAGGATTTAACCTGGAAGAGGAGTTTTGTCCACAAACAATGTTTAGATTGATTACTAAAGGAGTTTAGTAGTTCAATTAAACACTCAATTCATTGATCGCTCAATGTCATAATGTTCAAGGTGTTGGACACATTGATTGGAGTATCAGATTGATTGAAACTGCAATTGACTGATTCTGCACAATCTGCACTCCCAACCGATCAGCTCATGTGATGAACCGATCGAGTGAGCTTGGTGAACCGATCGACTCAGGTGGTGAGTCGATCAACTCATGGACAGGGTGAAATGATCGGTTCAAGTGTTGAAATGATCAGTTCCACTGGTCCAACCGAGCAAGTTGGGAAAGTAGGATTAGTGAGAAATTTCTTTTCGTTTCACTTGCCCAATTTGATTGGAACAAGGATTAGTATTAGGTACTAATTAGAAACAAAAGAAGAAAAGTCAATCGGGAACTGACCAGGACCCCGAACTGACTGTTTCATGGGTCCCAACCGATCGGTTGAGGTGTCAACCGACCGGCTCAGGTCCCCAACTGACTGTTTTAGAAATGAAACGATCGGTTCAGGTTGCGCAGTTGGTTGTTTTTTGTGGAAAATCTTGAACCCTTCTACTCCTACTTTAGTCCTGCATTGCCCGGGATAGAGAACCCAGTCCCATGACCCTCCTATATATAGGGGTATTGGGGGCTTCTCAAAGAACAACTCAGTGCAACCAGTTGCTCTGTAAAGTTGTCGTTCTCTCTGGTTTTGGTAACTGAGAGAGCCCGAGAAAGTGCTACCCGATAAGGGAGGCACAACAAGGGAAAGACAACTACAGACAGCGAATGGTGGTAGGAGAGTGTGTCAGTGACTAGTAAGCTGACAAGAGGGTGCAACTCCTTCCAATTCCTTGTGAGACAAGGAGATTGGAGTTCTAGGTGGTTCGTGTGGACTACTTCAGAGGCGGGAGATTTCTGCCGCTCAGAGGACAGCTGTCAATCCCGAAAGTCCTGGTGAGACCATGAGTCGTCAGTCCCGGTGTGACCAGGAGCTGCACAGACATCGTCTAAGATCGAAGGTGAAGACCGCGCAAGCCGCGAGGTATTGTTGCCGAGCAAACCTCGAGACAAGGTATGATTCCACAAACCATCCTTTCCTATTGTATATATGTTTATGTGTTTCCTTATTCTGGGTTTGGGGAGGAGAAAAAATTTTGTTTCCGTTGCCTTCTCTGCCTCCCCTAAAACCCAACAGTGGTATCAGAGCCACGTCAACTTCTCTATGCTTTAGGATTATCGATATGATCGATTTTGGTTTGTCACCTTTATTTATTGCATACGATGTGAATAATATTAGCTTTATGCATGTCCAATCCTAAATCCACAAATCCCAATATACATATATGATATGTAATATGAATGCACTCGATACGTGTTGCCCTTAAACGAGTTTTGTGGTGGATTTATAGCATGGTTATGGACAATAAACCCTATCTATGTATGGTTGTATGTGGTTGCTTGCATCTCGGTCTGCGCACTGATCTTCCTTCTCCTATTCCTGATGTAACTCGAAATAATTCGAGATTTGTTTCCTACCTTTGCTCCCCTCGAATGTAACTCAAAGTTTCTCCTTTTACAATGTAAAATAGGATAGAATTTTATTTCTTGTTATGTCGAAGAACGGAGGACATCCTGACGACAGCTGAGACGATCGGTTCAAGGCGTGAACCGATCAGTTGACGTTCGAGACGATCGGTTCAAGGAGTGAGCCGATCTGTTGATGACCAGTTCGAGGAGAGAGACGAGCGGGTGGCGGCCATGATGAGATGCACGACGACCAGGAGAACCATCGGTTGGAGGAGCCAACCGATCGGCTGGTGGCACCCAGCCGACCGGCCTGATGGCGAGCCGATCAGTCATGTGATGAGTTGATCAAACCCAGAAAGGCAAAGCATAGAGTTCATCTTGTACAGGTTAGACTTAGATGACCATGATTCCTCTTGGCTTGAGGAATCACATTAGGATGGACATAATCATCGCTTTTATCATTTCACATGTTTTTTGTGGGATATAGCATGTATATGATACGTACTATATATTGTGGTGATTGGATATGTATATGTATATAAAAACCAAATCCCTCATTAAATATTAAGTTTTAGATGCCTTCCAAATGTGACACACATGAAAAGCTTGATCGACCAAGTGTGGGCACACCCTAGCGTGGTGCACCGTCTATCTCGTGGAAGCGTGAAGGATGGATATGTGGGTCTGCCCTAGCAGGGTACATATTCATCGTGTTTGATTTGGGTCGGACTTAACAAGGTGATCTAGATGGGATCTAGTACCTTGAGGCATGGAGGTGATCATGGCAAGGAGTTGCATATGACATCTTATCAAGTGTTGCATATGATGCAATTGGCAAGAGTTGCCTACCTGAGAAATCTAAGTTGTAGGTGACAACCCAAGCTGGTCCATGACTTCGAGGATTTCAGGATCTTGCCCACTAGAAGGTTGTACGATGCAATCTTCCGAATTGGTGGTGAGGGCTATCAATTTGAACTAAAATAGTGGGAGTGATAATTAATTAAAGGCCTAATTCTATCATCAACTTTTCAAATCAATCAAATAAGTCAAAAATAAGTTTTTGGACTAAAATTGCATATTTCCTTTTGTAGTAAAAATGGCAACAAACAACAATCACTTTTATTTGTGATCTGTCCTTGAAAAAGGACAAGCTAAATGGGAAAAACTTCCATGACCGGTACAGGACATTGAGAATTGTTCTCACTCAAGAGCAAAAGCTCTATGTCCTGGATACTCCAATTCCAGAGGAACCTGCTCCTAATGCACCAAAGGCAGAAAGGGATGCTTACAAGAAGCATTCTGATGATGCCATTGATGCAAAGTGCTTGATGTTGTGCTCTATGAACCAAGAGTTGCAGAGACAACATGAGAACATGGGTGTCATTGAGATGATTCAGCATCTCAAGAACATGTATGAAGATCAAGCACGACAAGAGAGATACGATGTCTCAAGGGCACTGTTCAAGTGCGTCATGACAGAAGGAGATCCAGTTAGTCCTCACACACTAAAGATGATTGGATATGTGGAGAACCTGACAAGACTGGGATTTCCACTAAGCCAAGAGTTGGCTACTGACGTGATACTACAATCGTTGCCAGAATCCTACAGTCAGTTTGTGATGAACTACAACATGAACAACTTTGATAGGCCACTGTCAGAGTTATTGGGCATGTTGAGGATAGCTGAGACACAGATAAATAAGGACAAGCCTAAGACTGTGATGGTGATCACGAGCAAGAAAGGCAAGTCCAAGCGCAAGGGCAAGGGTAAAGCTAAGAAAGGTTCTGATGCTAGCCAGGAGCCCAAGTCGTCTTCAGCTCTCAAGGCCAAGGGAGGCGTGACCAAGAAAGGCAATTTCCACCATTGTCAAAAGCCAGGACATTGGAAAAGGAATTGTCCTCTCTATCTATAAGAACAAAAGAAGAAGGAGGCGACAAACACCTCTACTTAAAGGTGTCAAGAAAGTAAACTTGTAACACTTTTGAGGTATATGATACCAAGATGTAAAGTGTAAAGCACTCAATAAATGGGGCAAGTGTTGCCACCATAGATAGGGGTACTTTAGTTTATTTTCAGCCTAAAAGGCATGTAATACAGTTATGAACTGCTATTTCATATTTTCCAATAGATAGAAACACTTTATTTTTGCATATTGTATGACAATGATGGCAATCAATAAAGAGATGTTTCAATTTCTAAAGATATGATCTTTGTGGCAATGCCTTGTTTATCTTTTGGTATTTGATATGCATAAGATAAAATGATACCTAAAAGTTATAGATAACTCAAACAATCAAATTAGCATCAATCATGAGAAATTCATTTCTAGTTTCCATGTGATGGATAAATCTAGACTCTTTTGGTTAGAGAACCAGTAAGAGACATGAATATCTTGGACATGATTAATCAATCTTCACTAAAGGTAGTGGGAGAATGAGTATCCTATTAGGTATGATACATGTGATGTATTTACATACCTATTGGAACAAATGCAAATACTTCAAATGGTGTTTAGAGAAATACCAATATGAATATCTTGAAGTGTTCAAGATTATCAAAGATGAAGTGCAAATTTGGTAAAGTGTTAATTCTTGATGAGATCAATGAATGAAATACTTGTACCAAATGCTTGAGATCCTTATGAGTGATTATAATAGTGAACTCATGATTAAGGCATGGTGATGTCTAAATCAAGAAGGAATCATACTCTAAGGAGTTAGAGAATGATTATCAAATAACTAAATAATAAAAGAATACCCCACACTAATAAAGGACATTAAGAATCACAAGGATTTGTAAGTTCTTATATCCTTGACAGATACACCTCGTTTATCTATGTGATGAGTTGTTCATGTGATGAGTCAACTATCTAGATGAATATGAGGAACCGAATTTTGAGTTATGGTTTATGACCATTACATCCTAAATGACATCCATGTGAACCATAAGGTATGACCTTGATGGTAGCACCCATTGGATGAAATCCATAAGTGCAAATGAATCTTAAGTGTTAAGACACATGGATAACATTTTGAGAAGGATGATGCTTGTTGATTGCAACTTAATGACTAAGACATTTGGCATATGGATACTAAAATCACATTCCTATGAGGAATAAAACAAGGATGTGTACGTGACACAACCTATAAGGTTTATGAATCCACTAATGCAAATGAAGTTTATAAGTTACAACGGACTAATCAATGTGAATTATTGAGTACAAGCAACTCATAATTGGATCTTTACTTTGATGATATAGTCAAAGGGTTTGACTGATATGTCAAAGATAAAGAAGGGATCTGTGATTTAGTGGGAGCATGTTCACATTCCACATGTTGATGTGAAATGGAAATGTTCTAGAATGGAAAGCCAAAAGTGGAAATTATCTTTAAGGAAGATAGAGATGTTTCATAGAGATAGTTCTCGAAAACCTCTTGACCTGAAAAGAGAAAGCATACATTGGCAATCTGTACTGAACGGTTCAGTATGCACAGATTTAGTGGGAGAAAACTTGTCCATGTTACATGGAGTTAGTATCCCAAGGCCAAGTGTCCAATTCTTATGATGAATGGGAACACTAAGAATAGATATGGATCTATCATGTATGTAATCATCCCATTATCTTGCATGTATCGTCATGGCAAGAAAAAAATGCATTCATCATCTTGTATGTAAGACATGGCAATATGATATGCTCATAACTCATATGTAAGACATGACGGGTGGATGTCTGTCTACTTCTAGTAAGGGTTACTGGAATACCATGAGAACTTGATAAGTACTTAAGAAGTACTAGTTCTATGGAGATTATGCAGACCTAAGGAATATGGAGGTATGGGCTTTCGTGATCTTTCCACTTTCAACCAAGCTTTATTGGCAAAACAGGGATGGCATCTGGCTACCAATGAGGGATCTATGATCAGCCGTGTTCTGAAGGAAAAGTACTGCAGACACACTTCTGTGATACACTCAGCGATGGGGGGTGCGCCGAGCTTTATGTGGAGGAGTATATGGGGTGCACTCCAGCTGGTAAAACCGGGATTCCTATGGCGAGTGGGGAATGGAAGGAGGATTGATATCTATGAGGATAGGTGGATTCCAAAGCTGGGAGGGTCAGTGAAGTGATAACTCATACAGGGACCGGTGAACTACACATCAGTGGCATGACTGATAGATGTAGAGACGGGACAGTGGGACGACAGAGCTCTTTCAGATGTTTTTCCACCTCATATCAGGTCTATGATAAGGGCAATACATTTGAGTCCTAGAGAGGTGATAGACACTCTTTGTTGGGATAGGGAAAGCAGGTGAGAGTTCACCGTTCATAGTGCTTACAATTTGTTGTGCACTGGGGAGGATCTGTTGGACGACTTGGAAGAAGACGGTTGGAAGAGAGTGTGGAAACAACGCTGGCCTCCAAAACTAAAGTACTTCATTTGGAGAGTTTTACGAAACATACTACCGACCAGATCAGCCCTCTTTCGGAGAAGTGTAGTTCAAGACGAGCTCTGCCCACGATGTTCCTCACACAGGGAGGATGCTACTCATGCACTGCTTTTGTGTACGTTTACGGGACCTGTTTGGGCTGTGGGACAGCAACACTAGCCCAACCACGGAGTCATGGATGTGAGGAGTTTCATCAGGGAGCTGCTAAGTGATGACGATTTGGAGAGACGAGATGACGACGCCACCCTTCTGTGGGTAGCCTGGACAGCCAGGAATAAGCACATATTTGATCCCCAGAAACCGTATGTACCAGCGCTTGCAGCGAGTTTTCTTACGCTAGTGGCAGATTATGGGCACTACTCTGCAGCAGTGTGTGACAGGACACAGAGGAAGAATGCCACAGGTTGTTCTACTTGGACTCCTCCACCATAGGATTGCTTCAAACTCAATGCTGATGCCAGTGTCCAGAGTGGGGGTCGAGCGGGTATTGGTGCTGTTCTCAGAGACTATCTAAAGAACATCAAGGCTACGTACCAATGTCATCTGGACCATGCGTTCTCAGTGCTTAGTGCGTAGGGAATGGCAGTCTTGCATGGCATTCGTCTAGCCTTGAACCTAGGCCTGAAGGATCTGATTGTGGAGACGGACAGTGAGATTCTTGTGCGTGCAGTGAAGGCTGGCAGATGGGGACGTGGTTATGAGGACAGTACCGTGCAGGAGATCTATCATTTATCTTCTTTCTTTCTATCTTTTCATTGTTGCTTTATCCGTAGGTAAGGCAATGAGGTCGCCCATACCTTAGCCTCACTGGCTTGTTGCTTCGAAAATCCTCGAACGTTGTTAGAGGATTTTGATCCGAACATTGTAGCTACTGCTATTTCCGATATGAATAAATAAGAAGCAACAGACTCTCTTTATAAAAAAAAAGTTCTATGGAGATAAGGAAGAGTTCATTGATGCGAACTTCTGAAAGGACAGAAAATTAATGGCAAAATATATGTAGGATATATAAAAGTGAAATTTTGTTGATAATTGGAAGTGTTCCAATAAAACCATTTAAAAGGAAATGCCGAGTATCTATGCGTTAGAGAACAACAGTGGATACTATATGGATCTGGAAGTTCATGAGATGAACTAATAGATATTCCACTCATTGATGACAAGTATGGAATCCTTGATCATGCAATGTGGATAAAGGTTAGAAAAGGAATACTAGATCACATATTACGGAAACTCCATCTCATACGTGTGACATACAATGAAGAGATGAGAGACATGCAGTTAAAAACTGACTTTGGCAAGGTGTTGCCATAACTCACTATGTTCGTACTAGAGCACAGTAGCATGTGGGACATGTTTGAAGATCACTATGAATATGATTCACGGGTGATTGGCTCACAGTGCAAGTGGGAGTCTGTTGGTATGTATGCCCTGAGAGCTAATCATGGGATGATTGGTGGGATACATTAAGATTGATTTGATAAACATCAAAGGCAAGCTTCCAATTCTTTCTGGTTCAGTCATATGAGATAGTGATAGAACAGATTGAATGTCTAGAAAATGACAGTACTCAATGACGTATTCTTTCAGGTTGAGGACCTGAACGATGAAATCATATGGATGCTAAGAGTTTGTACATTCTTGTTATGTCCCTAGCCGGATGTCATTGTGGAAGGTAGATAGACAACAATGACACACAAGACTAGAGTATGGTGTTGGTTGATGACAGAATCTCATTAGTCATGATATAGAGATATCAAACCAAACACATAGGTACTTGTTAGAGAACAAGTGTACCGGACAGACCCACGGTGAGTTTGACACATGGAACCATGACATGGTAGTCATAGTCAGTACTCACAGTGATGGTGGTGAGTGTGATTCTTTGACCTGAAATCACTACACTCAACACATGTCGTTGGGCACACTTTGACATCATCAAACGCAGTCCTGAAACATGGGTTGTTATAAAGGTGATGATTAGGTGGCTTTGACACATGGGGCTTTTGAGGGGTGAGTGATAGATATGGGATTTGTCCCTCCTGAGGGAGTTTGATATCCATGGCCACTTGATGAGTAGGATTGAGAAAGGCGTGCACGCATGTGTGAATTAGTATGTGATATTGATGTCATACATATCTCTTCCAATCTACTCTGAGATCAAGAAAGTGAATGAACATTGACAGGATGACTGTTCCATGCCTCGAGTTCATTCGGGATATCAGTGACAAAGGAATTATACATTCACTGTAACACCATTCACGGATTGTAGGATTGAAAGTTGTTCTCCAACTTTCTATTTCACTTGGGTAGCACTGATGTGTGACTAGGCACCGCTCTTTGCTTGTGAAGTCATAAGTGTTATGGACTTTCACTGCTAACGTGAAATGGACCTACAGAGTCGCACACATATGATTTAACCTGGAAGAGGAGTTTTGTCCACAAACAATTTTTAGATTGATTACTAAAGGAGTTTAGTAGTTCAATTAAACACTCAATTAATTGATAGCTCAATGTCATAGTGTTCAAGGTGTTGGACACATTGATTGGAGTATCGGATTGATTGAAACTGCAATTGACTGATTCTGCACAATCTGCACTCCCAACCGATCGGCTCATGTGATGAACCGATGAGCTTGGTGAACCGATCGGCTCAGGTAGTGAGTCGATCGGCTCATGGACAAGGTGAAATGATTGGTTCAAGTGTTGAAACGATCAGTTCCACTGGTCCAACCGAGCAAGTTGGGAAAGTAGGATTGGTGAGAAATTTCTTTTCGTTTCACTTGCCCAATTTGATTGGAACAAGGATTGGTATTAGGTACCAATTAGAAACAAAAGAAGAAAAGTGAATCGGGAACTGACAAGGACCACAAACCGACCGGTTCAGAAGTTAACAGACCGTTTCATGGGTCCCAACCGATCGGTTGAGGTGTCAATCGACCGACTCAGGTCCCCAACTGACCATTTCAGAAAAGAAACGATTGGTTCAGGTTGCGCATTTGGTTGTTTTTTTTTTGAAAAATCTCGAACCCTTCAACTCCTGCTTTAGTCCCGCATTGCCCGGGATAGAGAACCCTGTCCCATGACCCTCCTATATATATAGGGGCATTGGGGGCTCTCAAAGAACAACTCAGTGCAACTAGTTGCTCTGTTAAGTTTCCGTTCTCTCTAGTTTTGGTAACCGAGAGAGCCCGAGCAAGTGCTACCCGATAAGGGAGGCACAACAAGGGAAAGACAACTGCAGACAGCAAGTGGTGGAAGGAGAGTGTGTTAGTGACTAGTACACTGATAGGAGGGTGCGACTCCTTCCAATTCCTTGTGAGACAAGGAGATTGGAGTTCCAGGTGGTCCGTGAGGACTACTTCAGAGGCGGGAGATTTCTGCCGCTCAGAGGACAGTTGTCAATCCCGACAGTCCCGGTGAGACCAGGAGTCGTCAGTCCTGGTGCGACCAGGAGATGCACAGACACCATCCAAGACCAGAGGTGAAGACCGCACAAGCCACGAGGTATTGTCACCGAGCAAGCCTCGGGACAAGATATGATTCCACAGACCATCCTTTCATATTGTATAGACGTTGACGCGTTTCCTTGTTCTGGGTTTGGGGAGGAGAAAATTTTTTGTTTCCGCTGCCTTCTTTTCCTCCCCTAAAACCCAACATTTTTACCATGAGGCAGGATATCCAATAGTTTCCACAACTGATGGAGACCATTCAAAGCAGCCAAGGATCCACCGCCAAACCAACCATCTATTCCCAAATTGATGTCTCCCAACAAAGATGCAAATCTACCATGGGATGAGAAGTTAGTTTGACCATCGATTCTCCAAACTATTGACTCACCTTCCCTCCAGTCAGTACAACCATCGGTTTTCTAAATTGATTGTCCACATGTGCATCCATCAAATGACTAGAAATCTCTACTCATTTAACCATCGGTTCCCAAACCCAATGGATGGATAATTCCCATACCTAATGGCTTAACAGTTCCCAACACTCAATGGTATGACTAAATCCATCAGTCGATGGCCAAGCAGAACCAAGGGTGTCGGGTCACAACTAATGGACGCATTAGAAAACGTCCATTCAAAGTTGCTAAGTGCGTGCCCTGAGGCATGTATCTAGACTTGCAACACAAGTAAGGTTAACTGGACCGAAGGTGTGGCGACACATCCCGCTATCATACAGACAACGAGGTGCCACACGAAAACGTACGGAAAACACCATAAACCACTAATTATCAAAAACACGGGTTAATTAAAACCGATTTTGGAAAGTAGATAAACTAAGAAACTATTACATTCATGTCCTCATCCTGCAAGAAAATAGGTTATATAAACATTTACAAGTCAAGATATGTGTCCACAGCTTACTGGATCATTTGTCTTGTCATCACGTGAGTTCATCACCTGTTTATACATACATAACGGCTCACATCCGACCGACAACAAGACATACAAAGCTTCATTAGCGATACATCGAAAAACAACATCAAAACGCCTCCAAGGACCTGAGAGTACAGGGATGACTCTAAGACTCTACTACAAAACAACCAAAACAGCAGCATGTCCATCTCTTGCCTTCTACTGCTCGTCTTGCTGCTCGGCCACAACCCCGCGACCACCACCGTGTCTAGCTCGAACACCTAAAAAGGTTGTAAACCAATGTGGTGAGACACACAGTCCCAACGAGAAACATAACTCCCCGCCGAAACCATAAAACCTCGGAAAGATTAAGCAATAACAACAGATAACTGATAAAAACTATGATGAGAGCAGTATATAGAGCAAGATTGTTATTACCATCGAGCTTACCATGATGTACAGAAGGCATATACCCAAGTATTTCTTTATGGAACATGATTGACAAGATAAGATTTATAAGATCTTACCACATAACATAAGGGACGTATAAGTAACTGCAATGTATAACAAGATCAACTACACAAGCAAGGCCTCAATCAATGTTCCGTGTTTTGCCTTAAGCAATAAATATTATTCGGCTGGATTACGTGTTATTATGCCCTGAGGAAGTGAGTCGTACCGCTCAAATCCAACCTTTGGTTGCGAAACCCAAGTCGGTGCCATACAAGGTCAATGGAAGAGTCGGACTCCACAACCTCCCACCTCGTGGTTAGTGCACGAGTACAACACAAGCAGGACCATAGTCTCATGCTTAAGTGGCCTCAGCCATAGGGTCAGGCTACCCTCTGCCTAGCCCGCCTTGGTACAGGTATCCGCGCTAGTGAAACTGAGCCACGGGCATGATCACCGTGCTCTGAGCCATGAACGCATTCATGCTCCCATATCACACATCCTAAGCCATGGGCCTGTTCACCAAGCTCTTAACATATCAAGCTACGGGCCTAAAACCACACTCTGGAGTCTACAACCGAAGTTGCACTCTTACCTCCTCATTTTCAGCTAGGAGAAACCACACATATTCAATAATATGCGCTTCCAGGTTAACCCGCAAGAGAACCTGTTTCACCATCACCAGCTACTAACGATGATGGATCTATGGCCATGGCAAACTACATGATATGTTCCATTGTGATTAGTTAGTATATTTTAAGTGGATTTTTGAGGCAACCAGGTTGTAACACATGCATAACATAAAGTTACATTATTGTTACCACCATCACAATATCCCGGGATCTCAATCTCTCATCACAAGAAACCACTGCCTTATAAGGCATTCTCATCACTTGGGATAACAATCCCAGATCATCATCAGAGGATAACACCTCAACTTATGCACTTTAGCCAAACTCAGGTCCTCAGACCAAAACACATCATGCATGTTATCTCATCATCAAGAGTGACCATCAAAGCAATATTACTCAAACATATATACCTCATAGCCCTTTACCTGGCTATGAATCTGTATGAAACACCTGCATGGTTAGTATACACGATCATCATGGATTAACAAAATGATCATATTATCAAACATAGGGCATCATTGATGATTATATGCTTTATCATTCATGCCTCAACCTATGACCATAGACATAGGTCATATCATCATGTGAAGCAACTCATATACTTCCAAGCTTATCATTTACTCCTCATTATATAAATACATGATTCAAGATGATCATAAACACATGTAATATCATGTCATTAGAGTTTCAGATATGTCATGCTTACATATGTGCGTTCTATTATATCAACCAACTCACTACTATCAAACATGTCAAGGGTTTACAAGCCATAACCCATAACTCTTAACAACAAGGAAGTAAACGCATGATAAAGAAATGTCATATGGGTTTCCGGGTGGAACATGACTGTGACGATACTTCTCGAAAAACAAGATCAACGAATGTGGAAGTGATTAACTAGTAGAGGAGTTATGGAAATTCACCAAAAATTAAAACTTTTCGTAAAGGGATCTATCAATGATAAAACTCTTTCATAAAGAAACATGATAAGTTATTTACAACTGATTCATCAATACATCTCTGTAATATCACATCTCGAGTATTACAAACATCAACTACCTTGTTAGCTGTACAAGGCAAGATACAAAAATCTCGAGGCATTAAGCCAAAAATCTCATATCTATCTTTAAACATCTACTGAATCCTAGGACCTGAGAGTACAGAGACGACACATAGGGCATGCTATCTATAAGACTTAACAGACAGTGTCTCCACCTGAGGATCACTGTTGTCCCTGATGTTGCTGCTGCTATTGTTGTTGCTCACCCACTGATGGGTTCCTTCGTCCTCGATGTCTACCTAAAAAGTCGAATCCCATGGGGGTGAGACAATTTGAATAATTGTCCCAGCGAGAGTCATAACTCTCCACCAGAAGCTTTGTTATCGCAATAATGGAATAACATTGTGCAGTAACACTATAATTATTCAACGATAGGTAAAACATTGTATAAGCTAAGTAAAGCAACATTCTTTTAGCAATCATTTCAATTATAACTTAATTGAATGACAAGGCATATCTCAATAAGGAATATGAATAACATGTATACTAGTTATTTAACTAGAACATTATAAACAATGTATCATCAATCATTGTTTCTCGTAGTTCAACCTAAGCAGTTATGCTACACGGCTGATTATGTTGTTCAAACATTGTTATGCCCTGAGGAGATGAGTTACACCTCTCATACTCCAACCGACCATTAAGAAATCGCAATCAGTACCATACATAGGTCATCAGAAGAGCAGGATTCATATGACCTCATCTTCCTCAGTCAGTGTGAGGAACAACCTGCAGGACATCTTGTGTCTCTTCTATAACAGCTTTCCAGGGTATTCTGGCAACTTCGCTATTAGAGTTACAGTGGCGTGCTGTACTCTCTTCGCCATCAAGGGATTTGTTGTTTATCTCTCATCGATGTGGCATTAACAACATCATCGGGAGATTAGTGATACATCATCCCGGCATAAACATATAATGAAGGATTGAGAGATTAAAGGTACATCTTACATCAATTCCTACATTAGGACGTAAGGATATTCACGTCCATAACCCCCACATACTCAAAAGTATGCTCTCCAGGAGTTCCCTTAGGAAAACCTATTTCACCATCATTTAACTTCTGACAATGATAGATCTATGGTCAGGGCTCTACATGATATCATTATACTTGGTTACTTAAGTACATTATGGCATTCTTTTAGCATCAGGCTTGTTTTCAAACACAAACCATTAAAACCATTGCTATAAGGAAAGAGTACTCATTGTATCAAGTTCAATTCACATTCAGTTATCATTGGGATATCAATCCCTAACCATCTCATCATTATGATTCAGGAACATGGGTGTTTAAACTCTTAGATCATCATAACAGTTGTTACCCAGTAACATATTATTATCAAGTCATTTAACAACATGACCTTGATTGTAAAATGGAGATATTTCTCATGGCTCATGCATCCTATCAATCTCATATGTTACCACTTACTAGGCAACATAGCATATCATTACTCTTAAAGCTTATAAAGTGCTTTAATAAATATGACATCATATCCCTTACCTGACTATGTTCACCGTTTCATAAAAACCTGCATAATTAATACATTCGATAATAGGTAATTTATCCTTATATGAGCATATTGCAAAATAGAGATAACCTTTCAATTCAAGGGTTGTACCACTATGCCCTTAATAGGGTTAGGTTTTCCCTATTCAATTCAATTAGGGTTATTCAACCCCTTTATCTTAATTAGGAATAGTGATTCCTTATTTCATACTTCAATCATAGAGTTTCATGCTTAAAAGCATATCCCATAATTAGGATTTACTGTTCATATCATCATATCACCCTAGATTAGGGTTTACTATTCTCATTTCATCATGTTACCCTAGATTAGGGTTTGCTATGAATTGAGATCATACCATCATCATGTATGAGGATTACTTTCATTAATGCCCTCAAATTAGGTTAAGATTCATTAACCATTATAATTAGGGTTTTCATGATCTCACTATAAAGGATCATATCCTAATTAGATGTATTCATACATATTGGAAGTATATTACTTGATTCTCATTCATATATGGAGTCTTCTCTCTCCTCTATCTATCAGATGATGTTTACATCACCTATAATTAGGCTAAGTCAAATCAACACTGACATCATGGGTTATGTCATTACTATTGTGGTCATTAAGATTCACGTGATCAAAGGGTATTGGTTACTCTATCCCACCAAGGGTACTTTTGTAATGTTCACCATTTCATAACATGCATTAATCAACTAATTACTTGGTCCCTTAATCACTTTAGGTATCTATAGGGTTTAGGTTAATCAACCACTAAACCATCTTGACCACTAAGGCATCAAACGATCTTGTCCTTTTTAGACCTCAAACGGTCTTGCACACTAACCCCCCAAACGGTCTTGAACAAACCTTGAAACCATTTGGTGGTGTTGACTGTTTGGTTTTGTTGACTTTGAAACCGTTTGGTAAAGTGCAACCTCAAAACCGTTTGGTCATGAAGACCGTTCAGCCAAGTTGACTTTGAAACCGCATGGACACAACTGTTCTTGAAACCGCATGAGCACCAAACGGTTTGGGATCGTTTGGTCCCAAACGGTCTTGAGACCATTTGGTGCAAACCACCTCAAAACCGCATGGACCAAAAAGTGTCTCAACCATTCCAATTGAGTTAGGGTTTCAAATGTTGAACCCCTCAATCGATCATGTAATGGTTAGCCACTCATCAATTGAGTCAATTAGGTCAACCCTCAACTGATTTTACCCTCAATTGACCCTCAATTGATCACCAATTAGGGCTTGGATCAATTGAATTAGGGTTTGGAATCGATCACCCTTCAACATGTATCAACATGAGTCTAATTGACATTGAAACCATTGAACCATCATTCAATTTGGTCATGACCTGACCACAAACGGTCTTGGGATCATTTGTATGACCTCCAAACGGTCTTGAGACCGTTTGCTCAAGTCAACACCAACAACTAACTCAACCTACTAAGGTTTGGTTCATTGATTTGATCATTAGGTCACTAATAATGATCTTTGACTTGCTATCCTTAGATTCCCAACCACTTGACCATGGTCAACCCTAGACCTCCAAACGGTCTTGGGTGACCCCCAAACGGTCTTTGCATCATTTGGACATCCTCCAAATGGTCTTGAGACCGTTTGCCCATTATGTCATCAAAAACCAAGTCATCCTCTTAAGGGTTGAATCCTAAATTTGGTCACCAATTTAGCACTTAATTGTTCAACAACTTAATATCATTGGACCCTCAATTGGTCAACCCCACTTAACCCTAGACCTCCAAACGGTCTTGGGTAATCACCAAATGGTATTGAGACCGTTTGGGTGATCCCCAAATGGTTTTGAAACCGTTTGGGTCACTCAACCCAAACTTCAACATGATTGTATTATTGAAATCAGCAATAGACCTGATTAGGGTTTAGGTGACTAATGGGCCTTCAGTTGGTGATTCTCTTAGAATTACTTGATGATTTTTGGTGGGAGATTAGTCCATAATGTTTACAACAGACCACCAAATGGTCAACACCTGGTCAACGCATCCAAATGGTCTTGGACCGTTTGCTTCCATGCGTTCTTGGTTGAAACTGTTTGCTCTCAAACGGTTTGGGAAACCATTTGAGCAAGGGGGTAAGAGACCGTTTGCTAAAATAAGATTTAGGATAAACATTGGAATTAACGTCATTATATTCTACCTCAAGAACAAGGGCTGTTCTTCATGGAAACACTTGCAAGAACACTTAAAAGTGTCTAAAGAATAAGAACAAGCAACAATTCTAGGAGAAGAAGATGAATTAACAAAACTTAAGGGTTAGAGTTATAAAACCCACCTCTAGGACTGATCCAGAGCTCCAAGCTTCATATCTTTAATGGTGGATGAAGCTCCAAAGGTTTTCCAAGGTCCGTTCTTCAAGATTTGGATGGAGAAGATGGCTAGAAAGAAGAGTTGTGTAAGCAAAACTAATAAACCAACCTTGTATTAGGGTTTCCTCCAAGAATTTGAGCTAGGTGATGATCAAAGCTTACCAAAACCATCTTGGTCGTCCTCCTCTGATCCTGAGCTTCTCCTTAGTCGGCCAAAGCAAGAAGATGAGAAAAGAAACTAAGGGAAACGTTCCCTTGCTTTTTGGAAAAAGGGTGCTTATATATTTTTGGGTATTATCAAGGCAAAGAAAAATATAGTTATTTATTTTATTTCTTAAACCCATCCACTCATGCTCACTCCACCCTTGGCCACATTTCTTCCTCCTTTTCACATGCAAAACCTCTCTCTTATCCAAGGTTAAAGGAAAAGGAGCCATATATCTTAATAAGCTATATATATATATATATATATATATATATATTGCTCAAAACTTGGTTATTTAGATATTAAGGTTATCTTTCTTATTTAATCATTCAAATGAGGCGCCTTCCTCATTTTTTTTGCTCTACTTGATGCCAAGAAATATGAGAGATACTCTAGAGGGTATATTTTACATGTTGCACCCTAAGTTTTGGGAAAATTGCACTTTACACCAAAACTAGATTTTAAAGCACAAGGATTACTCTGCAAGCTATATCTTGGTTCTCAAGCTTGTGGAATCCATATCACTACATCATATTAATTATTATGATGTCTCAATATAAGAGGAACATCTTAACATGTGCAATTTGCAAGTTAACCCCTCAACTTGGGTAATTTGCACATTAGTCCATATTTAACAAAACAATATTACAACATTGTTCAAAAAGGACTGAAATAGAAATATAAGTTCCTCAAAAGCTTTAATTACATATCAAAAGATAACCACAAGCATCTAATCACATATTTAAGTAAAACACCTAGGGTTAGTACATAACCCAGGTCAGGGATGTTACAAGGACCCTCACTAGAAGTGCTCACTACCATCACAAGAAGTGTGACGGGCAGGGCGCCCTCACTAGAGATGGTATCGGGCAGGGCAGCTTCCGTCATCACATCGCCCAAGACTTCTAGACACATATCGATCAAGCAAAGGAAAGGGTGTCGGCTACCACCTCAGGGTGTATCGTGCAACCCTAGGTGTTACGACCCCATCTGAGCTTAATTGGTAAACTAGGGTTTACCTAGACAATTGCAAAGATTAATTGGAATAATCATTCTTGAAATCTAATTAATGACGATAACACAATTAGGATGTTTTAACTATGATAAGAAGTTTAAGTGTTTGTTTTCCTTGAGAATTAGGGTTTGAGAAACACAAACCCTAATCGGCCCAAAATAAGGTTTTGATGATACATGAACACAAAATTTGATAAGTATAGTGTCTCACTAAATGATTTTTAGTATTTTATGTGTAACTCTGATTTACTTAGAATTTGTATATGATTTGGATATATAAAATGTGAACAACATTGGTAAATATCAGAATTTTTGAAGAATGTTCTGACCTGTTTATCGGTCGAGTTTCAAACTCGACCGATCATATTTCCAGATTTATACAGCAGTGTGGTAATTGAATTTTATCTTTTTATTGGTATATCCAATTGATCAAAAATTTTAACTGTGCTTGAAAAACACAGTTTTAGACACTCTGTTAAATTGGCATAATTTTTGGATGACTTTTGATCTCTACAGTGAGGGTGTCGGTCGAGTTCTGTGCAGGGCAAACTCGACCGAATCTGCTGCAGACTGCAATATAGCAGTGCACTGTTCTATTTTTAATTATTTATTGGTAACTCCAAATGATCTCAAATTTTAACTGAAGCTTTATAGATCAATTACAAACAACTTTATAAATTCCCATAATTGTTGGAAAAGGTTTGGTCTCTTAATTAAACGAATTACAGTAACTTTTGTATAACTGAATATTCAGCCAATATAATTAAAGTTGAGTGTTGGGTCAATATGCAATTGACCCAAGCAGCTCAATTGACTTATATGATCGACCACACACACACACAGCTCTCATTCTTCGTCATCCATCCCAGATAAACGAAAATATAGAGAGAGAGGGAGAGTTAGGGCTTGAGTGGAGAAAGAGGAGGAATTGCTGACCTAGGGTTTTGCGGTCCGAGGAATGGTGAAATCAAGTAAGTTTGGATCCTTTGCATAGACTTTTATGGTGAATCTTCTCTCTTATGTCAAGATTCCGTCCATGCTCTGATTTGATCCAAGATGATGTCGAAATTCCCTCTTTTCTCACCCTTTCTTCATAATCCCTCATTTTCAAGGTTTCCTAGTTGAATGGAAGAAGAACTGGGAGATTTGCTAGGGATTTGATATGAGTTCGAGATCCCCTGAGTTGAGCTGCAGTTTTGAGGTGTTTTCACACCTTGGGGTGAGTGGGTTCTTCCTTTAAACAGTATAATGCACGAAATTTGATTATAGCATCCAAATCCCTAATTGCTTGGTATGTGATTCTAAACCCTGAAATGTCCGTTTAATTTAAGTTGTTGCAAATTGATATGATATGGATTCTTTCTCTGTTTGAATGACTCTTTGATGATATATCCACATCACAAACGTATACAACACATCCTAGAAAGAATACTTTTCAGATTTATACCATATGAGGTAATTAGGGTTTAACCTAATTGAGATATCTCTAGAGTTTCAACCTTATTGAAAAGGACTAGTAATTTTATAAGTGGTTAGGATGTACCTCATGAATTACCTTATTTGAATTTTATCCTTGGTGCATGATATCTTAGTGAATAGCATGGAAACCTAAATTTAGTTCAATTTCCATGGTTTCATACATATATCGATTGTATATGATTTGTTGAAAACAATCTTTATTTAGTGAATGCTTATATCTTATGAAATCCTTATGAGAGCCATGTGAAAAGGTGAATGAGGCGAATGAAACCCTAAGAGTAGGGTGTTGGCATGTGATGAATGAATAAGGCAAATGAAACCCTAAGAATAGGGTGTTCAATGAATCATGTTATGGTGACATGAAAGGTCTCGATATGAGATGTGGTGATACTTAACTGTTGAATTGTATGTTTCTAGTGCATTTAACTTTATATGCTTGTTCTCTCTGAGTTGATATCTACATACTGCAGGGCTTCTTATATTTCAATTCATATCTCGTAAATTGCAGGTGATGAGTTATGACATGCCCTAGAAAGGGATGTTACTGAGACATGGTATATGTTGAATACATGAGCTATGATATATATGTGTTTAAAGTGATGTTTAGAATGTGAAATAAGTATGATATGTGATATTCCTGTTTAAATGTTTATATGTTAATCAGTTAATAGACTTAGGTGCCCTAACACCGTAGAACCCCTTTGAGAGGTCTGCACCAGGGGGGTGAAACTCGTGTTGCAACAATAACTGTGCTTGTGTCACGGTGGCACGAGGATAGAGAGAGACAGTGTTGCAACAAGAACCGTGCTTGTGTCACGGTGGCACTGTGGAAAATAGGGGTTATTCAACATTAATCCGTGCTTGTGTCACGGTAGTAACCCGGTAAGACTCTCCGCCTATGTGCTCAGGTTAGAGGAGGAGTCTAGAGTTCACTCTTTTGAGAGTGTAGTGAGGCCTTGTGAGCCTGAGGCCTTGTGAGCCTGAGAGTCCTGCAGCAGACCAAGGCTGGCAGTCAGACTTAACATTTCCCGGGTGTGTCGCTAAGTCTTGTACGGTGGGATCGTAGTTCGCTACGGATCTTTATATGCAGAGTACACTGCATATGATTAGGGCATAAGCTAAAATATGATCATATAGGTTCACAGAGTTCCTTATAAATGAAAGAGTTAAGGAAGACTAGAGCATAGTATTCTAGTAGTTATTCTTTGGATGCAATATTTACATTCTTTGTTATTTCAATTATATTGTTTTAGAACTGCTCAGTGTAGTATTTATTGTTGTTAAATTTCATAACGTTTATTCAAAGTTATATCTGTAATCACATTAGTGCCTTAGACTGTTTCCTTGAAGTACTCATTCACTGAGCGAGTATGCTCACCCCTCTACTCAAACATTTTAGGGTTAACCGCGTGGACTTGAAGATGGTCAGAGCATCAGTGTAGATCTGCTACAAGAGTTAAGTACAAGATTAGTTGAGTCAGTCGGTCCTTGTCACTCTAGGTCCTCAGTAAGAGATAAGAGAGAGAGTTGTAATTACAATGTGTAATATTGTCCCTCTTTTTATATGTATGCTAATTAGCAAGTTTTATGTGCATAAGGTGTGAGAGACATCATGAATGTTTATACATGTACCTTTACTATTGAAGTCTGATTAGTAAAAGAAATGTTCAGATTCCTTTGTTAAGATGTTATGTGGTTCAAGGCGGGGAAACAAGAGTTTTAAAGAAAAGAGAAAAAGTTAAGGGTGTTCTTTGGGTTACATATAAGTCCTATCTTATGCCCTAATCTCATGATTTGAGGAAATTGTGAGATCGGGGTGTAACACTAGGTGTCGTGCATCCATGTGTCGTGCACCTATGTGTCGTGCATCCATGTGTCGTGCATCCAGGGTTAGGGTTACCATAGGTCACCAT
This sequence comes from Alisma plantago-aquatica, assembly GCA_963693085.1. NCBI lineage: Eukaryota > Viridiplantae > Streptophyta > Magnoliopsida > Alismatales > Alismataceae > Alisma > Alisma plantago-aquatica. The sequence goes on along the minus strand of OY856412.1, from coordinate 618,086,150 downwards.
GTCGGGCATCACCACCAAATCATGATTCCCACTAGAGGTGAAGGTACCTATCAACAACCAACCCACTCACATGCCCAAAGCCTTCACTACCAGCACATAGCGCCCAACACAACATAGGTATCATCCAACACTAAGGTAGCTCCTTGAGTTCTAAAACGTCCAAGGTGTATCGGGCACCAAGCCAATACCTTAGACAGGTGTATTAGGCAGGGCACTCAACAAGACATAACGCCCAACATACTAGGGGTTTTGCCCAAACAAACTAGCCTCAACCTAACGATCAACACACAAGGCAAAGACCAAGGCATAAAGCCCAACACAACCTCAACATGTCAACCATAACTCTGGTCCAAAGAAGGGTATCGAGAAGCACCATCCCCAAGCCATATCATGTAAGAAGCAACCCAACAAGATCATCATCAACCTCAAGCACAAGGGCACCAAACCCTAAATTGATCAAGGAGATCGGCTCACCTCTCAACAACGAAGAGAGAGGGGTCTTGCACTACCTCTATCACAATTCAGGCAGCCACTAGGATCAACCATAACATAGATCTACATCTATCACAAAGTTCACCTCTCGAATCCATGGTGAGAGAAGGGTGTTTCTCAAGCAACTAGAACACAAGCTCACCTCTCAACTTAAACGAGAGAGGGGTGTTGCTCATATCACTAGGACTCAAGCTCACTTCTCTAGACCAAAGAGGGAGAGGGGTGTTGCTCAACAAAGAAACCCTAAGACATAGTTCGGCCAACTAGGATGCAAAGGTACAAGGCCTCAACCATATCAACAAGATCACCATAACCACAAGATTAAAGGTGCAACAAGCAAGAAACTTATCTTAGAACATACATGGCCAATTATGATCATGTGAAACATACAAGAGAGTAGAAGAATGGAGTATAGTTAGGGTTAGGAGTTATGTAACCCGCCATAAGAAAGCTCCTAGCTCCTAGCACCAAGCTTCCAAGCTTAAGCACCACCACAAGAAGAAGAGCAAGGCACTCTAGGGTTCGACCACCACTAGAGGAAGAAGAAGACTCCAATATAAGGATCGTCCACCAAGCTTGCAAAAGAAGAGGTGTTGTGCACCAAGGGAGAGGGGAAACTAAGGAACTAAAGGGATCCTTAGCAAGAGAAAGGGAACACATATATAGGAGGTGGTGGAGGAGAAACCAAGGTAAGACAAGGCAAGGTGTCGCCCACCTAGGGACACTTGTCCAAGGGCAATGCCACCACTCTATCTTGCCTTAAACACGTGTCCAAGGCCATTGCCACATGCAAGCATCAAGCACCAAGTGTCCACTAGTGGTGACACAAACGAGGTCAAAGGGTCAAAGGGGGTCCATGGGCGACACACCTCCTCCACACCATGCCCGACATCACTCCCTGGGTGACACACCTAGGCCGACACAGCCATGGCCGACACACCTAGGCCGTCACAAGGTTAAGCAAAGCAAAGCAAGAGCAAGGTTCAAGCAAGGCATCTCAAGGCCCAACAAGCTCATCCAAGCCCAAAGCAACTCAAGCAACGAGCCCAACCCTTCCTCTCAACACTAGAGGAAGCAAGGAAAGAGAGGAACACCTCTCAAGGTGACAAACTTGATCCACAACCCTAGACTTGGGTTAATTGCAAGTAGCATCTCCAGCTCTCAACAAAGCACCAACAAACCCTGATCACCATTAAAGGTGATTAGCAAGCAACTAAGCATCAGGGTTAAGCAAAGCAAATAGGATAAACCCTAAACGGAGGTCAGGGTCCTTACAGGAGCTATAACTTGGACCCCTAAAGCATCGAACAAGGGGTCAGAACACACATGATATGTGAAGTGCTATCGGAGCACACTCTCATCATTAACCAACACTTGTTCATCGGTTTTAGAAGGTCAAACAACAAAAGACTGAAGATCTACCCATGTCGTCTGCCACCTAGTTGCCCCAACCACTCCTTCAACAAAAGGATAATGACGAGTGTCCCTCTACACCACCCACACCATATTTAAACTGGATGATATTTCCATTGGCCTTGACCATTTGTGGTCATTGTTTGTGTATTTTCTTTCTCCTACTCTGAATATGTCATCTTCCCTTCACCACCTTCAACCCATTTTGTAATCCATCTCCATGCCTCTTTATTCTTGTATATTTATAATGCTACTCACCACCATGAGTGGAAAAGCATATATATTGGTTTGAGAGTAGCCATTAAGGCTTTACCAATATGTAAATACTTATATCCATTGAATATATGCTCTTAGAAAGGTTTACGTTCATACTCTTGGTCTTAATGCTTCACATGTATTATTAGCTATAATATTGTGTTGTTTTATTGTTAATACTTTGAAAGAGTAGTATTAACTTATATCTAAGTGTTATGGAGTTATCTGGGTGCATGAGAATGTTTGAATTCTTAAGTTAATGATCATATGGTTTTATTGTTATTGTTTGTTTGACAACTCAAGAGATAGACAATCTCATGATGTAAATCTATCCTAGTCTCAAGAGAGGAGGGAGTAGACACTTATGAAGACTTCTTGTAGATTTGATAAGGGTACTCAATGGGTGTAGTATCGCATGTTGGTGAGAGACCATTGATGGTGAAACCCAATCCAAGTCTCTCATACATACTTAATATCTTACTCTTTGATTTTTCTTGTTATTTTATTTTATTTTATACTTCCTTTTGTTTTCCTTGTTTTACTTGCTTGATACTTGGGATACCATAGTTCCATAAGGAACTTCAAACTTGATCTCATCTCTTGATTGGTCTAACTAATACAAGACTCTTGATTATTAACGCAAACCATCCTTGTCCATATGGATCGACCCTGATTCACCATAGCAGACCATGTATTGTAGTTGTGGGGGTCTGAGTGTCAGATATGGCCTTCTCATTATGTATCCACTCCAATGATGGCAAATTGCTTAGACTCGACAAGTAGCATTCCAACGACTATGTAAATTAAACACATTGAATTTATAATTGTTCCTATTTTGCAAACTCGAGACATTTAGGAGACTCAATCATTAGAATATCCAAGAAGCATTCTTAAGTGAAGTGATTCACCCATTCTAGCAATCTCTTGTATGGTAAAAATCCTCCTAATGAAAGTACAACAAACTTGGAGTACTTTGATGTTTATATGCCCAAACAACAACTACGTCAATCTTATATCTAACTTGGTGATCGAAAGAATTAGATCTTTCTCAACTTTTGGACCTCCCACACATAGCTTACATTCATTTGGGAAGAAGCATCATTGCCAATATTTTGCTCATGGAGGTCTTACACTCATTGAGAAACAAGAACATTAAGAAGAAGTGGTTATACATTAAACTTATTTTTCAATGGCATTCAATATGATGAATTGGTACTTCACCAATGACACCCTTCACAAGTTTGACCTACGTTCAGTGGTATCCTATCTCATTATGTAAGTTATATCAACTATGAGGGCTTGCATTCTATAAGAATGAGTACCAAAAAAGTTTATTAAAGAAATCCAAGGGGTTAGATTAGTTCATAAGTCTTTATCCTCTATATGGAACTGACATTGTACTCTATAAAAAAAACATGTACAACAAGATGAATAGAAGTTCATTATTCAAAATAGGGGAGGAAACCCTATCACTCACTTCCGTTGTGCAGATGACATGTTGGTCATGGCCAAAACCTCCTCCACTCAGACTATCTTTATCACACAGGTCATCCTAGTTGAGCTACCTGCTTCCTTGTAACTTTATACAAGTATCAAGATGACAGAAATTCACAAAACCAAACAAAATTTACATTTGTACAATTATAACTCATAATGTCTCTCAAATTTTGGTCGGATGGTGGTTTAGACTAAATGACTTCATAAAGATTAAAAGATATAACTCATATGAAGTGTTGAGTGGATATTCATCTTGATTAGAAACTCCAAAGTGAATTAGCTAATTGTAAGGTATATACGGGCTGATAATAGAGTCCTACCCTCGCAAAACTCAGGAAGATAACCTCAACCAACTACGTTCCCTCTGCCCGTAAACACCATCCTAACTACTGCTGCCTCGGCGTTTGCATACGTTTCTTCTGGATGTAAACACCGTCTTAGACAACTGTTCCTTTGGTGCTTGGTAGTGTCAGGCCTAAACATTTGCTGATATTTTACAATGTTGAAAGTTTTATATAGCGTGCTCTTCTTATGCCTCGATTCCTTGACGTCTGGTAGTATCGCTTCAAGTTTCCCTGCAAAGACATATTTGGTGTTCTTTTTAAGATCCTTCTGCTACTTCTCCTTAAACATGTTGTTCTTCCAACATATTTCCTTTTATCGCATCTGGTGTGATGGCAGTGATTCATCTTTACTACTATATGATGTCTGGCCTAAGCCTTTCTAGGGTTGTCACAGTCGTAGATGGGTAAACCATCACAATGGTTTACCCATGTCCCTATATCTCTTCTGGAATATCGAACCAACCGTACCCCTATCCCTATGTCTCCTAGGATATTGGTTACTTGGATCATATATATGTATCCACTTGAGTAAACCATCACAATGGTAGAAGGTCAATTGTATTCTTTTCTGGCGGTAGGTGAGGAGTATATTTTCAACTTGGGAGGGATCAGTCCACATGCATGGCAACCCATTGCCTCTTATGTACTTGGTGCAAAATCTGTATTAAGTTGATGTGTTGATTGTGTTGCGGTGGATTGATTGCCATGTTCGAACAACTTGATATCTATTAGCGGATATATATGGTTTAGAAGACATGGCAGGTGTTCGTTTCCCACAGATATAACATTTCATCCCTAATCTGTATGAGAAAAGTTGCTACGGGTTAACTGATATTGATTATCGACAGTTTTGTTTTGTTTTGACCTTGTGTTTCTGCTCCTTAGAGGACCGATGCCTACCCTTCCCATTAAGCTGCGATGGAGTAAACTGGCTACACAGTCTGATTGAGGGGTTTCCCTGATATGTTGTTGCTTGCTAGAGAAGATAGAATGCTCATCTCTTTGTATGGGTTCCAGAGCGTCAGAATTGGCAGACAATATCTGTAGAACATATGGACATATAGGATTGTGAACTGTTGGATACAGGAAGATAAAATGGAGGGTTCTATCCTTCAGGGAAAGGAGGATATTTTTGTGGTTCTCATGGACACGAGGATAAGTACGTACCCGGAAACAATCGTGTGGATAAATGACCACAATGATTTGCAATACATTTTCCAATTTTATTACACAAATGAACCAATAATATTTCCATGGCTTCGACATCTTGAATGTGCACCGCAATGTTGTAGTGACGTAGAGAGAGATCCTCTATTAGCTACGGTAGTTACTGCAATGGTGTTGTTTACGGTGGTGAGGTCTTAGGAATAATTTTTATGTCCACTGAGGCATGGTAGACTTCTAGATACGATGGATGTGATACATAACAGATCAGCTCCTTAATGCAATTGATATGGTCAATCACTAATCTCATCAACATGTATGTGTAGCGTCGCTGGGGATTAACACTTATGTTATGTTGGGTATTCACTTATTTGGTCCCAGAGGAAGATAGACCTTTGACTCTTAATGCATTATTACTGCAGGTTCTGGCATTTACTGTAATGTCCAAGTGACTAAGCTCAAGAAGATCACACACTCTACGCATTATCCGAGGAAGAAATGGCGGGTCTTCACAGTCACTTCACCAGGTTGGTGGCTATGATCTTGCATGTTCTTAGTCTCTTTTTAGAATTGGGATCAGATATCTCTCCAGATTTAAGCATAAGGTAAAAAACATCAATGACTTAGTGTTGTTTTAACTTTGAATATATGTACTGAAGTATTCTTTTGTTTTACCTACATTAAAACTTTTACCGTTCTTATAAGTTGTTTCCCAAGCTAAAAAGAAGTCAAATATTCTATTCAAAATTTAATTTGGTTCCTTTTATGCTTCCATGTATAGAACAATGCTAGGTAGAAACAAAAAAAAAACAATCACCATATTAAGCATTACTCGTCGTCGTCCACCACCGAGCATAACCATGTCCATATTACAGCTGGTGAAAACTAAATGGCATTTTCGAGCAAAGAATGTACACGCAAACATCATGTAATAATTCTAAGTTTAAATTTCCTCTTTAAATATTCTAGGTACAATATCTATTTCTTTTGCTCAATATCCTGTAAATTCCAACAATTATATGGGTTTCCACCAGTCTTCATCTCTTTGTGCAAATGGAAGAAATCTAAAATTAATTGGATTGATAAATATGTTCAACGACAAGTAGGATTACAAATTAAAGAACAATATCAAAAAGTAGGGAGGATTACTCATATTGCTTGTACTAAGCTTTTTATCAGAGGTTCAAATGCTCTATCTCGAGTTAGTTCTTAGATAGTAATTCGTTTGAATCTATTTCACAAATACACTTCATCAACATTATCAGGGGTAGAATTTTGTGTAGATGTATGGCGGGGATTACTTGGAACATTATTTGAAACACAAACTTTAGACAAAGAATCTAAAACTTTTAGTTCAACTCCCCTATTCCTAGTTAGTGTTTTGGGCATCTCCCTTTAAATCATCGTCCTAATATACCTAATCAATTTTTTAGAGGTGGGTTTTTAGGAGATGTATGATGGGAATTAATTAAGATATTATTTGAAAATGTACACTTCAAAAAGAGGACTTAAAATCAGTTCAAGTTCAAATCATTTGTCTCGAGTTAGTACTATGGGTGTGTCCCTTGAGATCTCTATAGGAAATACACCTAACAAAGTTATTTAGGATTGGGTTTTTAAGTTTATGTACGGTGGGATTAGTTTGGATATAGTTTGAAACACAAACTTGGGACAGAAGATCTAAAATCCTTTCAGTTTCAAATTCTCTATCATGAGTTAGTTTTTTGGGTGTGTCCCTTTAAATGTCTACCATAAATACACCTAATCATTATTTTAAGGTTCAATTTTGGTAAATGTATGGAGGGGATTAGTTGGATGAAATAGGAACTTCAGACAAAAGACCTAAATTCTTTTCAAATTCAAGTCCTCTACTCTCAGTTAGTTTTCTAGGTGTCTCCCTTTAAATCACTGTCATTAATAACCTAATCAATTTTTAGGGATGGGATTTTGGGTAGATATATAATTGAGATTCTTTGGGACATTATTTGAAACACAAACATGGGATATAAGATGTGAAATATTTTCAAGTTCAAATCAGCTATCCCGATGTAATATTATCGCTGTGTCCCTTTAAACATGTTTGGAAAATACATTTAGCTAATTTGTTGAAAGGAGAGTTTTTTCGGTAGATGTATGACATGATTATTTGGGACATAGTTTAAAACATAGACATGGGATAGAGGATCTAAATTTTCCTTTGGGTAACTCCTTTGTCCCGAGATAGTTTTTCAGGTGTTCTTCTTCAAACTTCTACCATAACTACACCTAATAATTTTTTTGAAGGTGGGTTTTTGGGTAAGGTTTCAGAGGGGATTCATTTGGAAGTAGTATGAAACAAAACTTGGGATGGAGGATATAACATCCTTTTGGGTTCAAATCTCATGTCTAGAGTTAGTGTTCGAGGTATGTCCTTCAAATCTCTACTGTAAATACACCTAATAATTTTTTTTAGGTGTGGATTTATAGGTAGATGTATGGAGGAGATTGGTCAGGACATAGTTTGAATCACAAATTTGGAATAGAAGATAAAAAATCATTTCCAGTTAACATGCTCTAACCCAAGTTAGTATTAGGTTGTGTCTCTTAAAATATCTACTTTAATTATACCTACTCAATTTCTTTAAGGATGAATTTTTGGGTATGTGTATGGTGGAGATTACTTGGGACACAATTTGAAACACAAACTTAAAAAATGGGATTGAAGACCACTAAGGACAAGTTATATGAGGGCTGAATGAGATGGTACGAACATGTGTAACACAAACGAGTAAATGCATCTATAAAAAACAATGTTATTGAGTCAAGCACAAATAAAGGAAGAAGAGGTAGGACAAAATTTACTTGTAAAGCGATATTAAATAGAGATTTCAGATCTTTATGTCTTTGTCAAAAAATAACTCTATAACATAGATGATTGGATAGAAGGAACCATGTAACCAAGTCCAACATAGTTGAGACCGAGGCTTATATGATGATGATGGTGATCATGGGTTTTGATAAGATGTATGTCATGTATTAGTTGGGATATAGTTTGAATCATAAACTTGGAACTGAGGATATAAAATCCAATGGGGTTGAAATCCTCTTTCATGAGTTTGTGTTCAAGCCATGTCCCTTTAAATCTAAACTATTTCGCACCATTATCTTTGTGAGAGCGATGAAGAAGTTATTTTATAATTTTCTCTTACGTGACATGTTGGTTGCCACTACCACAATATTTATAATTGTGAAACCATAACGAACACCTTTTAATATATACCATGGTGTAAAAATGGATTTACATTAGTATAATATTTACATGTTCCCATCTAGGTTCTAAAACTTAACTCATCTTGGGTAATCAGACCAATTGACCCATGATACCCAATGTTATATTGGGTTGAATGAGAGATTTTAGCAAGTACTGGTATAGACATGAAAATTTGGTAGAATTTATGTTCCCTAGACCCATTTCGATCAACATTTGTCCATCTTCCATCATTTATAACTTTTTAACATAAACAAAATTATTTTCAAATTTAATATTGACTTGATTATATACTATTTTGTTAAGATGACATAATATTATTATACATGTTTACATACGAGACCTTGATTTTATTCATGTTCTATATTTCAATAATTTTTTATTCCATGGTTTTTTATTACATCCACACATATAAATATGTATATGGTATTGTTCATACAAAATTATTTACAAATTGTTATACATCATAACATATCAAATAAAGGGTGTGTATATATATTGTATTGTATATATACTTAATTCCATATTGTGTCATTACGTCAACTAAGATGAACAACTAGTTTTACATGAGCCCTAAGACATGAAACCCAAGAGATGTATGAGTTTAACAACAGATAATGAGAGAATTGGGACCTTGGACCTTTGTAAGTGACAAATATATCTTCTTTATCTTGAGTTTTGGACTAAATCACTTGAGAACCACCTAGAAAATCATCAATGAACAACTACCGTTCATCAAAAAATACATTATTGACAAATGAAATAATTGTGAATAGAATTATTTGAGAAGTATATTTTATGAATTTCCTTTGAATAATTGTAAATTTATCAAAATTAACCATGTGATCATTATGGGTTGTAGAGAATATTGATCCTATTATTATTTTGAATTTTAATTTAATTTTGTGGAATATGATATGTCTTCATACATTTGTTTCTTGAATTGAGATGTCCATTTCGATAAGTATCCTTATGATTGTTTTTGTTTTCCCTCGTTGTCATGCAAATTTAGACATCATGAGAAAGATTTATTCCACTTCGATAAGTATCCTTATGATTGTTTTTGTTTTCCCTCGTTGTCATGCAAATTTAGACATCATGAGAAAGATTTACTTTCTTGATGTACAATTGATTATATATCATCTCTTTTAGTCAACTTAGTCATACAGTCATCTAGATATTCAAAAGAAATGATAAGTGCCATTAATACATAAGTTTTATAAGAACATTTATATTATGAGTTTTTATATGGTTTCATGATTAATACACAAGCAACAATTCAACTTGTGTCCTATTGTATCTTTACTTGAATTTATGATCTAGTTTGTTCTACTTCTCCAGTTTACTATTGACAATTAACTTTTATATATATATATATATATATATATATATATATATATATATATATATATATATATAGTTAGGCTAGAATACACTCGAGTGTACGGATCGCACGAATACACTCAAGCGTGTTTGCATATCAAGACTATTTTTTTGCAAAATGTAAACCATTGATCTTCACCGTCATACTATAACTAGGCTACATACAAATTTTGAGCCCATTTGGATGAGTGTAAGTCCCTCATCCAAGGGCAATAAAATCGACGCGCGAAACTAATTTGAAATACATAATTTTTGTTGTCTTCATAATATGAGCTATACATATCCAAATGTGCTCAAATTTTGCGTATGAGTTGTTCATGAGATGTTTAATAAGATCAACGGATTAGATTTTCAAAAAAAATATTGCATCATGAAAAACTACTTGAGTGTATTCCGCTCAGGATACACTCGAGTGTATTCTAGCCTAACTCTCTCTCTCTCTCTCTCTCTCTCTCTCTCTCTCTATATATATATATATATATATATATATATATATATAGTGTCCATATATAAATATATATATTGAATCAAAAATATAAATATATGTAAGTTATATATTTGTAAAGTCCACATATCATACATACGACATCACTTTAATTATATTTGGGATTTTCATTTAAAATTTTCTTTAAGGTTAATAGTATTCATGTTTTACTCAACATGAAAATATCATTGAGACTCATCTCTTCCTAATGGTATTTTTCCTGTATTGAGTCATTGTGAACTACAGATTTATGCGTCAAGTTAGATAGCTATATTTGATTTACATATACTAGGATAAATCTGATTATGTCACTTTAAAAACAATTTTACTCATATTTACATTTTCTTGTAATATCCAGATATAAAAAATACATATAGACAAATATGAACTAAAAATAACTTAGAAAATTTCAACTCTATAACTTGCATTCATTTTCTTGTAAGGTTTACTTTATATCCTATTGTGTCATGAACTATGATAATATTTGATTAAGGACAATTGGAAAAACTATACTCATCTAATGTTTATCTGTAAAAGTAAAAACATCAACCTTGTTTATAAGAAGATAACATATTCATATTACAAACTTAAATTTAAATTGGTCAATTAGATAAATTATTTCCTGAACATAGAGATAAATTATATCAAGGATACACATAAATTGTTTTGGATATGAGGATAATAATTGTCATTTTTGTGATTAAATTACAATGATTGGTGATATGATCTTATTTCCTTCTTGTTCTTGTTTAAATTAAGAAAATCAAAAAATAAATATAATCGTAGGAAAGTGATTTTTGGTATCTCTAGGTTCATTAGTTTTATTGAAATCATGAATAAATTAATGCCTATTATGATATATTTCTACTTGAACCACTCAAAAAGAAACTTTCATTTATATGCTACTTTCACCAGAGGGGACACCTTATGAAAACAAATGCCACGAAGGATATATAGCACTGATTAAGTGTCGTTTTAGATGCATAAGTTGCAAGAAAATTTTATACATCATATATATTTCGAATGTATCACGTTAGTTATGTATTTAAAAAAAATTTGTTGTATGAGTATTCTGCAAAAGGATTAGTAATGAGTCATCTAACTTATTATCTTTCAATTATGTTGGCACAAATCCCATATGGAGCCCTTTGACATTTTTGTTCTCCATGGAAAAATGTAACTTACTTTGAATGGTGATATTTATGTAACAGTAATCTGTAGTACTGGCTGATAAAGATATACATTTAGAAATTTAACAAATTACTAAAAAATAACTGTCACCGTGCGAAGCACGTGCAAACACTAGTAGTCCTATAGAGATCGACTGGGGTGATTCGACAAACTTTTCCAATAGGTAACTGAGTTAAGTCACCTGCCTTCCTTTATCCTCTTAAAGTGGTTAATCATAACTGCAGAAAGAATATGAGCACGGTGAATGGGGAGCAAACCGAACCGGAGGAGGAGCTGGAACAACTGGGACTCAATTGTCATACTCTGCGATCACAGAAAAGAAACGAGGTATATGTTATGTAGGCTGATAGTTGTATCCCTTGGTATGGAAATATACCATACATAGCAAGACGGCTTGCACATGGCAGTTAGTGTAACCATAACTGGCCTCTAACGCAATATTCTCTCATCCACTCGGGTTTTCCAGTAGGCGGTTTCATCTTTTTGTAGTTGTTGATTTTATCTTGATAGTATTTAGGTATTATTTATTACAGGTTTTGTTTTCATCAAGAAACACGCATCATTTTCAAATCTTAATTTTTCAACTTTTTATTCCAGGTCTAGAAGTGTCATTAACTACAATAGATTCATCAGAAAAACACAGCAGAATAATGTAAATGCTCTTAATGATGATTTAAGACCAAATAACAAAGAATTCATCATTAAGCAAGAGTTCAACATCAAGTTCCAAAGAATTCATCATTAAGAAACCGACTTTGACACATTACCGACACCATGATATGTTATGATCACCTTGCAGATAATAGTTGAATGGCATTAAGATATTACTAGTTCGTCAACAAAAGAATCAGCATATCTAGTTAATGCGGAGCAAAAATGACACGTTATAGAAGCGTATCACAACTAGCTGTAGAGCAGTTCAGTTTATACGCTTTATACAATCGTTAGAGATAACAAAAGGATCAAGGATAATGGTCAGTTAAATTTCTGTTATAGATATACTGTGTGGGCACTCAGGATTTCATCATATCATGTGTGGAGATAACGAAGGAAGAAGTGCCTTCCATCCTGACAGGGGATCTCGGCGGAAATGCTACTCAAAGCATACTGCAGGTACGACGCCGGCGCTCTGAAGCTTATTCGCCCGGTGACCATCAATTGGCTGTGTTGGGTTATCATTGGGGTCTGTTTGTTGAACATTTTCTCTTCCACGACGCAACCGTCACCCAGACATCCGCTGCATGCCAGATAGTAAGTGAGACACACGTTTCTAATCAATGACATTAACTGCTGAACAGGAATAAAGAATGGAAGAAAGAAAGGTAGACAGATGATATAATACGTACACGATAAAGGTAACAATCCTGTCCAGGAAGCCTTGTCCGTACGTCTGCAAGTACGCGAACTCGAGCGTCCTCTCCAACTCTATGGCTTCACGCACCCTGGCTATTTCTGTGGCGGCTGGAGAAAGGAGCAAAGTTGACCCCAATGACCCTTGTAACAGATACTCCGTACGGAGCTTGTCGTTGAAGATGAGACTAGGGATCCCTGTGTCGTACTCAGCGGCCATAGACCTGATGGTGCGCCTCGCATTCCGCGACCATTCGAAATATCTGAGATAGTCTGGTTCCCCGTCTGGCAAGGGCGAAGGAGGGATCTTCATCAGAGACAGAGCGATGTCAGCCTTCTCGACGAAACGGTCCAGATATGAAGCTGCATTGCCCTGGGTTATTGATGTTAGGAGGATCTGCTTCACGACCGTAACCATGCCATCAATGATGCCCATGGGTAGACCGATCTCCTTTTTCAGATACATTGAAAGGACGAGGACGTGCTTCGCCAACTCACGCCGGTAACGGGACGTGAGCAAATCGAACAACACGCACTCCTCCCTGTACTGGATAAGCACTTCGCCGACGGGTCTGTTCTCCTGATTAGCCATGATGAACGGTAACAGCTGCTTGCCGGCGTAGTTGTAGAGGCAATACGAAACGTAGGAGGGGACTGATATTGCTGGATTCTAGCTTCTTCCCATCGATCTAGTTTGTTGCACTCACTTGGCCGGTCGCTTTCTGGGAACTCGCAAACAGACCGAGGTTAGCATCCGCTGGGGAGAATGGGACCGCCTACTCTAGAGCCCTGGAACACGTTGTATTTGTAGACATCTCAGAAACCCACTGAACCGCGCCACTTCAATGGTTTCCAACCAGCTGCCTGCTTTCTTTTCACCTTTTCCAAAAAAGACAATTCCCATTAATGCTATTTTTGTTTCTATCAATAAGTGCGTCGTGGAATAAGGAATTTCATTAACTTGTAGGTGCATTATTTGGATCAAGTATTAAGGCCATCAATTCATATAGGCCGTTCCACCTTCTTATGGGTGCTTATTTATTTCGATAAATCATCACATATATAGCCAGCCCCCTTACCCTTATCCATCCACCGTTCAACCTTCACTTATTTATAATCATTCTAAGGTTGATATTTTTAATAACGTGGCAATAAATATCATATCACAGCCGTACGCAAATTAAAAGCACCATCTAATTAATAGTATCTCGGTGGTTTATGCACATATGACTTGTGTGTAAGCTTCATTGTTAGTGACAACACACCAAATGTTCTACAATACTTCTTAGGTCTTTATGTCGTGATACAATGAGTAAAACTTCATACAATTGGATATACAAAGGAAGGATGATGTTTAAGATACTATTTTTCACAAGATCGTAGTAGCATGGTTGAAGTGGAGGAGTGTAACTGGAGTAGTACATAATTAAATATTCCTCTCAGATTAAAAGTAAATTTTATAGATGAGATATACATACAATCATTCGATATGTCAATGTTTGGCGATGAAGAAATAAAGTTTTAAAAGTTGAATGTGGGAAAAATTTGTGCACTGATATTGGTGTGTGAGGTGACAAAAAAAGATTGTTTGAAGAATTACTATATGATGAACAAAGTGGGTGGTGAGTATTGAGGACAAGTTGTGTGAAGGTCGTCTACGATGGTACGAACATGTGTAGCACTGATCGGAAAATACACCTATTAAAAACCATATCATTAAGTCATGCACAAATAAAAGAAGAAGAGGTAAACCTAAGTTGTGACAACCCGATTACAAAATAAGTCATCACCAGTAATAATCGTGGAATAACCATAAGCAGCGGAATAAAAAAAATCACTAAGAATTAAAACCATCTTTGCACATAGATCTTTCTCCAGGAAACTCTTACAAGAGAACCAAAACTTTATATATACTTGTGGTTCATATTGTACATAAAGTGTACCATCCCTGCTCGAGGATAACAAGTACCATTTGCTTACTTTAATATATACATCAGCAACATAAAACCTCGAGATAAGCAAACTAAAATCTCAAATCGTTCATAAAAACTACTAAGAGCTATCTCCCAAGGACCTAAGAGTACAGAGACGACACATAGACTTTTATTTACAAGACACGACAGATAGTATACTCAACCTGAACTACTATTATTGTCCCTACTGATGTGGTCCTTCCTCTGCAATCTGGTTCCTAGTTCCTCGTCCGCATCTACCTAAAAATTGTGAATCCTACGGGGTGAGACTATTGTCCCAACAAGAGATATAACTCTCTGCTAAAAATATTATTATCACAGAAAAAAATATAAAACTGAATAGAGGATACTTTACACAACTAGCAGGTATATTTATTAATTACAGAACTATAAGTCATCTATTTTCTTTTAAAAGGAATATGAAGAATATGTATAATATCTATCTACTAAGATGTATAAAAGTAATGAAGCATCAACCAATATTTTCCGTATACAATTCTTAAGCAGATACGCTACACAGCTAATTACATATTCTCATTCACACTTATGCCCAGAGGAGATGAGATATACCGCTCATACTCCAACCGACTACTAGTAAGTTGAAATCGGTACCATACAAGGTCAGTGGTAGAGACGACTGTCAAGACATCACCTATCTCATTCAGTACGAGACCAGTTAGACTTAGAAAGACATCTTGTGTCAGATGTAATTAGCTAAGTTGGGGTATAGCGGCATCTTCACTATTAGAGTTACTATCGTAGCATGTACTCTCTTCAGGAGAAGACCACTAAGCTTTCCCGAATTATTTGTCATCAGGAAAACCACAGAGTGATCATGGTTTAATTTTATTAGGAAGTCCACTAAGCAACCTGGTGTATTTGGGGAGGCCACTGAGCACCCTCATTTAGATTGGGGAGTCCACTGAGCACCCCAATATAAAGATTACATATTCAAAAATATGTATACCGAGTAAAAATGTGTTTCACCATTCAATAAATGCTGACACTGGATGGATCTATGGTCTGGGCAACTACATGATAATATTTAACTTGGTTAGTTAAGTGCATTTTAGTATCTTTTAGCATCAATCAAGTTACAAACAAGAATTATTCCAAATGCTACAAGAAATACATAAGTGTGTTTATCATGTACTTTCATATTAATTGGAGCACATAGATCACTTAGAATTTCAATCTCTTATCATCATACTTGGGTATCCAAACCCTTAGTTCATCACTGAGTATTGTCACCACTTAGTAGGAAACAATTACCTCTAGGTCATCAGACTAGGGTATTTATTCACACAGTTCACATAGCTCATTGAATATGTATTATATAACATCATAGCTCTTACTTAGCTATGCTCATTACCTTATGATACCTGCATGGTTAATTTATCATGCTAATCACAATATCACATACGTGTTATAACCATGTAGTAAAAAAGAAACATGTTCTTTCCATTAAAATTAGGGTTTCCCTTTATCAACTTTTTAGGGTAGTAAACCATCTTATCACCCACTCTTAGGGTTATAATGTACCTTTACTATTCAATTAGGGCTTCATGTTCTCATCACAAAAGGTTCAACCCCAAATCATATTCCATTCTTAATGGGAATATTAACATATGTTGATTACATAATTAACTTTTCAATCTTAGTTTCTCTCTCATCCTCATTAGGATGTTGATTACTTAATTCACCTCTTATTGTCTATTAGCTCATCATTATTAAATTGGATTAAACTCATTGTATCTCAATGTTGCGTTAATCATACAACATATAATTCATCACTTAGACAAGTCTAATGAATTGGATCATACCTACCATATCGGGTATCAGGGAGATGCACATAACATCATATCAAAAATCCATATTAGTCATGTGGTAAGACCACATCATCATATCAGTTTTATGGTTTATCACCTATCACCATATCGTGTAGTCATGTTGGGTTAGCTATCACCTAGCTCTTATCATCTCAAATCAACCTCATATTGTGTATGGGTTAGACTCTTGACCTTATATCGAGCATAGGGATGTACTTGGTTCTTATATCATGAACAAGGGTACACCATATCGGGCATATCATGTGTTGCATCACCATGTATTGTCTAAGTGTATATAGATAATACCATATTGGTTTCTTGTCATGGATTACCATATTGGTTTTCCATATTAGATTTGCCATATCATGTTTCCATCTTGGATTGTCATATTGTGTTCCTATTTTGGATTTCCTTATCAATTTCATTATCTTGGGTTTCCCTATTGGATTCCCATCTTGGGTTTACCATAACGATTTATGTGTTGGATATCATATCGGGTTACCTATATTAGATACACCTTTGAGATCATAACCTTTTTATACTTTCAAGGTTCAATTCTTTCATTATGGTTACATGACAAGCTAGATAATTAGCTACTCTTCAACCCATCACAAGATAGTAGGATATGTCGGGTTTCAAAGGCAATCAGATTTCAAAGCATATCGGTTTTCCACTTCCCCATCTAGGGTTTTGCCCATATCGTGTAAGAGGTATAGCTTTAACCTTATATCATATATAAGTTGCAAGGTATCTCCTATATCGTCCATAGGGCATGTCTCATATTGTCTATGAGGTATCTCCTATTTTGATATCAGGTGAACCACCATCTTGGGTTCCATATCAATTTTTAAGGTACTTCAACCCATATCGGGTTGTACCATGATGATGTCATCATCATCAACCTTAAGACCTTTGTCTTGCTATTCTAAACCATGGACAATAGTCCTAACTACTTATTTGAACTCATAGATATATCAATTAATCAAAGGAAATCTGATTTTAAAAGTAATCAACAAGTTCACAATATTGAAAAGGAAGAATAATATGATTGGGTTCAAGTTATATGACCCACCTCTAAAGTAACGTCCAAGCTTCAAGATCCCCTCTTCAAGTTTCCAAGGTTGAAGATGAGCTTCTCCAATATCCAAGACTTGAGGTCCTAGCTTTTGCATGATATCTCCAATCCCAGTGGTCCATATCTTGTTATTAGGTTACTATGACCTGCTTGGGCGATATCCTTTATCTTTGGCCGATACCAAGCTCCTCTTCTCAACTCTCCTCACTTATGCACAATATAAGATGGGTATGCACGATACCTCAGGGAAGTTTGATAATAAGATTTTGAAAATTCTATTAATAGGTGAAGGGAAGGGTATTTATACTTGAAGGTTATGAAAAAGAGTGTAAGAGGTGTCATTAGCTTAAGCCACTAAGTGCCACATAGCCATGCATGGTCGACACATGTTGTTTGCATGCATTCTATCTTTATCTTGCCAAGAAAAAAAATAAAAGCTTAAGGATAATTCCAAGGATAAGGGTCGGCTCCTTAGTTATCTTCTAGGGCAAGTCTTTTTCCACTCACTTCATTATTATATTCAACACAAACTTTTCCAAGGAAAAGTTGTAAGATGATACATATGACTTCCTTGAAGTGCCTTTCCCGGCATGGGCAAAGTCAAGACTTCACAAACTGATAGGAGACCCCCTTTATGGCCCCATGGCCGATGGGGACTCCTCCTTCAAGTCTACAAGTTGATATAGTTCATATAGAGCTTTTAACTATACATTTTCTTAATCTTTTTATTTCTAAAAGTGATATCACTCTAGGATGATTTAAACATAGTGTCTCCTTCTTTCTCTTTCCTCTAGATAACACTAGAAAGGGGTAGAGACAAGCTAGAGGTGGTAATTTACATATCAACCCTACATTTTGTATATATTACAATGTGTACCATAATTGATGCACAAACCTCTTAGCATTATTTACACAAGTTCTCACTTAGAACTTAGGCTTTCCACAAGCCATAAATTAGAATCATTCTCTCTCTCATGATATTAAAACTCTTAGAATACATTCAACATGTGACATTTGCAATATAACCCATCTCCTTGGGTAAATTTTCATTTTACACTCAGACTTATCATGTAATGCACACATAGTTTGCATATAAACTCAAGTTTGAAAATAAACTTCACAAAGGAACTTAATTACTTTTCAGAAGATTAGAACAAGCTTATAAGTAACTAAAGCAAAACTTCTAGGGTTAAGCCATAACCCAGGTCAGGGATGTTACATAAGTTAACTTGGAAAGAGCTTATAAAGAGAGATTTTGAATACTTACATCTTGATTAGAGTATGACTCATAACATAGTTGTTTGGAAAAGAAGGACTAATGTAGCTGACCCCAACATGGTCGGGATTGAGGCTTAGACGATGATGATGATTATAACATTCCAAAATTTCATATACAATTTACAATCTTTTAATAGAAGTTAAATCTTGGACTTAATGTAAACAAACCAACTAATAATCCTTCTTTTGAATTATATTTGTAAAGAGAAATAACTAATATGTCATTTCTCATTTCTATTTATAAATAATAAATAAATGAATCATTTTTGTTAAGAATCAATTGTTCCCTTCTCTCCAATATAAAAGATTGATTTTACTTTCATAACTTGTCTTGCTTGCATTTGGAATACTAAGTAGTAATACATATAATTCTTTAATTTTGTATGCGTGGAAAGATAATGTTTAATTTAAAAAGATTATAAATAGTTTATTCAATGTAATTAATGTTTAGAATCATGTGAAAGAAAATATAATATCAATCCATTCAATGCTTATAAAACAAAAATTACTTAGATATTGACTCATTGTTAGTAAGAACTCAAACAAGGAATATTGCACTTGAATCATGAGATAAAAGATAAAGAATTGAAATATATTTTCACCTTCCTTTTATGCATTAATAAGTTTTCCTTTAACTTTACATTTACTCTTTATCTCTTTCATTTTGTGTATAGGAAAAAAGCCCATTTAATGTTGAATACATGAAAAAGTAACAAGACACATAGAAATCACTTATTTTCTTACTTTTATACATTGAACTAGGAAGAAACACGTGCTCTGCACAAATGTAGAACAATAGCTCATCTTAACAAGACCATTATCTAAGAGACCTTATTGCAATTATTGATATTTAGGTAGAATAACTTGCTTGATCTACACTTATATACGAGGAGAAAAATCAATTTCAAGAGACAATGTATGAATTGTCCACCCTTAAATTGTATTAGAAAATTGAATAAATATTAACAAAAATAAATATAAATACACCACCAAAAAACTTTAATACAATCTCAAATTGAACAAAACCCAATATCACCTAAAAGTATCCTATGTTGTTTCAATGGTTTTCAAGTGATTTAATAACTTTAAATTTCAAACTTCAAATTCTAGAATACTTTTATGTAGTTATAAATTTATCGTTAGAATGCATTGTTTATCTATTTGAAAACAATACAACAACCAAAAAACCATTTTGTCATCTTTATAACATGATGCAAGTTTAGATTATTACAATTGATAATAACTTGAGTCAGTATAACATCTAAAATCGAATAGCCATGCAACTGTACAAGTCACTATATACCTTTTTTCTTTATCAAAAAGTGTGCTACTCTTTTTCACTTTTAATTTTTCTAATTGTAAAAGTGTGTATAAGGGAGGTACAAACAATTCCCAACTCAAAAAGAATTTTCAAGAAATAGTGTTATACTCTTATGTAAGAAAATCCTCTCTATGAAAAGTAGAGGGTATTTATAAACATAGTACCATCAGGATAGAGAATAAAGAAAATAACCAACACAACAGAACTAGAGCATAGTCCAAACTCAAGCAAACATCCTAAAAATGAAAATCTAACAAAATTTCAAGGCCAAATCCCACTCCATCATATCACAAAGTATCAGCAACTCTATAATCACTTGACAAAATCAATAGTCTAAGTATGTTATATAATTGGGAAGATCACCAATGAATGTGTTCTTAGATGAGTTGAGATAGGTGAGAGATATCATAAGGTTGATGTGGAAGTTGAGGATAAATATGTGTGGTAAGAGACATATCTTATTAAGGACTTGCCTTGTGTTTGAGATCTTTGAGGTTATTTCAGCATGTTGGCGGCATCAGGTAACTATCCAATTAGGAGTGCGTTGCTAAAGAGGTTAAGAAAGTGGATCCTTGTGACTGAGATTAAGGAGGTGTAGTTTGTGCCCCCAGGAGTCAATTGTGTTTGAGGTCAAGCAACATGCCAAATTTGAACAGAGAGCGACAATGAGTTGCACCCTAGAAGACCTAATGGAACCCTAGCACCCAACGACGAGAAGTTGGCAGTGTGGAGAAATGATCGTTGACTGACTGCTTTCTTCTTGTTATAAAAATCTACGATAGTTATAAAGACCCCCCATCAATGATTTTTACAAATAAAGGGCCATGTAGTAATTTGAAAATATCCTCCCCAAAAAGTATAGAAGGAATCTAAACCTAACCTTCTTATATAGTATGGATGCAAGAATATATAAATTGACTTTATTTTTCTCTCTCCTTCCTTTTCGGATTACTAAAAAGAAATGAAGTGTCTTATTTCAAATGGGTTAATTTCTTAATGAGATATTAAATTTTAATAATTTAGCAAATATGTCTTGATGTTTTCAAAATTGCAATATTATACATATTTTATCAAAGTTATTATATCATGACATTGTACAATCTTACAAAGTAGTTATTATTAAATGATTTTATATCCCTTTTAGCATGCATTACACCTACAACAAAAAAGTTATTGAATCTACATCATTCATTTTTTTGGTCGCACAAAAAAAACTTGTTACTATAAAAACAAAACTTTGGGTACAAGATAGCACCCCATAAGGAGACTACTAGATCCCTCATCCCCACGCAGGGGGAATATTAGAGGATCCAACCAAACAAAGAAACTCCAAACTAAAATAGATTCAGAAAAAGAAACAATATAGTAATAGGACAAGCAAGAACCAAGCAGGGGTAGAGGAGCTTCATACAGAAACATTAAAAACACCCACAAAAGATTACCCATATGAAACTAAAAACTGACTATCAGATTCCACTGATCAGTAATCCCATGTCCCTCTTACAGAACAAAATAATAGTTGGATCTAAAAAAAACAAGAATAGAGGAATCAGGATTGCCACTCAATCTAAACACCCATAAAGAAATGGACATGATCAACAACCAAAAGCTGCATACATCCATTGACATCTAATTGAAGGAAGCCCCAAAACCAAGAAAGCAACATCTTGTTCAGAACCACACCAGAGCACTTATCTCTTGAATAGCATGTCAAACTAGATGGACCCAGAGAAATCCATCATAGGGATTTCTTTGCCATCAACAGACCTATGATTTTTCTTCATATTCTTCTTCGACCTTGCTTCTTTATTCACCCTGAAGTCATCGAGTACATCTGGGTCCAAGTCGCATGAGTTGATAGAGGAAACCTCTTTTGAATTCCATGTGAGATTTTGTTGATATTCTAGGGCTAAGACCGTGTCAATCGTCAGCTGCTTCACACAGTTGGACGTAGAACTCAACTTGGACATAAGAATCTCCCACTCCAAATTGAGTGCCTCATTTCCTTTTTCTGGAGAGCAGCAACACATTTCTAGTTTAGGAAATCCGCAAGGATTACCTTCTCCTTCAGGCCAAACTGCACCAGTAAGGGTACTTGGAAATAGATTTGCCACGGATTGACCTTGGTGTTCCTCAGAATTGTATCAAACACCTTGCCTGCTTCTGCTTTTCCCGACTCTAAGTTGCATCTGGCTAGGCATAGTCTTGCTTCTGGCATTTCTTGGAAACGATGGCAACCGGTGCCCAAAGAAATTGTAACCAGAGTAGACTTTAGGTTTTGCCACATAATAAATCTTCAGAGCCTTTTGGGGTTCCGTCGACCACGATGGGAACCTCCTTCATAAACGTTGTGTTGGACTCAATATCCACACAAACCAGAGCATCCTTCAGGCAGTTGACTGATAGACTAGCATCATCGAGATTCAGGGGCTTCCCGACTAAGCTAGCAACACCTCCCACTGTTCTAGTCGTCCAATGGAATCTAGGATTCTCAAGGACAATCCAGACTGGAAATTTGGAGAAGGGTAGAGGGGGAAGAGGGGATCCAGGTTCCCAAGCTTGGGCTACGATGAGGGAGCCATCCATCATCCAAGGTGCCTCCTCCAGTATCCTTTCCCTTTCTGTGGGAGTAGGTAACTTGACGATGAAGTCCTCTACTTCCTCTGCTATGATTTCGAAATCACTCCTGGGTCGCCATTGACGCTGGATCCAACTAAGAAGCTGGTTATAGAACGGCTTCCTCCCCATGAATCTAACTGAGACATACTCAAGCCATGATGGGGGCGTCTCATCCTCGCTCGAGATCGAGAAGCACTTGGTGCCATTGTGGATCTCAAGCTCGATAAACTTGACAACAAAAACATCTAAACAACATCTTCCTAGTCTACTAGCCGCCAACCAATCAACCACGGCCTCCGGTGTGGATGAAACATGTCCATCAGTCGGGGTCTGCGGGATCAAGGAAGAAGCTGATGAGGGATTTTTTGGGGGTGATTTTGCTTGTGAGGAGCGATTATTCGGGGGAGAAGGTGTAACATCCCTGACCTGGGTTATGAGCTAACCCTAGGTGTTTTGCTTAATTATGTGATTAGACACTTATGGTTATCTTTTAATATGTAATTAAAGCTTCTGAGGAACATATATTTCCCTTTCTGCCCTTTTTGAACAATGTTGCCATATTATTTTGTTAAAAGTGGACTTATGTGCAAATTACCCAATTAAAGGGGTTACCTTGCAAATTGTACATGTTTAGATGTTCCTTTGGTGTTGATACATCATAAGAATGAATATGATGAAGTGCTATGGATTCTCTAAGCTTGGGCACCAAGATGCAGCTTGTGGAGCAATCCTTGTGCTTTAAAACCCTAGTTTTGGTGTAAAGTGTAATTTACCCAAAACATAGGGTGCAACATGTAAAATATACTTTCTAGAGTATCTTTTATGACTCTTGGCATCAACTAGAGTAAAAATGATGAAGAGGGCACTTCATTTGAATAATCAAATAAGAAGGATAACCATTATGATTAAATAACTAAGTTGTAAGCAAAATGACCCTTTTATGTGTACCACTTAGTAAGATGTTTGGCTACTTTTCCTCTAAACCTTGGATAAAGGAGGAGTTTTGCTTAAGTAAAGAAGGGAGAAACGTGACTTAGGAAGGGAGGAGGATCTAGTTGAGAAATAAGGAAAAGATTGTCCTTATCTTGAAAATATGCCCAAAGTATATAAACACATCTTCCTTACTAAGCAAGGGATCGTTCCCTTCACTTTCTCTTCTTATCTCTTTGCCTTGAATGACTAAGGAGGAGCTCAGGAGAAGAGGAGAACGACCAAGCTGAATTGGGTAAGCTTTGATTGCCATCTAGCTCGAAATCATGGGGGAAATCTTTCTATAAGGTTGGTTTGTTAGTCTTTCTTACATAGTTCTTCTTTCTAGCCATCTTCTCCATCCAATTCTTGAGGAAGGAACCTTGGACGATTTGTGTAGCTCAAGATACCATTAAAGCTATGAATCTTGGAGCTCTAGAGCTGATCCTAAGGCGAGTTTTATAACTCTAAACCTTAAAGCTTTGATTATGCATCTTCTTTCTGTGCAAACGTTGCTTGTTTCCCTTCCTTAACCACTTCTACAAGTTCTTGCAACCAACATCGTGAGGAACAGACCATGATCTTAAGGAAGAAGAAGGTGGCATTAATTCCAAAGTTAATTTATAAAACGGTCTTGCACCCCTTGGCCAAACGGTTTGCAAAACCGTTTGGAAGCAAACGGTTTCAAAACCGTTTGGAGGGCAAACGGTTTCACAAGATTGATTGGAGCAAACGGTCTCCAAGACCGTTTGGTTGATTTGACCAATTGTTGACCATTTGGAGGGATGTTTTACATAATATGGACTAATCATCCACCAAGAATCATTAACTAATTCCAAGTAAATCACAAGTTGAAGGCACTTTAATCACCTAAACCCTAATCGGGTTCATTGCTGATTTCAATGGACCAATCATGTTGAAGTTTGGGTTGAGTGACCCAAATGGTTTCAAAACCATTTGGGGATCACCCAAATGGTCTCAAAACCGTTTGGTGATCACCCAAGACCGTTTGGAGGTCTAGGGTCAAGTAGGGTTGATCAATTGAGGGTCCAATCACATCAAGTTGTTGAATAATTAAAGTGTTGATTTTGTGACCTAATTAGGGTTCAACCCTTAAGTGATTGACTTAGTTTTTAATATAATATTGGGAAAACGGTCTCAAGACCGTTTGGAGGATGTCCAAACGATCCCAAGACCGTTTGGGGTCAGTTCATGACCCAATTGAGTGATGGTTCAATGGGTTCAACATCAATTAGGTTCATGTTGATGTATGTTGAAGGTTGATCGATTCCAAACCCTAATTCAATTGGTCCCAACCTTAATTGGTTATCAATTGAGTGTCAAATCAGTAAAGGATTAACCTAATTGACTTAATTGATAAGTGGATAACAAGTACAAGAACGGTTGAGGGGTTCAACATTGAAAACCCTAACTCAATTGGGAGTGTTGATACTCTTTTTGGTCCATGCAGTTTTGAGAGTGTTTGGACCAAACGGTCTAAAGACCGTTTGAGTCCAAACAGTCTCAAGACCGTTTGGGGACAAACGGTCTCAAGACCATTTGGGAACAAATGATCCCAAAACCATTTTGTGGTCATGCAGTTTCAAATCAAATTGGTCATGCAGTTTCAAGGTTGAATTGTCCATGCGGTTTCAAAGTCAACGTTGGTCAAACGGTCAACAGGACCAAATGGTTTTCACCTCACCTAGGGAAAACAGTTTTGATGGTGTACCTTGCCATGCGGTCTTGAAAGTCAAAGTGACCAAACGGTCAACAACTCCATGCAGTTTCAAAACCATTTGGAGGTCGAAGGTGCAAAACCGGTTGGAGTCTTTTTAGGTTAAGATCGTTTAATGACTTAGTGGCCAAGATGGTTTAGTAGTTATTTAAACTAAACCCTAAAGATACCTAAAGTCATTAAGGGGTTAAGTAATTAGTATATTAACAAATGCTAGGGCCATTGGTGAAGAATACAAAAGTACCCTTAGTGCGTTAGTGTGACTAGTAACCCTTGATCAAGCAAATCCTAATAACCTTTATGGTGATGACTTGACTTATGTTAATCAAGATTGGTTTGACCTAACCTAATCAAGAGTGATGCAAACATCATCTATTAGTAAGAAGAGAGAGAAGACTCCTAATATGAATGAGAATCAAATAAAATACCTCCAATATGTATGAATGCACATGATTAGGGTATGATCCTTCAAAGTGAGATCATGGAAACCCTAATTATGATGATTAATGAATCTTAACCTAATGTGAAGGCATTAATGATAGTAAACTTCATACATGATGATGGTATGAGCTCAATTCACTAATATGTGAATAGTAAACCCTAATTCTAGAGTAATAACATGTAATGTGAATAGTAAACCCTAATTGAGGGTGATATGATGAAATGAACAGTAAACCCTAATTCCAGGTTATGCTTTTAAGCGTGAAACTTCATGATTGAAGTATGAGATAAGGAATTACTATTCCTAATTAAAATAAAGAGGGGTTGAATAACCCTAATTTAATTGAATAGGGAAACCTAGCCTTAGTGAAGGCATAATGGTACAACCCTTGAATTGAAAGATTATCTCTGTTTTTGTAAAGATGCTGAAATAGAGATGAATTATTTATTATCAATTGAATTAACCATGCAGGTTTTATAAAGAAGTGATCTTAGCCAGGTAAGGGTTATGATATCATATTCATGGAAAACATGTTATCAGCTTTATGAATAGTGACATACTATGTTGCCTGGTCTAAGAGCAACATATGAGATAGACAGGCTGTAAGAGCTATGAGCAATGATTACATTGTTACAATCAAAGTCATGATGTTAGATGACTTATGATGATCTAAGGGTTTGAACACCCCTGTTCTTGAATCATAGTAATGAGATGATTAAGAATTGATATCCATATGATAACTGATGTGAGTTAAACTTGATACATTTAGTGTTCTTCTTTCATAGCAGTTGTTTTAATGGATAATGTTTGAAAACATGCTTGATGCTAAAAGAATGCTAAAATGTACTTAAATAATCAAGTATAATCATATCATGTAGAGCCCTGATCATAGATCCATCATTGTCAGTAGTTTAATGATGGTGAAACAGGTTTTCCTAAGGGAACTCCTAGAGAACATACTTTTGAGTATGTTGGGGTTATGGACGTGAATATCCTTACGTCCTAGTGTAGGAATTGATGTAAGATGTACTTTAATCCATCAATCCTTCATTATGTGTTTATGCCGGGATGATGTATCACTAATCTCCCGAGGGAACCTTAAATGCCGCATCGATGAGAGATAAACAAGAAATCCCTCGATGGCGAAGAGAGTACAGAACGCTACTGTGACTCTAATAGAGAAGTTGCCAGAATACCCTGGAAAGATATTGTAGTAGAGACACTAGATGTCTTGCATGTGAATCCTCACACTAACTGAGGAAGATGAGGTCATAAGAATCCAACTATTTTGATGACCTATGTATGGTTCCGATGCGATTTCATAATGGTCAGTTGGAGTATGAGCGGTATACCTCACTCTGCAGGGCATAATAATGTTTGAAAAACATAATCAGCCGCGTAGCATAACTGCTTAGGTTGAACTACGAGAAACAATGATTGATATTACATTGTTTATAATGATCTAGTAAATAACTAGTATACATGTCCTTCATATTCTTTATTGAGATATGCTTGATATCCAATTAAGTTATAATTGAAATATTGCTTTACTTGACATTAAACCTATTGTTAAATGTTAATAATTATGATGCTTATTGTTATTCCTTATTGCAATAACAAAGCTTCTGGAGGAGAGTTATAACTCTCACTGGGACAATTATTCAATTGTCTCACCCCCGTGGGATTCGACTTTTTAGGTGGACGCCAAGGACGAAGGAACC
Source organism: Alisma plantago-aquatica (assembly GCA_963693085.1). Lineage (NCBI taxonomy): Eukaryota > Viridiplantae > Streptophyta > Magnoliopsida > Alismatales > Alismataceae > Alisma > Alisma plantago-aquatica. The sequence continues at coordinate 618,058,365 of OY856412.1, read as the reverse complement.
CATCTGAGGGTGAGCAGTATCAGCAGCAGCAGCACCAGGGGCAGTAGTGGAACTCAGGTGGAGATACTGACTGTCAAGTCTTGTAGATAGTATGTCCTATGTGTCGTCTCTGTACTCTCAGGTCCTAGGAGTCAGTAGGTTTGAGGTTTTTGGCTTAATGCCTTGAGATTTTTTTTGTATCTTGCCTTGTACAGATAACAGGGCAATGGATGTATGTAATCACTCAAGATGTGATTTCACAGAGATGTAATGATGAACCATGTTGTAAACAATTTACCTTGTTTTCTTATAAAAGAGTTTTATGGTTTAAAGATCTCTTTCCAAAAAGTTTTATTTTTTAGTGATTTTTTATAACTCCGCTGATAGTTAATCGCTTCTGCATTCATTGATCTTGTTTTTGTGATTCGATCTTCTCAATTTAGTGGTATCAGAGCTCTAGGTTCGCTGAGTCTACAGAGACATAGGACTTAGGATGTCGAGTCTATTCTTAGTGTCTTCCAATATATCTAATAGTGTCTTCTGCTCCTCAGGAGAAGAAGATAAGTTTAAGGATGTCTGGACCACACGAGGAATATGTTGTAGAGAGTAGCATTGTTGCACCCCGAGAAGGTGCAAGAAACCCAGAGATAGAGCAACATGTACCTGAGCCACCCCAGTTCAATCCAGTTGACATGGGGAACCCAGCCGTCCAGACCATGTTTGGGCATTTTATGACTGCCATGACACATATAACAGATAGGATGCCTATGCCTGCACCTAGGGCACCTACCCAACCTCAAGGACAAGGAATCGGCAAGACGTTTGAACGAATTTTCCGAGTCGGAGAAACCAAGTATTTTGGAACAACTGATCACGCAGATGTCGACCTGTGGTTAACCGAACTAGAGAAGGCCTTTAGAATCCTGAACATCCCAGAAGCTGAGAAGGTTAGACACATTTTCTATCTTCTCAAGGGGAGTGCTGGTCATTGGTGGACCATGGAAGAACAGAAGAGGCATGGTGTGGAGATAGCATGGGGAGTCTTCCGACGGGAATTTATCAATAGATATTTCTCTAAGGCGTTTCTGGATGAGAAAATCTCTCAGTTTGAGAGGTTGAGGCAAGGTCTAATGAACATTAGCGAGTACGAGGCTAAGTTCATGGAGTTGTTGTGGGTCTGTCCACACATGGCTGCTACAGAGGAAGAAAGGATTCGACATTTCGAGAAAGGGTTGAACGCTGAGTTGACTACTCCCGTGTCTGCCCTAGAGAACAGAGAAAGGTTTGCTACCTTCATAGAGTCTATCATAAGGATAGAGAGGTCCGTAGCAGAGAAGAGGCAAACCCATAATAAGAGAATGTATCCCCAATTTCAAGGATCTTCATCCAGAGACTTCAAGAAACCTAGGTTTTCTGTGTCTACACCGCCACCTAGACCCAGTGCTCAGACATAGTGGACATCGAGTAGAGGTAGAGGACGAAGCCTACCAATACAAGGGGCTCGCAGTTCAACATCTATGTCGGTTACAGGACCACCCAGACCACAACAACAAGACAGAAGTTGTTATATATGTGGGAAGATGGGACATCTGATGAAAGACTGCAGAGCCAGAGCAGTGAGTGTAACACAACCTCAGAGGCAGAGTCAGCAAGGATCACAGAGGAGACAGTTTCTAGGAGGAGCTAGAGAACGTGGACAAGCGTCCCAAGATGGATTGTCAGCACCAAACGAACCACAGGCAATAGCACGGCTTTATGCAATGAATCCACCTGATGCAGTAATCAACCCTCGAGTAGTGGCAGGTCAGATGGAATTGTTATATTCTAATATATCTACATCCTGCGTTGTATCTGTTTTGATTGATCCGGGTGATACACACTCCTTTATCACTCGAAGGGTGATTTATAACTGCAATATGACAGTCAGTCATAGAGCAGATAGCTTATTGCTAGAAACTTCATTGATGGGGTCTTCTGTGTTGCAGGAGGTATGCTCTCCCTGCATCCTCTTATTTTTTTATCATCGCATTCAAGTGGATCTTATACCACTTGAGATGCAGGGATTTGATATAATCCTTGGGATGGATACCTTGGAAAGGTATAAGGTTGTCTTGGATTTTGAATCCAAGCAAGCTGTGTTTGCTGACGATAGTGACACATGGATCTTTCAAGGTGAGAGAAAGATTCTACCCACTTGTCTTGTGTCAGCTATGGTTGCTAAAAAGCTGATGAGGCAAGGACGTTATGCATTCCTAGCCCATGTGGTAGATACTACCATGGATAGTCCTAACCCTGTTGAAGTTCCTATAGTCAGGGAATTTGAAGATGTATTTCCTGAAGAACTTCCAGGTGTGCCACCGCCTCGTGAAATTGATTTTGAAATCAATTTGATCCTAGACACACAACCTATAGCACAAACACCATATAAGATGGTGCCTACTGAGATGACAGAACTCAAGAAACAACTACAAGAGTTGCTTGAGAAGGGCTTTATCTGACCGAGTACTTCACCCTGGGGTGCTCCAGTCCTTTTCATTAAAAAGAAAGACGAATCAATGCGATTGTGCATTGATTATAGACAATTAAACAAAGTAAAAATAAAGAACAAGTATCCTCTGCCAAGGATTGATGATCTCTTCAATCAGCTGTGTGGTGCAACCGTCTTCTCAAAGATAGATTTGAGATCGGGATATCATCGACTCCATATTAAGGATAGTGACATACCCAAGTCTACCTTTAGGACAAGGTATGGTCACTATGAGTTTAGAGTTATGTCGTTTGGACTAACTAATGCATCAGCTACATTTATGGAACTCATGAATAGAATTTTCCGACCTTTCCTCGATCAGTGCGTTGTTGTCTTTCTAGATGACATTCTGATCTATAGTGTTTCTGCAATGCCTCCAAGAATGGACTTGGATGTGTGTTGATGCAGGATAAACAAGTGATTTTTTTTTGCTTCCCGACAACTTAAGAAACACGAGGAGAATTATCCGACACACGGTCTGGAGCTAGCTATTGTGGTTCATGCCCTGAAAATATGGAGACATTATCTTTACAGAGAGACATTCCAGATTTTCACTGATCACAAGAACCTTAAGTATATCTTCTCTCAGCATGGGCTTAGCATGAGGCAACGCCACTGGATGGAATTAATCAAGGATTACGATTGTATAATTGATTACCATCCAGGGAAGGCCAATGTAGTTGCAGATGCTTTGAGTAGGAAATCAGCAACACCAGCCTTAGATAGAGCACAACTAAACTCTTTAGTATGTTCTAGGAGAGATATGCTTATCTCCTTAAGGCAAGACAATGTACAGTTGAAGGTGTCATTGTTAGCCGGGTTGTTGGTTGAGATGCATATAAAACCTACTCTAAGAGAGCAGATCAAGGAGGCACAGCAAGTTGATGCTACAGTTCAATAGATCAGATCGGAGTATGGTGACGAGAGACGAGACGGTTTCCATGACTCAGAGGACCAAGTAGCCTGTTATCATGGTAGGATGATAGTGTTGGATGTGGATAACTTGAGGAAGTTAGTCCTGGAAGAAGTTCATTCTTTGATGTATGCTATGCATCCAGGAAGCACCAAGATGTATCGAAACTTGAAAGATATGAATTGGTGGCTTGAAATGAAGAAGGACATTAATGAGTTGGTTATGCGGTATCCTGTGTGTCAGCAGGTTAAAGCTGAACACCAGAAGCCTACAGGAACAATGAAACCTTTACCCATACCACAATGGAAGTGGGATCATGTAACCATGGACTTTGTTGTTGGTCTACCCAGGACAAGCAAAGGACATGATTCCATTTGGGTAATAGTTGATAGGTTGACAAAGACAACACATTTCGTACCTGTAAAAACAACCTATTATGCTGAGAAGCTGGCACGGTTGTATGTTGAAGAGATAGTACGGTTGCACGGAGTCCCAGTCACTATAGTTTCTGATAGAGGTCCCCAGTTTATGAGTCATTTTTGGGAGCGACTTCACAAAGCTTTAGGCACCCGGTTGAGGTTTAGTACAACCTTTCATCCTCATACTGATGGACAGTCTAAAAGGACTATATAGACCTTGGAAGACTTGCTTAGAGCATGTGTTCTCCAGTTTACATGGAGTTGGGATCTGCACCTAAGCTTGATAGAGTTTGCCTTTAACAATAGCTATCAACATAGCATTGACATGGAACCTTATGAAGCTTTGTATGGTAGACGTTGTAGATCACCCTTATGTTGGTATGAAACTGGTGAATATCAAATGTTAGGTCATGACCTTGTGTAGCAGACCACAGAGAAGATTAAAGTAATACAACAACAGATAAAGACTGCACATGATAGGTGTAAATCTTATGCTAACAAACGTCGTAGACCCTTGGAATTCCAGTTTGGAGGCAGAGTGTATCTCAAAGTCTCACCTTGGAAGGGAGTTCTGAGATTTGGAAGGAAAGGGAAATTAGCTCCTAGGTTTATGGGACCTTATCCAATCATTGAACATATTGGAAAGGTAGCCTATAAACTAGAGTTACCACCAGAGTTACAGATGTTACACCCTGTGTTTCACATTTCTATGCTGAGGAAATGTCACCCCGATACAGAATCAGTTCTACAACCTATGGAGGTAGAATAGAATGATGATATATCTTATGAGGAAGGACCAGTGTCAATCCTTAATAAAAGAATTAAAAAGCTGAAAAAGAAAGATATAAGTCTTGTAAAAGTTCTCTGGAATCACCGTGGTGTTGAAGAAGCCACATGGGAATTAGCTAGAGGAAGAGATGAGAAGGAAATACCCTGCTCTTTTCTCGTAATATGTTTTATTGATTTCGGGGACGAAATCCTTGTAAGGGGTGGATAATTTGTAACATCCCTGACCTGGGTTATGAGCTAACCCTAGGTGTTTTGCTTAATTATGCGATTAGACACTTGTGGTTATCTTTTAATATGTAATTAAAGCTTCTGAGGAACATATATTTCCCTTTCTGTCCTTTTTGAACAATGTTGCAATATTGTTTTGTTAAAAGTAGACTTATGTGCAAATTACCTAATTGGTTATCAATTGAGGGTCAATTGAGTGTCAAATCAGTAAAGGATTAACCTAATTGACTTAATTGATAAGTGGCTAACAAGTAAAAGAACGTTTGAGGGGCTCAACATTGAAAACCCTAACTCAATTGGGAGTGTTTATACATTTTTTGGTCCATGCGGTTTTGAGAGTGTTTGGACCAAACGGTTTCAAGACCGTTTGAGTCCAAACAGTCTCAAGACCATTTGGGGCCAAATGGTCTCAAGACCATTTGGGACCAAATGATCCCAAAACCATTTGGTGGTCATGCAGTTTCAAATCAAATTGGTCATGCGGTTTCAAGGTTGAATTGTCCATGCGGTTTCAAAGTCAACGTTGGCCAAACGGTCAACAGGATCAAACAGTTTTCACCTCACCTAGGGAAAATGGTTTTGATGGTGTACCTTGCCATGCGGTCTTGAAAGTCAAAGTGACCAAACGGTCAACAACTCCATGCGGTTTCAAAACCGTTTGGAGGTCGAAGGTGCAAAATCGTTTGGAGTCTTTTTAGGTTAAGATAGTTTAATGACTTAGTGGCCAAGATGGTTTAGTAGTTATTTAACCTAAACCCTAAAGATACCTAAAGTCATTAAGGGGTTAAGTAATTAGTAGATTAACACATGTTAGGGCCATTGGTGAAGATTACAAAAGTACCATTAGTGGGTTAGTGTGACTAGTAACCCTTGATCAAGCAAACCCTAATAACCTTTATGGTGATGACTTGATTTATGTTAATCAAGATTGGTTTGACCTAACCTAATCAAGAGTGATGCAAACATCATCTAGTAGTAAGAGGAGAGAGAAGACTCCTAATATGAATGAGAATCAAATAAAATACCTCCAATATGTATGAATGCACATGATTAGGGTATGATCCTTCAAAGTGAGATCATGGAAACCCTAATTGTGATGATTAATGAATCTTAACCTAATGTGAAGGCATTAATGATAGTAATCTTCATACATGATGATGGTATGAGCTCAATTCACTATGATGTGAATAGTAAACCCTAATTCTAGGGTAATAACATGTAATGTGAATAGTAAACCCTAATTGAGGGTGATATGATGAAATGAACAGTAAACCCTAATTCCAGGTTATGCTTTTAAGCATGAAACTACATGATTGAAGTATGAGATAAGGAATTACTATTCCTAATTAAAATAAAGAGGGGTTGAATAACCCTAATTGAATTCAATAGGGAAACCTAGCCTTAGTGAAGGCATAATGGTACAACCCTTGAATTGAAAGATTATCTCTGTTTTTGTAAAGATGCTGAAATAGAGATGAATTGTTTATTGTTAATTGAATTAACCATGTTGGTTTTATAAAGAAGTTATCATAGCCAGGTAAGGGTTATGATATCATATTCATGGAAAGCATGTTATCAGCTTTATGAATAGTGACATACTATGTTGCATGGTCTAAGAGGCAACATATGCGATAGACAGGTTGTAAGAGCTATGAGCGGTGATTACATTGTTACAATCAAAGTCATGCTGTTAGATGACTTATGATGATCTAAGGGTTTGAACACCCATGTTCTTGAATCATAGTAATGAGATGATTAAGAAATGATATCCATATGATAACTGATGTGAGTTAAACTTGATACATTTAGTATTCTTCTTCCATAGCAGTTGTTTTAATGGATAATGTTTGAAAACATGCTTGATGCTAAAAGAATGCTAAAATGTACTTAAATAATCAAGTATAATCATATCATGTAGAGCCCTGATCATAGATTCATCATTGTCAGTAGTTTAATGATGGTGAAACAGGTCTTCCTAAGGTAACTCCTGGAGAACATACTTTTGAGTATGTTGGGGTTATGGACGTGAATATCCTTACGTCCTAGTGTAGGAATTGATGTAAGATGTACTTTAATCCATCAATCCTTATGTCGGGATGATGTATCACTAATCTCCTGAGGGAACCTTTAATGCCGCATCGATGAAAGATAAACAAGAAATCCCTCGATGGCGAAGAGAGTACAGAACGCTACTGTGACTCTAATAGCAAAGTTGCCAGAATACCTTGGAAAGGTATTGTAGCAGAGACACAAGATGTCCTGCATGTGGATCCTCACACCGACTGAGGAAGATGAGGTCATAAGAATCCAGCTCTTTTGATGACCTATGTATGGTACCGATGCGATTTCGTAATGGTCGGTTGGAGTATGAGCGGTATACCTCATCTCTGCAGGGCATAATAATGTTTGAAAAACATAATCAGCCGCGTAGCATAACTGCTTAGGTTGAACTACAAGAAACAATGATTGATATTACATTGTTTATAATGTTCTAGTAAATAACTAGTATACATGTCCTTCAAATTCTTTATTGAGATATGCTTGATATCCAATTAAGTTATAATTGAAATATTGCTTTACTTGACATTAAACATGTTGTTAAATGTTAATAATTATGATGCTTACTGTTATTCCTTATTGCAATAACAAAGCTTCTGGCGGAGAGTTATAACTCTCGTTGGGACAATTATTCAATTATCTCACCCCCATGGGATTTGACTTTTTAGGTGGACACCGAGGACGAAGGAACCCATCTGAGGGTGAGCAGTATCAGCAGCAGCAGCACCAGGGGCAGCAGTGAATCTTAGGTGGAGATGTTGACTGTCAAGTCTTGTAGATAGTATGTCCTATGTGTCGTCTCTGTACTCTCAGGTCGTAGGAGTTAGTAGGTCTGAGGTTTTTGGCTTAATGCCTCGAGATTTTTTTTATATCTTGCCTTGTACAGATAACAGGGCAATGGATGTATGTAATCACTCGAGATGTGATTTCACAGAGATGTAATGATGAACCATGTTGTAAACAATTTACCTTGTTTTCTTATAAAAGAGTTTTATGGTTTAAAGATCTCTTTCCAAAAAGTTTTAATTTTTAGTGATTTTTGTTAATTTCGCTGCTAGTTAATCGCTTCCGCATTCGTTGATCTTGTTTTCATGATTCGATCGTCTCAGAAGGAGTCCTTTGCTCTTCGGTAGCTACTCTTGAGCTGCCATGAGGAATCGTAGACGATTCATTTGGAAGAGACTCTGCAGCTGACGAATCTTCTCTGCCTCTAAGGATTTCCCCCCTCCCTCGCCCTCTTTCTCCCCTTTCGCCTCTTCCGCCCTGAGCCATCTCACCCATCTACATCATTCATACAAGAAAGATAAATATAAAATACATGGAAGTATGCATGATGATATCTTATTTTATGTATTAACTAAATTTTAAATGATATAAAAATGTTTAACGTTATTATGTTGTATTTTATTAATGAACCATATAATGATTTCTTAATTCCTCACTATTTTACACATTAATTTACCCATATCATTAAAAAGTTAAGAATGTATGTTACATTGATACATTTTTTAATAATTTGACAAACTATGTATGAGTTTTTCATTTCGGAACATCAAGTTACATTTGTAGAAATAAGGAAATATTACATATTTTAAATAGCCACCTGAACAAGCATGGAGTTAATATAATGGATTCAAAAGCATCAAATCTCTCTTGTTTACAAAAATTCGTTGATATCACGATATGTTTTTCCTTTCTTCACACTTAACATATAAAACAAATGTGTTTTGTCACTTTTTCTCTCTTCTTGATATAACTCCTACAGCATACATCAAAAGAATTTAGAAAAGAATCTAAGTGAATAATCATCTTTGACATGATATTGACTCAATTACATGACAATGCAAAGTATTTTCAAGCCATTAAATTTTTTTAAATACTCATAATAATAATAATAATAAAATCCCTATATAGGAATAATGATTAAAAACTACCTAAATCTCGAATATAATTGGTTAGAAATAGTCTAAATCCTATAAATAAATAATACTAAAGATTTGAAGTTGTTTTATATTCATTTAACCCACAAACAATTTGGGAAAGTTCTGTATAATATTTCAAGTGAAACGTTGATTAACCAAATTCTAGTTATTTTTCCCTAACACATTTTATTTCCTACTTATTTTTTCATATTGATCCAATGGCCATGGACTTTTCATGCTCGATCTAATGATTGAAGCTATCATATTATTTGTAAGGCCCCTAAACTTGCTTACAAGTGTTGAACAATCTTAATTATCATAATTGGATGCTTACAACCTTAATCTAACCATGTGATATACTTTGGAATTATAATAAAATATTAATTTTCAAAATTAGTCCAATTTGGACATTGTTTGAGCAAGTTATGCAATTTGATGTACATTTTGGACATTTCTACAATTTACCCAATTGAGAGGATTTATTTGCAATTTTTCACATCAATTATGTTCCTTATATGTTATTTTATAATTATGGATCTTTTCTATCCATGGGGTGCTCAATTGTATCTTGGTTAGGAAGAGATTCATTTACATGTTGAATTAGGGTTTAACACCCCCATGGATGAGCTACCTTCAAGGCTATCAAATACTGGTTCCACTAGCTTGGGAAACATCCAGTGGACAACAACCTATAGAACATCCTGTGTTCATCACGAAAAGTCTCTATGTTGATGGTTCATGTTGGTTTGGTTCACTTGAACCCATGGTTCACTTGAAACGATAATCAACCAATGGTTCAACCACCTTTTGACCTAAACACAATCAAACGATGGTTAGAACCCCTAAACAGCTGGTGGTGGACTTGGGAGACCATCAACCGATGGCCTAGCAGTCCCTAACATCTTGTGGAGCTTCTTCTTGCTCGTCCATGGAAACTTTAAGCCATGGACACATGGAGAGATGCTTGTACACCTCATGCTTCTTCTCCACCTTATCCTACAAACTTTATATACCTATGCTTAAGCTCCCATATGAAACTTTTGATTTCTATAAATTTCATCCTTCTAAAATCTTAGTCTTCCGTCTATTATTCTATAGAGGACCTATCCTAGGAAGAATAAGGTGGTTGACCTTCTTATTGGAGCTCCTTGGGTTTTGTTTTGCTTCTCTTAAGGTTTCTAAAGCTTCCTTTTGGTGATCTTGGCCTAAACAATTAAGTATCCCCTTATTTCCTTTGTTTCGTTCTCTGTTATTCTTCCTTCTACCTTCCTCCAAGTCTAAACCTTGCTATTTCATGGTAGAAGTTTCTCTAGAACTTAAGAATCTATCTTTCTTGCTTCTTCTTCTAGGGTTTTGCTTCCTTGTGGAGAAGGGTGCCTTCTTGGCCAAGTTCATATGTAAGACATGGGTTTTATTGGCTTCTTTTCTTAAGTTTCATTCTTCTAGAAGTCTATTCTTCTGAGTAGAGGTGATTTTTATAACCCTCTTTACTTATATTGCTTACTATAAGCTTGTTAGCTCATATACTTGCCTAAAAATGGTTAGTTAAGCCTTAAGAAGTTAAGCTTGCTTGAGATTTCGATTTTTATGGTGTTCTCTATTCTATTTTCCATTACAGATCAACATGTAATCATGCATACATTCTTTCTAATCTAGAAGATGACTTGGTTTAGGTTGTTCTAACAATCGATGGTGTTAAGTACCTAACAACTGATGGTCTAAATTAGGGTTTACAAGCTAAATCTGACCTGATGGTGATACTATGTAACAACCGATGGTGTTGCTATCATGACAACCAATGGTGGTGACCAAGGATGTCACACCCACATCCCACGATTACCACTAATCATGAGATTAGGGCATGAAAATGAGGATTACACTTTATACAAAGTTCACTCCTGACTTTTTTTTTATTTCAAACTCTTTGTTTTCTCGCATTCAACCACATAAACAAACTTTACAAGAGAATTAAACTTTTATTACTATAACATGATCTCAAAATTAATGATACACATCTATACATTCATTACATTTCTCACACTTCCATGTACATATGACATGACAATCATTTGCATTCTCTCTTATTAAGGAAACAAACATACAAACATCATTTACAACTCTCTGACATATATACAAGGAACTAGAGTGACAAGGACTGACCAAACTTAACTAATCTCATACTTAACTCATGTGGTAGATCTACTCTGATGTTTTGACCTTCTTCAAGTCCACGTGGTTTTCCTAAAATTTTGAGTAGAGGGGTGAGCCTACTCGCTCAGTGAATGAGTACTTCAAAGAAACAATTAAAGCACTGATATAATTACATATATACCTTTGAGCAACTGAGATCAATTATAACAAGAGTAATGTTTAAAAAGTCTAATCATTAACAATCATATATCTTGTAGGATACTCTAGATAATTTATTAAACTGAAATAAAATACAATAATTACTACACTGAGTAGATCTAAAACAATACAGATAAAATAATAGGGAATGTAAATATTACATTTAAAGAACAACTACTATGAAATTGTACTCAAATATTTCTTAAATTGTTTTACTTATAAGAAACTATTTAAACCTATATGATCATATTTTAGCTTATGCCCTGATCATATGTAGTGTACTCAACATATCAAGACTCGTAACGAACTACGATCTCACCGTACAAGACTTAGCAGACACCCCAGGATTGCTAAGCGTGACAACGTCACTGGTCTGCAACAGGAAAAATGGCACTCTTGCCTCGACACACCTATGGGTCGTAAAACTAGACTCTTCCTCTAACCTAAGCACATAGGAGGAGAGTCAAGCCACCTATTGGCTTTGCTGTACTCTAGTGCCACCAAGATCTCTAGTTGATGTTGGACACTACATTCTATATTTTAAGGAGACTTCTACTAGGGCTTTGTCCCTTGTACCACCTATTAGTACGTTCTGACCCCTGTATACTGGACACTGTTAGGGTTAGGTCGTTTCACCCCTAAGGGGTAGACCTCTCATAGGAGTTCTACAGTGTTCAGGGGCTCTATGTCTATTATTTTATTATTCTTGGAAAGCTCTTACTATATTGTATCTTTTCCTTACTTATACTTGACTCTGGTATCTCTATCGTACCGAATCTATTTATTTGAAGTTTATAATACAACATGTATATCATTCTAAACTTAGCAGAGCATTATTATCAAAACATTGTAATATTCTGAGTAACCATCATACTATACATATAGGCAGACTAAAATTCTTAAATAAACAGATTACATGTCAACTTGGCACTTTATACACTACAATCATGCAATTGAACTATTAAGCATCACCACATCTCATACTGAGAATATTGATATCAAAATACTTGATTCATTGAACACCCTATTCTTAGGGTTTCATTTACCTCATTCACTTATCACATGGCTCTCATAAGGATTTCATACGACATAAACATTCACTAAATAAAGACTGCTTAAATCATATACAATCAATATATGTATGAAACCTTGGAACTGAGCTGAATTTAGATTTCCATGCCATTCACTGAGATATCATGCATCAAGAATAAAATGGAATAAATAAAGTCTATCATGTCAAGAAAATCCCTTCAAATGGATTTCACGATATTTATTCGTAAATATCCAACTTTCCTCGCATCTTGGATTTCATCCTCTTTACTGAGATATCAAACAAACACTATTCACCTTAAATGAAATCCAAGATAGTATCTGACATATGTGTACTATGAATTCAGATAAACAATCATTCATAACCAAGGGGATCCAGATAAACAAATTTATCTGTTTAATTATACAGCAATTTTCAGTCATAGACAAATTCCCTGTATTTTAGTTTACTCTTATAACCTTTGCAAATACTTAGGGAATTCTCATTAGGATGTATTGTATACATTTCTAATATGATTTTATCATCTGAAATTCATCCAAATAGAGGAAGAATCCATATCATATCATTTTGCAACAACTTAGACCAAACAGACAATTCAGGGTTTGTAGTCGCATACTAAGCAATTAAAGATTATGGATGATTTAACCAATTTTTGTGCAATATATTGTTTAAAGGAAGTTCCCACTCAGCCTAAGGTGTGAAAACACCTTAAAAACGTATCCCATATCTGAAAATCTCGATCTCATATCCAATCCCTAGCAATTCACCCGATTCTTCTTCCTTTCAACTCGGAAACCCTAGAAATGAGGGATTATGAAGAAAGAGTAGAAAAGGGGAAGTTTTGATACCATTTTGGATCAAATAAGAGGAGGGATGAAATCATGACATGTGAGAGAAGATTCAACATTAAAGTCTATGCAAAGAAGCTAAAGTTACATGATTTCATCATTCCTCAGACCGCAAAACCCTAGATCAGCATCTCCATCACTTTCTCCTCTCAAACCCTAACTCTCCCTCTCTCTCTAGGATTTCATTCTCTGGATTGAATCACGAATTATGAGAGCTCCTTGTGTGTTAGGTTGACCATATAGAGCAATTGAGCTGCTTGGGTCAATTGCACATTGACCCCTCACTATACTTTCTCTTATTTTAGCTAAATTTTCTATCATAGAAATGTTACTGTAATTCATCTACTGGTAAGGCCTAACGCATCCAAAAATTATGAAAATTTAACATGTTGTTTATGATTGAGTTTCAGATCTCCATTTAAAATTTTAGATCATTTGGATTTTTACCAATAAATAACTAAACGTCAAATAGTTCACTGCTATATCAATATGAAAATATGATCGGTCGAGTTTGAAACTCGATCGACAAATAGGTCAGAACATTCTTAAAAAATTATTATATTTTTTAATAGTGTTCAAATTTGAAATATAAAAATCATATACTAATTTAATTCAATCAGAATTACACATAAAATACTAAAAATCATTTAGTGAGACATGATACTATCAAATTATGTATTCATGTCATCAAAACCCTAATTTGGGACGATTAGGGTTTCCAAATCTTAAACCCTAATTATGTGAATCAAAGTATGATTAAATATTCTCATTATATTTAAAACATAAAAACTTAACAACCATCACTAATCAAGCTTTAAACAATGATCAACTTAGTTAAGCATACAATCATCCAAGTAAACCCTAGTTTACCAATTAAGCTCAGATGCGGTCATAACAAAGGGTGTCAACCAATGGTCATCTCTTCAGTTAGGTTTTGGCTCAATTAGAAGCTTAATGATCAACCAATTAAGTATCCTAATGATGTTATCAATCATTAGTGACATTAGGTCATCACTCGATGGTAAAAATGATAGTTGTGTTGATCCTACCAATCAATGGTGACCTAATATGTCACAAATGATGTTGGATCTAGGAAACCACAACCAATGGTGAGCCAAGATATTAAATGTAGCTTCAATTCAGCACTAAAACAATTATCTCTTAGTTCAATGGATCTAATGGTTGGATCTATACCCTAATTAATGATTTTGAATAATGAACCCGATCTAATGAATGAGATTGGATGCTTCAACATCCAATGGATTAGAAAGAATTACATAGTATTATAAGTGGTTTTTAATAATGAGAATTTGATGGTATAAGACCATTGAACTTGTAGTCCTACCTTTGCCCTCATATGAATATATTTGATAAAACACCAAAACAAGTGAATGTGTACCCTTAATGAAACATGGCTTGTTACTCCAACTCTAATATGACTAAATGATGGTGATTGGTCTTAATTACACCTCTTGAATTATTAATGCGACAATGTATTACACTCTCCTTGTGTCGTAACCTCCATACAGTGCTAATTGAATATCATAGTGCCTTGCCATGTTAAAACCTACGGGATACATATCTGTTGATAAATTTTTGAACCTTATTTAAGGCCTATAATGATAATGATGATCTTGAAGGGATTAATGTGATGGTCTTACTGACCTTTGGGCATGTTTGATCCCTAATTGAAGTGAAACCCTTTTTCATGTTCCAACAAGGGTTGAAACCCTAGAACTTGTGAGAAGAAATGGATATCTTGAAATGGTATGATGAAAAATGTGGTTCATTACAATGCAATGAGTGATAGCATGTGGTAATGTGATTAAGATTCATACCTCAAACATTTTGTATCTTCTTAAGTTGCAATGATTATACACTTGATAGAAATGAATTAGGTTTTGTATGTCCATTTGTGTGATGAAGCCTTAATTCACTCAATTGGCAATAAATAATCAAGTTAAATTGTAATCATGCAGTGCCTTGTGCTATATAACCAACTTCAGTGTCAAAACTTGTTGGATGGTGAAACGAGTATTCCTAAGGGAAACTCAAAGTGCATATTGTTGAATATGTAGGGTACTTGGTATCCTGACCTCAAGGATATAATGAGGATGATTGCAGTCATACCTAGCCCTCAGTTTCAGAATAGCTATGGTCATTTCTTAGTGTTTACACATGAGATGAAACTGAGGACAACATCAATTGTACCTCGGATGGTAGGGTTTGCATACCCACCTCCTATCACTAGTGGTGTGACATGTACTAAGGATGGACTAGGTTGTTAGTAGCTTGAACTAACTTGTCACTATGGCGGACTCATATTAACCAAGGGTGGAGAAGATCTTAGAAATTTGGTTCTCCTAGATCTTATATGGAACTAATTTTGACTTATTAGTGGTTAGTTGGGAATTGAGTGACATTCCTCAAATCCCTCAAGGCAACATAATAAAAGATGTACTATAAGATGTGTAGTTTATTTGTTAGGGTTAAATACATTTAACATTGGATGATTAGCCCTTGCCTTTTCTTTATACTACACAGTTCTTACAATATGCTATTGTATAAAGTTTGAGTAGTTATACTTATTGCTAAGTGTACTTGCTTAACTTGCATAGTATGCTTAAACTGTTCAATCTGCTCAATTGCTTATTCATAACTTCAATTGCCCAGTTTATCTATTATTAATTAATCTATTATAATCAATATTTGTTGGAGAAAGTTATATCTCTCGCTCGGACTGGGTCTAACCTCGTGAGTCACCACATCTTTTTAGGTGGTCACACACATCATGGCCAAGGTCATGTTGTGGAAGAAGAGAATCCATGTGCTTAGTGATCTTAGAAGGTTGGACAGTTGTAGATATTAGTAGTAGAGTCCTAGTGTCCTCCTTGTACTCTTAGGTCCGCATATGGGATGTGTTTTCTAGAAGATATGCTTGTATCGACATGAGATTTTGGTAGTATGCTAGTGTTTGTAAATATGGCATGTACATGTGAAATATCTTTTGTATACAGGATGTGGCTGAGGCCATTGGACACAGATGTAATTACCTATTATAGCATATGAGAATGGAAAGATGGACATTTATGTAAATGTTCTAGAGTTTGTTTACATTGTTGAAATTGTTTATTTTTTACTATGTGATTAATTAGTAGTTGATCATGTTTTGTGTTTTGAGTAATCTCATTTAGCGTGACAAGGTGTCATAGTTGAGTACGTATTAGAGCTCCAGGTTCACTGAATCTATAGGGACATAGGACTTATGTTAGAGTCTATTCTTATGAATCCAACATATCTGATCATAGCTTATGCTTATGCAGATATGTCTGGAGGACATGAAGAACACACTAGAAGTAGCTATGTTTCACTAGGAGGAGGTGCAAGGAGGTAGGCACACGATGAGAGAGTTCTAGATACAAGGCCAGAGCAGCCCACAATGCCTTAGATGAACCTGGAAAGATGACCAATCTAGAGATTTAGTCTATGTTTAGACAAATGATGGCCACAATTTAAAAATATAGCGGATAGAAAGTCAACACCTCAAGCTTATGCAGTTGTCCCTAATGTGGAATCCCAAGGTGTTTGGAAGACTTTTGAACATCTAAGACGTGTCCAGGAGATTGAGTATGGTGTTACTTCTGACCCAATAGATGTCGACATGTGGCTAACTGAGCTCAAGAAGGCATTGAAGACTCTAAACATCCCTAAAAAGACAAAGTAACGCATGATGTCTACCTGTTGAAGGGTAGTGTTGGTCACTAGTGGTCCATACATGAGGGGAAAAGGCCAGTAGTGGTGATAGGTTGGGAGGAATTTCGGTAAGAGTTTGTCAGTCGATACTTCCTAGAGACATACATAGATGAGAAAATCACTCAGTCTGAGAAGATTCATTAGGGAGCTATGACTATCAATGAGTATGAATCAAAGTTTATGGAGCTCTTGATGTTCTTCCCGCACATGGTAGCTATAGATAAGGAAAGGATTCATAAGTTCATAAAGGGCCTAAGTACAAAGTTGACTACAATGACATTAGCCTTGGAGAATAGGGAAAGGTTTTCCACCTTTGTGGAATTTGTAAGGTGGATTGAGAGGTCATACATAGAGAAGTGTGAAGCTAATGCTAAGAAGTAACCTACTTAATTCGAAGGATAATTATCTGGAGGCTTTACAAAGCTGAGGTTTTTCCCGCCCCCTTCACAGCCATGGTCAACCTTCACTGAACTAACATCACATGCACTGTCACAGTGGACCCCGAGTAGGAGTAAAGGTCATATTTTTCCTCCAACAGGACCTTTCATGTTATGAGCCCACCTTCCGGTAACCCCCAATTAAGGGAGACCGAGAGGTCGAATCCGCACCCATAATTTCTGGATCAAAGGTTCGACATTTAACCAAGAACAATTATTAAATTTTAACAGACTATATTGGAAAGCTATAACAAAATAAACGTTTGCATACCTTCTAAAAATTTGGATCACTAAACTTCTATCCACATATGAATTTCTACTCTACTAACCCTCCTTGTATTTCAATTCAGGTATTTCTCAATATGACGATTTAATGTTTGTCCTTTTGGCTTTGTACCTAAAATGTCGACAAACAAAACGTCGGTCAGCCAGCGCTGGTATGTGGGGGAAACACTAATCGTGCAAATATCCATAACAATGTATTGCAATCAATTACAGTTTAACAAACAATTTTACGGTTTAAATATAACGACACGATCCATGTATATCCTATCCCCATTATACCTCTCATGATCCCACCTAACAGGTGAATCAGTTTTTAGGGTTGAGTCACATGGCACTACCCGTAGGTAGCCCACTCCTTAACTCATGGCATGCTAAGAGTCTCATAGCACTACACATGTATAGCCCAGTTTCTAACTCATGATAGCCTAGACCTTGCTCCAGGTTATCCTTTTTAGCCTTTGCATAGCCACAGGGGTGGACCCAGATCTACCAGTTATATGTATACATTTATAGTGATAGTCATAGTCACTCTATTGTTGCATGAAGTAAAAGCATCCAACAATTAATTTCAAGCAACCGATAAAACATTCGGGAATCGTCATGAAACTAGAGTGATTATTCATAAGCGTAACCACATACATGTTCAGTAGATTTCTCAAGCTAATATCAATATTAACCAAGAAAGCAATCCAAGCAAGTAATTCAACCACATCATCAAGAATCCTGAAAACACATGTATTCTATTTACTACACACTTTATCAAGATTCTACTTTATTGACTTGGATTCACTTTCTAGGGTTTCTAATCTGAATTAAGGTTTCGTTAGTATTCATTAGGGTTTCTTAGATCAATTTCTCAAACTTTATTCCTTTTAGGTCAACAAACCCTAAAATACTCTTTCTACTCATATAAACCCTAATTGCTCAAATTATCCATTTTAATGGTCTTTTATACTCAAATTGACTTAGGATCATCATATCTCATGGATTTGAACAATTAAAACAATTAAAAGACATATTCACTTAAATTAGTGTTTTCAAGCTCATTAATGCATATCCATGCACATGGAACCCTAAATTAAACCATTCATATAAAAAAGATCATCTTTTTAGATCCTATTTTCACTTTTATTAACAACAGGTTAATATTGGCTTGAATTATCCAAAGAACATCATTAAATCCATCTATCATCAAATCTAAGGGTTTTTCATTAATTAAATCATTAAAGATGATAACTTTATGTGCTTTTCAAATTTCAAGCATATTTATGCACATAATCTCTAAATTAAACTAATTCCATGTAAAGTTCATCATTTTTTATCTTAAAGTACCTTTTTACAATTAACATGTTATTATCAACTTTAGTCACCCATTAAACTCTACTAATTACATTAATCATCTCAAAGTAGAGTTTCCTAATCTTTAATTCATCAAAGTTAATAACTTACACTACTATTTGAATTGCAAAACTAATTATCCTTTAAAACTATTTTTATTGGATTCCTCTCATTTTTCTGAGAAAAATACATATATTATTCGTATCCATCCGAACTACGGTTAATTAGATATGAATTTTGCAAAAATAACTTACTTTGGGCCAATGGGGGGCTGCCACGTAGGCTTCTTCCATGCAACGTGTTGGTTGTTTAAAAACATAACAGAATGACCTATTTACCCCCGTTTAAGTCAGTGATCCATCACCCCGCGGAGGGGCATATCCATCCAACTGACCTTGGTCGTCTTCCACCTTCAGAGGGTGCGACACAGACGCCCTAAGCGTCGTTCTACAGACAAGCGCGGGCTCTCTCCCTCTCCTTGGGTCGCGATCCTCACCGGGCGTTGCTTCCCTATCTCCTCCCTTCTCAGGTGCACACAGGACACCCCCATACCTTGGCCAAGGTGGCCGGTTGCTCGCCCGTTGGCCATGCCTTCTGCGGCCGCCCCTACAACCTGGAGGCTGCTATTACGCGCGCTCCAGGGCACGGCTTGATGGCCAAGTTTCTCTTTGGCAACATGGCACATCATGCCACAAACTCGACCTTTCCTTGTCTCCATCTAACTCCATGCTCACGCTGCTACCCCTGGTTAGGGTTGAAGAATGAAAATGAGAAAGATGAGTGGAGGATTACGTGTGGGATCTTCTAGATTCGGCCCAGGGTCGTACCCCTTATATAGGGGAGAGTAGATAGGCCCTAGGATGCTCATCCATGAGATCCAAGTCCTAATTCCAATAGGAAGTTATATTCCTTAACTAGGAAGGAAGTTCCTCTCTCTTTCCTAAATCTTTTGATAATCCTTTTTCATTAAATCTTAGGATTTCGAAAATTACTTCTTTTCTTTTCTTTGTACTTGCCTTTTAATCTATTGGCCATGAAAAACTATATTTTCTTTTAATAGAATATACCATCTCTTTATCAATACCTCATAATTCATTAATAATATACCACATTATCCTTTTATTTTGCAAATTTGATATTTTCTCTTTCTTTCCTCTTTATTGGGGCTCCTTGGACCCCAAGAAACTCTATTATTTCGAAATCCTTTTTATTGGATACTCATTCTCCTTCTAGATGCATCTAAATGCATTATTTCTCATTATCATGTTTATTTCTTATGAAAATATCTATTTTTGAGGATTTCTCTTTATTTCTCTTTTATTTTCAATATTGGTATTCCTTTTATCATTGGTAATCCTTGGGATACGAAATTCCACCAAGGAAATCCCAGTTATACCTTTTTCCACTTATTTCCAACATTTTAACATTATTTTCAATTCTTCGAAGGCGGCTAGGGTTCGTACGCGCGACTCTCCGGCTCGGGGGAGGTGGTTGGCTGCCAGCGTGTAGCCACCCCCTCCCCATAGGCATTCATTGGGTGACTATCCTCTTCGCAGATCATGCGGCATTCGGGCTGCAACTGGCTGGCTCTCCTCTCTGTCACCTTCGCCCTCTGTGCCTTTAGATCGGGGCTTCAGGGTGGTGGGGCGGCGCTTTCCTGGGTGGTGGCTTCATCTCCGATGAAGCTGGTCGCTTGGTGGAGACAAGGAGGTGGCCGCCACGAAGCTTTTGGCATAGATCTACTGGGGGCGGGTGTTTCTCACTTTGCTACTTTCGCTCTATTTTTCAGTTCAGACTGTGTCGGCTCCTGCCTTTCATTTTGGTCCTGGTTCTAGATAGTTTCTTTCCTTCTTCTCATCGTGTTCCTCCGGCGTTTGTCTCTCCCTTCAGGGTTTGGGTGTCTCTCCTTTCGTGAGAGTGATGAGATCCCTAGTTGGTCTTGTTTTTGCCTCAGGTTCTTTGCTACTCGAGTCATGCCATGGATGGTAGAGTCAACAATCGGATGAAATCTCGGTCGGGTTCATGCTTAATGTCGCTGCCTTATGCTCAAGTTGAAGGTATCTCTCACAATAGCTGCTTTGGTCAGCCACAAAGAAGAGAGTTCTATGTAGAAGCGTTTAAATCTCGTTCTAATATGAGTGGCAGTGGTGTTAGATCTATGTTCTTGACTGATCTAGGTTTCTTCTGGTTGTACTTCTCTACTTGTAGATGTCGTATGGCTTGAGTAATGAATGGATCTGTTTGCTGTCAAAAAAAAATAACATCATTTTCAATTTCTTTCTTACTAAAGAAATACGTAATTAATCTTTTCTTTTCTTATTGCTTTCTTTTTGCAAATTTGGACTCCTTGGAACCCAAGGAACCCAAGAGGCACGAAATCCATCCTTGTATTACATCTCTTTGCCTTCTAGAGGTTTCTACCTCTTTCTTTTCTCAAATATTCAATTATTCATTTACTAATTGAATTTCCTTATTATTGGGCCCAATAGCCAATAAAGCCCACAAAACAAACATAAAGGCTATTGTAAACGAAATCTATTTATTCAAAACAAATTATATCTTTATTTGTTCAAATATCTTTAATATGAGAAATCACATTTCTCACCAAATGAACCCAAAAGTTGGGGTTGTAACATCCTTCCCCTCTTATAGGAATTTTGTCCTCAAAATTCTATCAAGCAAACAAACAATTAAGGATAAGATTTTTCCATGTCCATCATTGGCCCCTATGTGGCTTTACCTTACCCATGGTGCTTCCAAAGAAACTTTATCATCACATATTATTTTCTCTGAGTTCTTTCATCCTGGCGTCTATAAACTTCACAGGTGACTCAGGCCATTTCAGCCTCCCTTGGGCTCACTAGGTTCATTGCTCAGCACATGGTTGGGGTACCTCACATAGTGGTCTAAATTGCACACATGGAACTCATCACACATCACTTTATCCTGAGGGGTAAATTCAACCATAACCTTCTCCACCAATCCATCTCAAATGGACCCATGTATCGGGGACCCAGCTTATAACGACCCCACCCCCCGGTAACCCCCAATTAAGGGAGACCCAAAGGTCAGAGCCGTTTTCAATTCACAGGATCAAAGGTTCAATATATAATCAACAATAATTATGAAATTATACTAACTAAACTGGAATTGGGTACAAAAATTAAAAATTTACTTACCTTTTTAAAACTTGGAAATCTAACTATCGACAGCTTGAATTACTCTATCTAATCCTCCTTGCACTTTATTTCTTAATTTCACGATGTGTCACTTTACAGTTTGTGTTTTCACGATTTTACCTAAAACACCGACAAACAAAACATCGATCAGCAATTGCTGGTATGTGGAGGCAACCGAAATTTCACAATTAAGTCTAACAAATTAAATATTGCAATCAAGATAATTAGCAAGTCAATTTACATTTTCCATGTGAGCATCCCCACCGCTTTTGCCCTAACCCTGGAATTGACTTAAGGCCACCTTCTCAATCCTGAGCTTGGTGCCTGGGAGTCACCTCTCATGGTGCTCCATAGTCATGCCTCATTGACCACCTTCTCATTCTCGAGCTTGGTGTCTAGGGTCACCTCTCATGGTGCCCATTGGTCTACCCTCCTGGGCCTGACCTTTATGGCATCTTCCATTAGGGTGGCATGTAGGTGCGGGAATACACATTTAAATTAAATTGTGATAGTCATAGTCACTTTATAATTGCAATATGAACATCCAAATAGTTTAGTTGCATTCTATGTGATTAAACATCTGGGAATCCATCGAGAAACTAAAGTGGTTATTCATAATTAACCACATACCTGTTAAGCAGACTTGAATGCAGAAATAACCAATCAATTAGGAATCAAGCAAGCACACACACATAATTATTCCTGAAAAGACATCCAATTTCTCTATCATTAATCATGTCATCATGATATATCACTCCTAATTGTCTTCTAGGATTAGTACTCCTTTTTAGGGTTTTTAACCATAATTAGGGTTTCACTTCCTTTACCTTACTTTTATCAAATATCCATCTAACCCTAATTATCTTGTCTTATTTTCCATTAAGATCCTTAAGATTGGGCTTGGACCACGAAAACCCTAATTTTCATATTACTATATCTTTTCTTTTCTTTTTCTCTAATTTAGGGTTTCTAAGCATCTTAACCATTATATTAAGTTTAAAACCCTAAACATTGCAATTCTATTATCCAAAACAGGTTAAAAACCATCTTAATCATTAATCAAGTTAAACATGCTCGAATTAACCTAACTGCAAGATTAAATATATCTTTTATCAACAATTATAGTTTCTACCACAAATTAATACATTTTCTATCCAAAATAGGCACTTTTGAAAAACAAATATGCAGATTTCGGTGTCCAAATTATTTTTATTGTGTTCCTTGTAATTTTTTGATCATTTTTCATGTATTAACTTTTCTCATCTGAGTTTCCTATCTCAAGATACAATTTTTATAGGAAAAACCCTTTTTATGGTTTATTTACTATTTTGAGAAAAATCGAGAGTCGTTCGATCTATAGTCCGGTGGACTAGGCGGCATCCTACGGCTCAGGGATCACGCGCCTTTCCTTTACAAACAAAAGGAAAAAAATACGGGAGTACCCTTACCCTGACTGAAGGCACGGAGGGGTACTTTGGTCAAAATCCACAAAACTTCGTCTTCAACCTCGTGACGAGGTACAACAACTGCGCGGTCAACTCGGGTGTTGACTCCGAGCTCTCGACCCTCTTTGCTCACACCGAACGGACAGGGAGCTCTGCCTCCCTTCCTAGAAGTCGGCCACCAGTTTAATTCTACACCACGACACACCAAGACCGCCCCCTTACTCGTCGGACTCCGGCGATGTATGCTACTGAAATAGGGGTGAAGGTCGAGGTACTCAGAGCAATTGAGGGCACAGGGTTGTTCCTCGTAGCAATCCGCAGCGATTGGGATAGCCAAAATAGGTGTTGGTGCCCTCACGCACCCTCCCCTATTTATAGGGTCGAGGCAAGCTTGCATGACTTGGGCGTTTCCCAAAACCTCGACCAATCCTAGTCGAACCGGGGACCTTCCCCTGCGGTTTCATCTCCCAAGTCCAAAGGGACTGAAAATAGCTTTGCACATCCATTGGATTGCAAGAAATTCGGGATGGAAGATCCCCCTGTAACCAGCAGAGTCCCAATTTGCGTGGAACTAGACGATGAGCATACATCGTTGGATTAAGATCCAATGGTCCTCAATCCTCACGTTCAAACAAAGGAAATATCTATTTCTTTTAATTTAGAATTAATTCTCAAATTGAAGATAACGTGCAAAATTGATTTCTCCCAAACCATAACTCCTTTCTTTCTCAAATTTTAAGGGAAGGTTCCTTTTAATATTTCCTAGTTTTGTACAAAATTTGGGAAGCAAATTGCAATGGATGAGAAGTCTTCCTTCTCTCCCAAGTTATCTTATTAATTAATCCAAATTAAATTATATTCCTTCTTCCTTTGTGATTATCGTGTTGTTTTGGGTCCCTTGGACCTCAAGAAATCATAAAGGCATGAATTCTCATATTGGGGAATATTGGTTTGCCTTTATCTTCTTTTAATTATCAATTTCTCATATTTCTCTTTTATTAATCAATTTCTTTTCCTTTTTAATTCTCTTTTCTTTTCAATTGGGCTCAATGGCCAACAAAGCCCAACATCAATCAATCAAGGCCATTTCATACGAAATCTATTGCAAATCAAAGAAAAAGATTTCTTTTATATATTAAAAGAGAATTACATCTTTATTACATATTCAAGAAATTGAGGTTATAACATCCTCCCCTCCTTATAGGAATTTTTCCCTCAAAATTCAAACAATCAAACAAATAATTCAGGGTATGTTTTCTCCATGTCCGCCTTCAGTTCCCATGTGGCCTCATCCTCTCCATGGTGCTTCCAAAGAACATTTACCATCTCTATTTTCTTACATCTGAGCTCTTTCACCTTGGTATCTAGAATCCACACAGGTGACTCTGGATAAGTCAGCTTCCCTTGAAGCTCAATAGGTTCAATGCTCAGCACATGGCTCGGATCTTGCACATATCGCTTCAGGTTAGACATGTGAAACACGTCACGCATCATGCTATACTGAGGGGGTAACGCCAAACGGTATGCACCTTCACCAATCCGTTCTAACACCTCAAACGGACCCACGTATCGGGGACTCAGCTTTCCTTTGTTCTTAGCTATAGCTCGGAGCGGTCGGATTTTCAAAAACACATGATCCTCCACAGTGAAATGCACATCAATCCACTTTGCTTCAGCATACGATTTTGTCGATCCTGGGCTCTCTTCAGCCTTTGCTTGATTAAATCCACTATATCAGCATACACTTGGAGCTCATCTGACCTCAACAGGGTCCTCTCACCCACATCATCCCAGTGAAGTGGGGACCGACACGGTCTCCCATACAAAGCTTCATACGGAGGCATCCCGATATTGGTTTGGTAGCTATTGTTGTAGGCAAATTCTGTCAACGGTAAGTATTGCTCCCATGAGCCACCCCAATCAAGCACACAAGCTCTCAATAGATCTTCTAAGGTCTGGATTGTCCTTTCTGACTGACCATCTGTTTGGGGGTGATAAGCGGTACTAAACTTTAACATGGTACCAAGTTCCTCTTGAACTTGCTTCCACAACATGGAAGTAAACTTTGGGTCTCTATCTAAAATGATCGATCCTGGTACACCATGCAATCACACTATCTCTCTGATATACAGCTCAGCTAGGTCCGTCACCTTAGCAGTGGTCTTCAAGGCAAGGAAATGTGCTGACTTGGTAAGACGATCTACCACGACCCATATCGCATCATGACCCTTCTTGGTCCAGGGTAGACCCACCACAAAATCCATGGTGATCTGCTCCCATTTCCATTTTGGAATTTCTATCGACTGCAGAAGTTTGTCGGGTCATTGGTGTTCAGCCTTCATCATCTGGCATGTAAGGCAACTGGCCACCCATGACGCAATATCTTTCTTCATTCCTAGCCACCAGAAAAACCGTTGTAGATCCTTGAACATCTTAGTAGTTCCTGGGTGCACTGTGTACCTGGATCCATGAGCCTCTTGCAAGATACGTCCCTTTATTGCTGAATCCACTGGAACCCATATGCGATTCTCAAACCTGATTCCTCCATCTACTCCTATAGATAGACGAGTATGTGGCTTCATCATTAAAGTTTTCATCTTGTCTAGCTCTCCACTGGTCAACTGTGCAGCTATGATCTCACTCAACAACTCAGATTGAATCTGGATATTAGCCAACCGAACTCGGTCCTCTAACGGTTGTGGAGTCCATTCCACAAGTTCCTCCAAACTCTTCCACTGACTGGACAAAACAGCTGCACACTTAAGTTGTTTCCGGCTCAACGCAACAACCACGACATTCTCCTTACCAGGATGGTAGGCGATGGTGAAGTCGTAATCCTTCATGTACTCCATCCATCGTCGTTGTCGTAGGTTCAGATCTCTCTGCGTTAGTAGGTATTTCAAACTCTTATGATCGGTGAAGATCTCAAAGGTAGCATCATACAGGTAATGTCGCCATATCTTCAAAGCATGGATGATAGCAGCTAATTCCAGGTCATGTGTCAGGTAATTCACCTCATTTGGCTTGAGCCGTCGGGAAGCATATGCAACCACATGTCGATCTTGTTCCAACACACAGCCAAGTCCCATCTTTGAAGCATCGGTGAATATCATGAAACCCTCATTGCCAGAAGGTAGAGTCAACACAGGAGCAGTGGTCAGCTTCTCTTTCAATTCTTGGAAGCGAGCTTCACATACGTCAGACCACACGAACTTCACATCCTTCCGGGTCAACATGGTTAGCGTTAAAGTAGTCTTGGAGAAATCCTTGATGAAGCGATGGTAGTATCCGGCCAACCCCAAGAAGCTACAAATCTTGGATGGGTTCTTTGGTGCCGGCCAGTCTCGAACTGCCGATACTTTGGTTGGATCTATGGTGATTGTTCCTCCTGAGATGATGTGTCCAAGAAACATGACTCGGTCCAACCAAAACTCACATTTTGAGAACTTTCCGAAAAACTAATGCTTTCTCAGGATATCAAGGACTCTACCTAGGTATTCACGATGTTAGGCTAGATCATCCGAATACACTAAGATGTCATCTATGAACACTATCACAAAAGAGTCAAGGAAGGGCTGGAACACACTGATCATGAGGTTCATGAAGACACTCGGTGCATTACATAATCCAAACGGCATGACCACGAACTCATAGTGGCCATAGCGGGTTCTGAAAGCCGTTTTAGGTATATCCTCACTTCTTACTCTTACCTGGTGGTATCCTGATCTCAAATTGATCTTAGAAAAGACTCGAGCTAATTTGAGTTGGTCGAATAGGTCATCTATTCTAGGCAAAGGATACATATTCTTAATGGTTGCCTGATTGATCATCCGATAATCAACACACATCCGAAGTGACCCATCTTTCTTTTTTACAAAGAGGACTGGTGCTCCCCACGGTGATGTACTAGGTCGGATGAATCCTTTATCCAACAACTCTTGCAACTGAGTTTTCAACTCAAGAAACTCTGTAGGGGCCATTCTATAGGGTGCTTTAGATATAGGGTTAGTCCCAGGAGCTAACTCAATTGAGAAGTCTACCTCCCTCTCAGAGGGAATCCCTGGTAGATCATATGGAAACACATCTACATACTCCCGAACCACCTCTATGTCCTCTAAGGATTGCCCCTTAACCTCGGGTACGGTAACTATGGCTAGGTAGGCTCGACAACCCTTGGATAGCATCCGTTCAGCTTTCAAAGTAGATATGTAAAGACTAGTTGTCGCATCTTTCCTTCCACGAATGGTGAAGTGTGGATAGCCGGTTTTTCTAATGAGAATCTTCTTCTCTCTACAGTCAATCTGGGCCCTATAGGTGGAAAGCCAGTCCATACCGATGATTACATCAAAATCATTCATATCGAGAAGGATGAAGTTAGTGGGAAGCTCATGGTTCGGATACTTAACTGGCAACACAGGGGTTTTCAAAAGAGAGGTATAAATATGACCACTCGGGGTTGTGAGATCCAAAACATAACCCAAATCCTTGATATTCAAATCAAGCATAGTCGCCAGATTTCTCGAAATAAAAGTATTAGTAGACCCAAAATCAAAGAGTGCTTTTACATTTTGCCCCATGACTTCCAGCAAGCCTACATAGTTATTCCATATCAGAAAGCTACTACATGGTCTACTGAACTAAAAGGAAAAACTCTATGGTTTATTACCCTCAATCAACTTATTAGCATTTGCCCGAGCTTCTTCATTGTCGATGGCGAACACTCTAGCTTGTCTCCTCTCTCCAGCTGGAGGTGCTCCGGCTGGTGCTCCTACTGGGGGTGTTGCAGCTACTGGCTGTGCTGCCACAGGCTGTGACCCCAAAGGTCCTCTTGGGTCAGGCTGAGGGCATTTGGCGATGAAGTGTCCCTCTTGTTGACATCTGAAACACACCTTCTTCTCAAAGCGGCACTTCCCAGGATGTGCCCGTCCATAGGTGCAACACTGCTGGAGGCGACCACGGGGCTTGCCTTTGTGCCCATGCTTGTTCTTGTTGTGGTTGCATCCTTGTCCCTTCCTGTGTTCATTCCTCTGCCCTTGATCTCCTTCAGTGAAACCCAAGTACCCTCTGGATTGGTTCTGTGCAGGCATCACTGTCCTTTCCATGTCTAAGGCGGTGTTGTAGGCTTCAGCGAACGTCTTTGGCTTACTAGCCATCACATGAGGCTTGATGGTAGGGTGCAGACGTTCCATGAAGTGGTCCACCCTCGTCTCTTCATCCAACATGTGTCCGAAACATTCTAGGAGGTGGAACCTACGACCAAAGTCCGCAACAGAAGAGCTTCCTTGAGTCATGCTCATGAACTCTCTTTCTTTCTCTTTCTTTGTTGAGATGGAGAGGAATCTGGCGATGAAGATGGTCTTGAAGTCAGTCCATGCCATCGGTTCCTCACTTAGGTCCCTTCCCGTGATATGGTTCTCCCATCCTATCTTGGCTGCACCTTCCAAAAGGTGAGTAGCAAATAGAACCTTCTTATTCGGTTGCACCTCAAGCATACGGAACCCATTCTCAACTGCAAGCAGCCAAGCTTCGGCCTTGTCGACTACTTCTGACTTGTCTTCTCCCCAGAACTTCTCGACGTTCAGCTTGACGAAGTCCAGGATGGTGGCTCCAAGTCAAGGACGAACAGGAAGTGGCTCACCATTCTCGGCCCTAGCTATGTCCCTTAGGGCCAGGGCACGAATAGCTTCAGTCAATTGCTTTTGTTGTTCCATCCAAACTGCATATGTTATGTGAACCACCATGGCTGGTCCTTGTCCACTGGGTTGGTCTTCTTCTGTCCGGGCTTCCTCTTCGAACCCATGGTATTCCTCATATTCTTGTCCTTCCCCTTTCTCTTGGTCGACACCAGGCATTGGTTCAGGGTTGGGGGCCTCATGCACAGCCTCTTCAGGCCTTTTTCTCTTCTTAGAGGTCTCTCCACCGTGGTTCTGCTTCCTCTTCTCGGAAGACCCATTCTCCTTACAGGGTGGTCCACCATCATTGGTGGAAAAAGGGATAGCCACGACTTTGGTACGAGCCATCTGCACACAAATAGACTTTTAGTCTATAAATTAACCCTTTATACTTATGTCGATGACATCTTAACTACGTATCTTTTATTAACTTGGTGGAGGATGCCTTAGACCTTATCAACCTTAACCCATACCTCAAGAGGGTGAGGAAGATAGATAAAAACCCTAATCCTTAAAATCCTTAAGAGAATTTGAGTTGAGAAAGGATGAACAAGATGAGAGAGTCCTAAAGGTATCTTATTTTGAGTCTTATCCTAAGACATCGGCCAGGTAGTCACACGATCTGGGAGTCCTCGTATTCTGACTAGTGGTGCGGAGGAAAAATTTTCCAGCCCCCGGATGCGATCCTTTTCTAGACACCTCAGTCTTTTGGAAAATCCTCTAATAACTCCCTCGGTTCTATGGAATTTGTAAAATTTAATAATTATTAATGATTAGATGAAGAACCTGCGCTCTGATACCAATTGTAATGACCCCGCCCCCCGGTAACCCCCAATTAAGGGAGACCTAAAGGTCAGAGCCGTTTTCAATTAACAGGATCAAAGGTTCAACATATAATAAACAATAATTATGAAATTTTACTAACTAAACTGGAATTGGGTACAAAAATTAAAACTTTACTTACCTTTTTAAAACTTGGAAATATAACTATCCACAGCTTGAATTACTCTATCTAATCCTCCTTGCACTTTATTTCTTAATTTCACGATGTGTCACTTTATTGTTTGTGTTTTCAGGATTTTACCTAAAACACCGACAAACAAAACATCGATCAGAAATTGTTGGTATGTGGAGGCAACCAAAATTTCACAATTAAGTCTAACAATTTAAATATTGCAATCAAGATAATTAGCATGTCAATTTACATTTTCCATGTGACCATCCCCACCGCTTTTGCCCTAACCCTGGAATTGACTTAAGGCCACCTTCTCAATCCCGACCTTGGTGCCTGGGAGTCACCTCTCATGGTGCTCCATAGTCATGCCTCATGACCACCTTCTCATTCCCGAGCTTGGTGTCTAGGGTCACCTCTCATGGTGCCCATTGGTCTACCCTCCAAGGCCTGACCTTTATGGCATCTTCCATCAGGGTGGCATGTAGGTGCGGGAATACACATTTAAATTAAATTGTGATAGTCATAGTCACTTTATAATTGCAATATGAACATCCAAACAGTTTAGTTTCATTCAATGCGATTAAACATCTGGGAATCCATCGGGAAACTGAAGCGGTTATTCATAATTAACCACATACATGTTAAGCAGACTTGAATGCAGAAATAACCAATCAATCAGGAATCAAGAAAGCACACACACACAATTATTCCTGAAAAGACATCCAATTTCTCTATCATTAATCATGTCATCATGATCTATCACTTCTAATTGTCTTCTAGGATTATTACTCCTTTTTAGGGTTTTTAACCATAATTAGGGTTTCACTTCCTTTACCTTACTTTTATCAAATATCCATCTAACCCTAATTATCTTGTCTTATTTTCCATTAAGATCCTTAAGATCGGGCTTGGACCATGAAAACCCTAATTTTCAAATTACTATATCTTTTCTTTTCTTTTTCTCTAATTTAGGGTTTCTAAACATCTTAACCATTATATTAAGTTTAAAACCCTAAAATTTGCAATTCTATTATCCAAAATAGGTTAAAAACCATCTTAATCATTAATCAAGTTAAACATGCTCGAATTAACCTAACTGCAAGATTAAATATATTTTTATCAACAATTATAGTTCTACCACAAATCAATACATTTTCTATCCAAAATAGGTACTTTTGTAAAAAAAAATGCAGATTTAGGTGTCCAAACCATTTTTAATGTGTTCCTTGTATTTTTCTGATCATTTTTCATGTATTAACTTTTCTCATCTGAGTTTCCTAGCTCAAGATACAATTTTTATAGGAAAAACCCTTTTATGGTTTATTTACTATTTTCAGAAAAATCGAGAGTCGTTCGATCTATAGTCTGGTGGACTAGGCGGCATCCTATGGCTCAGGGATCACGCGCCTTTCCTTTACAAACAAAAGGAACAAAATACGGGAGTACCCTTACCCTGACTGAAGGCGCAGAGGGGTACTTTGGTCAAAAGCCACGAATCTTCGTCTTCAAGCTCGGGTCGAGGTACAGCAACTGCGCGGTCAACTCGGGTGTTGACTCCGAGCTCTCGACCCTCTTTGCTCGTGTCGAACGGCCTGGGAGCTCCGCCTCCCTTCCTCAAAGTCGGCCACCTATTCAATTCTACACCAAGATCATGCCAAGACCGCCCCCTTACTCGTCGGACTCCGGCGATGTATGCTACTGAAACAGGGGTGAAGGTCGAGGTAGTCAGAGCAATTGAGGGCACGGGGTTGTTCCTCATAGCAATCCGCAGCGATTGGGATAGCCAAAATAGGTGTTGGTGCCCTCGCGCACCCTCCCCTATTTATAGGGTCGAGGCAAGCTTGCATGACTTGGGCATTTCCCAAAACCTCAACCAATCCTAGTCGAACCGGGGACCTTCCCCTGCAGTTTCATCTGCCAAGTCCAAAGGGACTGAAAATAGCTTTGCACATCCACTGGATTGCAAGAAATTTGGGATGGAAGATCCCCCTGTAACTAGTAGAGTCCCAATTTGCATGGAACTAGACGATGAGCATCCATCATTGGATTATGATCCAACGGGCCTCATTCCTCACGTTCAAAAAAAGGAAATATCTATTTCTTTTAATTCATAATTAATTCCCAAATTGAAGATAACTTGCAAAATTGATTTCTCCCAAACCATAACTCCTTTCTTTCTCAAATTTTAAGGGAATGTTCCTTTTAATAGTTCCTAGCTTTGTACGAAATTTGGGAAGCAAATTGCAATGGATGAGAAGGCTTCCTTCTCTCCCAAGTTATCTTATTAATTAATCCAAATTAAATTATATTCCTTCTTCCTTTGTGATTATCTTGTTGTTTTGGGTCCCTTGCACCTCATAAAATCATAAAGGCATGAATTCCCATATTGGGGAATATTGGTTTGCCTTTATCCTCTTTTAATTATCAATTTCTCATATTTCTCTTTCATTTATCAATTTCTTTTCTTTTTTAATTCTCTTTTATTTTCAATTGGGCTCAATGGCCAACAAAGCCCAACATCAATCAATAAAGGCCATTTCATACGAAATCTATTGCAAATAAAAGAATAAGATTTCTTTTATTTATTAAAAAAGAATTACATCTTTCATTACATATTCAAGAAATTGAGGTTATAACACAGCTTCCTTAGCTATAGCTCAGAGGGATCAGATTTTCCATGTCACATATTTCCCAAAATCAACTGCAGGTCAGTCTACTTTGCATCCGCTCACGATTCTTCTCTAGGCTCCTTTCAGCCATTGTACGATCAAAGCGACTTCATCTACACACATTGTGGCCCTTTTCTAACCATCATGTGGTCCTTTCACCAACATCACTTTACTGAAGTGGTGACCGACACAACCTCCCTTACAGAGCTTCTTTAAATCCTGATAATGGCTATGGTGGTCATCATCACGTCTTTCTTAGGAAAAGGATTGTCTCTATGTATCACCCTGAACGAGCACACATGCTCTCATCAGACCCTTTTGTCTGGATCATACTAACCACTAGTTAGGGGTGATAAACTGTACTAACATCGAGTTCTTCATGTACTTACTTACACATTTTGGAAGGGAACCTTTAGGTCAAACTCAAGAACCTTTTGTACTAATCTCCTGGTATAGTTGAACCATCTCTCTCATATGTAGTTCAACCCAATCTTTCCCTTGGCAGTACTCTTTCTTTCTCTTGTCATCTAGGTAAGGCAATCTACCATATCCCATATTTCATCTCGACCTTCCTTGGTCCAGGAGAGATTTACTACATCCATAGTGATGAACTCCCTTTCTCTTTCAGGGACTCTTTATCCTTTATATCCATGCACTGGGTTGCTTGTGTTCGTCCTTCACCCTCATCTTGCATGGCCATATACCACATGCAACTTTATCTTAGGTATCTAAAGTACTACTGTCACTTATCATCTTCGTAGTACGGTGTATGGTGATCTTAAAATCATGATCTACTATATGTCATTATTCCTCAAGATCAATACCTCAAAAACCCTAAACCATTCTAGTCGGGGTTTCATCACCTTCTTTTCCAAAGAAGTGCATCTGAGATTCTACCACCATCCTTTCATTGCATCAAGGACTAGACTGGCTAACCAAACAACCATTAACTGATCTCATTACATTAGTGTTAGCCAAACATATCTTCTTTTCCAAACTTAGGGTTAGTCTAACAACCTCTTCTAGCCAAACTAGGCAGATATATCTCAACCAGAGCATCCATTACCACTTCACCTTCTTATGTATTAGGTAACATTGAAGACATACACTTCCATGTATTTCACTTATCGTCTCACATCAAACTCTATGTCTATCTTCATTAAGAACACTCTCTGATTTCATCATCATGGTGATCAAAACTCAACTGGGTATAACTTGTAAGTTCCACATAGCTCATGATAAAAAAAATTCTCAAAAGATGACTACTTCATTTCTCTTAGTATTGGTAAACCGTCCATGTATCATTCACTACACCAGGGTATGTTATCTTCTCCATCCTCATATATCATGGCAACGTTCCAACCCACATCATCTTTATCCTTGGTGTATGGCATGCGTACTGTCCTATCTCTCTCTCCCATAACAAGAGGAAATAAGCATTTGGCTACAGTCCAAATACATAGTTCTTCTTGTTCCAAGAGTAGAGATGGTACATCCCACCTTGACATTACACCGTTAAATCTAAGTTGAAATGTTCCTCATATGTCACTTCATCATAATCATCTTGATATCAAAGTTACTTCTATGGAAAACTGGTCTCGAACCTACTTGGGTCACCACACAATCCTTGGTCATCTCCTCTAGGTCTATAGGGTGTCGGCACTTCAGGGGTCATTTCTCTTCCCTTATGCATCCAGAGAGTGCCCTACTCATCTGCCCTTTGGGTCCCATGAGTTCATGAAGGTGATCAATCTCCTAACCCATGGCCCTCAGACAATGATAGTTGTTACCTCCCGACCCTATGGTCATGTGCAACTAGGGAATTAGGAAACTCCTACTTCCATCGGTCTTATCCCTACCTGACCCTAGGATAGACGTAGGATTCTCTTATAGGACATGTTAAACTTAGAACCTTGCCCAAGCTTTTATCATCTCCCTCTGTATACATGGGTTGACTTTCATCCTTTCATAGGGGTCATATAGACCTACCTACCTTGGCTAGGCCCCATATCGGTTACCTCCATGGTAACACATCCACATGCACTTAGGGATGGTTATCTATGGGTCTACAGGTTCATTCTCATACCATGTACTTTTCACTTGATTCTCAAGATCTTAAGAGACCTCTTTAGGTTACCTCAAAACCAACAACACTGGTATACACCCTACCAAAGGGTCCCTCTCCCAGGATGGGAGGAAAACTTCACCTTGATAACAAAGGCCACAAATGTCCTTGGGTCTAGCATGCTTATCCCTAGCAAGTTATGCAAGGCACAGGTAGACCACCTACTAAACTATGTTAGGTCATACTTGTTCTCATCCTCCACATTGGATCAAGATCATACCTCCCCATGTCATCAACTTATCTATGAGGGGTTCATCAAACATACCTTTAAACTTAAGGGGTTTCCCTTTTCCTCTATACATGAGGAGTACCATGCTGGAAACTATAGCAACTTAATTCTCATCATGAGCATTAGGTACACCACTTCCCCTCTTAGGTTCACTTTTGGGTGTCCAACTGCATGCCCAACCTCTTAACCATGAACCAAACATATCCAAGGTATGTCACGCACTTCCTTCTATCCTTTGACTCAAGCAACACTTCAAAGTTGAGTCCTCCTTAAGGACAACCAACAAGGTACAAGGCCTCACAACCTGCTACTAAACCTCTCCATGTCTAAGGAACTCTTCTCCCTACCTCAAGAGGTAAACACCTATACCCTAGGAATAGAGGTACCAGCAGACTCATCCTCTAGATTTTGGTTCCTCTCATATCAACCAAGATATCCTCAGCCTTCAGGGATCAAGCATGAGACAACCACTATCATCCACTTAGGTTGCATCATCCTCAACTCCCCACTATTCCTCATATCTCAGAGTCTAGGCTTCCAACCTTCTTGCATGAGTCATGCTTTCTCTCTAGAGCTAACTCCACATCCAACCTAACTATTAGAGGTCCTCTCTCTATGAAGGATCAAGCTCACAACGTACCTCTACATGGTGAAGCCTATGTTCAAACTTATCTTTTCTCAAGGTTATCCCTAGCCCTTTATGCTCCTCTCATAAGCTATCCATCATACTCTCCTAGCCAGGATTTTAGCTTACAGTTAGTACTACTGACGTACTCTGGGTTCATACTATGCCATGCCCATATAAGCCCATAAGGTTTCCGTAGGTCCTTTACTAACCTCATCATTGAAGGAGTTATCCTTCACTCTAACATGACCCTTCCCAGGGTTAGGTCGCTAAAGGCACTCAATCATCCAACCTCTCATGGTTCGTATGGCATCCAAGGCATGTCTATCCAAACACCTGGTTTACCATGACAACTAACTCATCATGTTGTCTCTCTCTCTAACCTTCACTTAGGGTTAGGGTTAACATCATCCTCAGAGGATGTGCCAGTTCCCTACTTGCAATGGAGATCTCTATCTCCAAGACTAACTCTCTTTATTTATCCTCCAAACAAGAAGGTCTAGCCTCAGGTCTCTTCTGAGGGCATGACAACTTATGTCATGTATCTATCCTTTAGTTTGTGCTTAATCTATTAAGCTTATGTCCATGACATCTTATTTACATACTTTTTCATTCATTTGGTGGAGGATTCCGTAGACCTTATTAACCTTGCCCATACCTCAAGAGGGTGAGGAGAAGAGAGAACACCCTAATCCTTAAGGTCCTTAACAGAATTTGTGATGAGAAGGGATGAATAAGATGAGAAAGTCCTAAAGGTATCTTATTTCGATTCATACCCTAAGACTTTGGCCAGGCAGTCACACGGATCTGGGAGTCCTCATATTCCAACTAGCGATGCATAGGAAAATATTGCCAGCCCCTGGTCGTGATCCTTTTCTAGACATCTCCATATTTCGGATAATCCTCTAATAACTCCCTTGGGTTCTATGGAGTTTGAAAAAAAAATTAATAATTATAATGGTTAAGTGAGGAACCTACACTCTGATACCAACTGTTACGACCCCACCTTATGGTAACCCCCAATTGAGGGAGACCGAGAGGTCGAAGCCGCACCCATAATTTCTGGATCAAAGGTTCGGCATTTAACCAAGAACAATTATTAAATTTTAATAGACTATACTGGAAAGCTGTAAGAAAATAAACTTTTGCATAGCTTTTGAAAATTTGGATCTCTAAACTTCTATCCACATATGAATTTCTACTCTACTAACCCTCCTTGTATTTCAATTCAGGTATTTCTCAATATGACAATTTACTATTTGTCCTTTTGGCTTTGTACCTAAAACGCCGACAAACAAAACGTCGGTCAGCCGGAGCTGGTATGTGGGGGAAACACTTATCGTGCAAATATCCATAACAAAGTATTGCAATCAATTACAGTTTAACAAACAATTTTATGATTTAAATATAACTGAACGATCAATGTATATCCTATCCCCATTATACCCCTCATGATCCCACCTAACAGGTGAATCAGTTTCTAGGGTTGAGTCACATGGCACTACCCATAGGTAGCCCACTCCTTAACTCATGGCATGCTAAGAGTCTCATGGCACTACACATGTGTAGCCCAATTTCTAACTCATGATAGCCTAGACCTTGCTCTAGGTTATCATTTTTAGCCTTTTCATAGCCACAGGGTTGGACCCGGATCTAAGCCAATTATAAGTATACATTTATAGTGATAGTCATAGTCACTCTATAGTTGCATGAAGTAAAATCATCCAACAGTTAATTTCAAGCAACCGATAAAATGTTCGGGAATCGCCGTGAAACTAGAGTGATTATTCGTAAGCATAACCACATACCTGTTCAGTAGATTTCTCAAGCTAATATCAATTCCAACCAAGAAAGCAATCCAAGCAAGTAATTCAACCACATCATCAAGAATCCTAAAACACATGTATTCTATTTACTACACACTTTATCAAGATTATACTTTATTGACTTGGATTCACTTTCTAGGGTTTGTAATCTGAATTAAGGTTTCGTTAGTATTCATTAGGGTTTCTTAGATCAATTTCTCAAACTTTATTCCTTTTAGGTCAACAAACCCTAAAATACTCTTTCTACTCATATAAACCCTAATTGCTCAAATTATCCATTTTAATGATCTTTTATACTCAAATTGACTTAGGATCATCATATCTCATGGATTTGAACAATTAAAACAATTAAAAGACATATTCACTTAAATTAGGGTTTTCAAGCTCATTAATGCATATACATGCACATGGAACCCTAAATTAAACCATTCATATAAAAAATCATCTTTTTAGATCCTATTTTCACTTTTATTAACAACAGGTTAATATTAGCTTGAATTATCCAAAGAACATCATTAAATCCATCTATCATCAAATCTAAGGGTTTTTCATTAATTAAATCATTAAAGATGATAACTTTATGTACTTTTCAAATTTCGAGCATTTTTATGCACATAATCTCTAAATTAAACTAGTTTCGTGCAAAGTTCATCATTTTCGATTAAAGTACCTTTTTACAATTAACAGGTTATTATCAACTTTAATCACCCATTAAACTCTACTAATTACATTAATCATCTCAAAGTAGAGTTTCCTAATCGTTAATTCATCAAAGTTGATAACTTACACTACATTTTGAATTGCAAAACGAATTATCCTTTAAATCCATTTTTATTGGATTCCTCTCATTTTTCTGAGAAAAATACATATATTATTCGTATCCATCCGAGCTACGGTTAACTAGACATGAATTTTGTAAAAATAACTTACTTTGAGCCAATGGGGGGCTGCCACGTAGGCTTCTTCCATGCAACGTGTTGGCTTGTTTAAAAACATAACAGAATGCCCTATTTACCCCCGTTTAAGTCAGCGATCCTTCACCCCGCGGAGGGGTATATCCGTCCAACCGACCTTGGTCGTCTTCCATCTTCAGAGGGTGTGACACAGTCTCCCTAGGTGTCGTTCTACAGCCAAGTGTGGGCTCTCTCCCTCTCCTTGGGCCGTGATCCTCATCGGGAGTTTATGCCCTATCTCTGCCCTTCTCAGGCACACATAGGGCATCCCCATACCTTGGCCAAGGTGGTCGGTTGCTCACCTGTTGGCCATGCCTTCTTTGGCCGCCCCTGTAGCCTGGAGGCTGCTATTACGCGTGCTCCCGGGCATGGCCTTGATGGCCAAGTTGCTCTTTGGCAACATGGCACATCATGCCACAAACTCAACCTTTCCTTGGCTCCATCTAACTCCATGCTCACGCTTCTACCCCTGGTTCGGGTTGAAGAACGAAAACGAGAAAGAAGAGCGGAGGATTATGTGTGGGATCTTCTGGATTCAGCCCAGGGTCGTACCCCTTATATATGGGAGAGTAGATAGGCCCTAGGATGCTCATCCAAGAGTTCCAAGTCCTAATTCCAATAGGAAGTTATATTCCTTAACTAGGAAGCAAGTTCCTCTCTCTTTCCTAAATCTTTTGATAATCATTTTTCATTAAATCTTAGGATTTCAAAAATTACTTCTTTTCTTTTCTTTGTACTTGCCTTTTAATCTATTGTCCATGAAAAACTATATTTTCTTTTAATAGAATATACAATCTCTTTAACAATACCTCATAATTCATTAATAATGTACCACATTATCCTTTTATTTTGTAAATTTGGTATTTTCTCTTTCTTTCCTCTTTATTGGGGCACCTTGGACCCCAAGAAACTCTATTATTTCGAAATTCTTTTTATTGGATACTCATTATCCTTCTAGATGCATCTAAATGCATTATTTCTCATTATCATGTTTATTTCTTATGAAAATATCTCTTTTTGAGGATTTCTCTTTATTTCTCTTTTATTTTCCTCATTGGTATTCCTTTTATCATTGGTAATCCTTGGGATACGAAATTCCACCAAGGAAATCCCAGTTATACCTTTTTCCACTTATTTCCAACATTTTAACATTATTTTCAATTTCTTTCTACTAAAGAAATACTTAGTTAATCTTTTCTTTTCTTATTGCTTTCTTTTTGCAACTTTGGACTCCTTGGAACCCAAGGAACCCAAGAGGCACGAAATCCATCCTTGTATGACATCTCTTTGCCTTCTAGAGGTTTCTACCTCTTTCTTTTCTCAAATATTCAATTATTCATTTACTAATTGAATTTCCTTATTATTGGGCCCAATAGCCAATAAATCCCACAACACAAACATCAAGGCTATTGTAAACAAAATCTATTTATTCAAAACAAATTATATCTTTATTTGTTCAAATATCTTTAATATGAGAAATCACATTTCTCACCAAATGAACCCAAAAGTTGGGGTTGTAACATTTCACCTCATCATCAATCTTAGTTGCAGGGCCATTTAGACCACAGAGTGATAACTGAGTGTGTCAACAGTTTCAGCAAAAAGGGCATATTATGTGGAATTTCCCTTTGAAGGTTGAGGAGGTGATTCAACAGCCAAGGCAGAGTCAACATGGATCACAATAATGACAGTTTGGTTTCAGTTGTGGCAGAGGACATGGTCAAGCATCATAGACAGGTTCCTTTGGATAGGCTAGCAGAGGATATGGGCGGCAATAAGAGACAGTTAGGTTCTATGTTATGAGCTAGCTAGAAGCAGTGGTCAATCAATGAGTCATGATAGGTCATATTGAGTTATTTATTTTTGATTTATCTGCTTCTTTGCTTCATACCAGTGTTAGTAGACCCAGATGAGACACACTCCTTTATCACTAGAGAGGTGAAAGATAGTTGTTATCTATCTATTAATTGTATATCTAATAATCTTTGACTGGAGACTCATTTGGTTGGTTCCTCAGAATTACGTGAAGTATGTTCCTCTTGTGTTCTTTTGTTCTAAGGATGAAACATGCAAGTGGATCTTTTGCCACTTTACATGCATGGTTTTGATGTGATCCTAGGAATGGATACCATAGAGAATTACAAGGTGATGATGGACTATAGTTCCAAGATAGAGACATTTCATGATGGAGTTGTCCCGTGGACCTTTCAAGGTAACAGGAAGATTCATCCTACATGTCTGATGTCAGCCATGACAGTGGAGTGGTTGATGAGACAAGGATCTAAGGCTTTCTTATCTCATGTTGTGGATACCAAGGTGAGAGGTCCTAGTATCTAGGAGGTACCAATGGTATGGGAGTTTGAAAATGTTTTTCTAGATGAGTTTCCCAGAGTTCTCCCTCCTAGAGAGATAGATTTTGAGATCAATATGGTTCCTAGAATGCATCCCATAGCATAGTCACCTTTCAAGATGGCATCGGTAGAGATGCAAGAGTTAAAGAAACACTTGTAGGAACTATTAGATAAGGGTTTTATTAGGTTGAGAACTTACCCTTGGGTTTCTCCCATGTTATTTTTCAAAAAGAAGGACAGCTCAATGAGGTAATGTATAGACTACAGACAGTTAAAAAAGGTGACAACAAATAATAAGTACCTCTACCAAGGATTGATGATCTTTTTTATCAGTTGAGAGGTGTGTCACCATGTTTTTAAAGATAAACCTTAGGTCAGGTTACCATCAGTTGAGGATCAAGGTGGATGACATACCTAAGTCAGCTTTTAGGAGTAGGTATGGTCATTGAGTTTGTGGTTATGCCATTTGGGCTAATCAATGTACTTGCAACTTTTATGGACCTGGTGAATAGGGTTTCTAGACCTTATCTTGATCAGTGTGTGATCATATTTATAGATGAAAATCTGATATATTTTAAGGATAGTCTGTAGCATGAGCAACACCTTCATCAAGCATTGACTTTGTTAAGACAACACAAGCTATAAGCTAAGTTTAGCAAGTGTGAGATCTGGTTGTTAGAGGTGTCTTTTCTGGGGCATGTTATATCAACTAAAGGTGTTTATTTCAATCCCTAGAAGGTGGAGTCTTTATTAGAGTGAGAACAGCCTAACACACCGATAGAGACATGCAATTTCCTAGGTTTGGCAGGCTACTACATGAGGTTCATCAAGGACTTTAGTTTTGTGGAGTTACCCCTAACTAGGTTAACCAGGAAGGATGTTCCTTTTTCTTAGAATGACAAGTATCGATGTTATTTTCAGCTATTGAAAGAAAAGTTGACCAATGCACTAGTGTTAGTGCTATCAGAGTAAGGGAAAGGCTACATTATCTTCTTTTATGCTACAAAGAATGGGTTGGGATGTGTGCTGATGCAGGATAAAAATGTGATTTCTTTTGCTTTGCGAAAGCTTAAGAAATTACAAAGAGAACTACCCAAAACATGATCTGGAGCTTGCAGCGATGATGAATGCCTTAAAGATCTGGAGACGCTACCTTTATTGAGAAAAGTGTCAGATCTGCATCGACCACAAGAATCTACATTATATCTTTTCAAAATAAGAGTTGAATATGAGACATATGAGATGGATGAAGTTGATTAAAGATTATGATTGCATAATAGACTACCATCTAGGAAAGGTGAATATGGTAGCTGATGCACTTAGTAGGAACTCTTCTTCATAATCAACAGTAGATAATGCACAATTATATTCATTGGTGTGCCATAAGAGAGACATGTTAGTATCTCTCTGCCAAATGAATGTATAGTTAGATGTTTTTTTTGGTATGTATGCCCATAGAGCAAGTCATGTGATGATTGTAATGGGATACTTTGTAAATGATTTGAATAATAATAAAGGCAATTTCCGATCTATATGTTTTAACTATTTCTGAGATGATAGTGTAACATGATATATGTCTAAAGAATTGTTTACTCAATGACGTGTGCTTTTAGGTTAAGGACCTAAACGATGAGATCATACATATGTTAAGAGTATACATTCTTGTTTAGTCTGTAGTCAGTTGTTATTGTGGAAATAACCATAGACATCAATAACACTAAAGACTAGATTGTGTGTTGGTTGATGACAGAATCTCATTAGTCATGATATAGTGATATCAAACCAAGCACATAGGTACTTGTTAGAGAACAAGTGTACCAGATAGACCCACCGTGAGAGTGACACATGGAACCATGATTTGGTAGTCACAGTCATCTCTCACAGTGATGGTGGTGAATGTGATTCTTTGACCTGAAATCACTACACTCAACACATGTTGTTGGGTATACTTTGAAATAATCAAATGCAGTCCTGAAACATGGGTTGTTATAAAGGTGATGATTGGGTGGCTTTGACACATGGGGATTTTGAGGGGTGAGTGATAGATATGGGATTTGTCCCTCCTAAGGGAGTTTGATGTCCATGGCCCCTTGATGAGTAGGATTGAGAAAGGCATGTGCATGCATGTGTGAATCAATATGTGATATTGATGTCAAACACATCTCACCCAGTCTGCTCTGAGATCAAGGAAATGGATGAAAGTTGAAAGGATGATTGTACCATGCCTTGAGTTCATTTAGGACATTAGTGACAAAGGAATTATACATTCACTGTAACACCATTCACGGATTGTAGGATTGAAAGTTGTTCTCTAACTTTCTATTTCACTTGGGTAGCACTGATGTGCGACTAGGCACCGCTCTTTGCTTGTGAAGTCATAAGTGTTATGGACTTTCACTGCCAACGTGAAATGGACCTACAGGGTCACACACATAGGATTTAACCTAGAAGAGGAGTTTGTCCACAAATGATGTTTAGATTGATTACTAAAGGAGTTTAGTAGTTCAATTAAACACTCAGTTGATTGGTAGCTCAAAATCATAGTGTTCAAGGTGTTGGACCAATTGATTCGAGTATCAGATTGATTGAAACTGCAATTGACTGATTTTGCATAGTCTGCACTCCCAACTGATCGGATCATGGGATGAACCGATCGGCTCAGGTTGGTGAACCGATCGACTCAACTGGTGAGACGATCGGCTCATGTATCAATGAGACGATCAGCTCAATTTTTGAACTGGTCGATTCATGTGACCAACCGAGATCATTTGGAAATTCAGAAGAGTGTTTTACAAATACAATTTGTTTCACTTGTACAAATTCTATTTGGACAAGGATTAATATTTGATTAATCGGAAACAAATATGAAAGTCAATTTGAGTTGGATCAGGACCACGAACCGATCAGCTTAGAGCACCAGATGATCGGCTCAAGTCCCAAACGATCGGCTCTGGGCATGAAATGATCATTTCAGGGTGTGAACCGATCAGTTCAGCTGATGCAGATTGATTGTTTTTTGGAAAATCTCGAACCCTTCTATATCTCCTTTCCCAAACTTAGGGTTAACCTAACAACCACTTCTAGCCTCCCACTAAACTAGGCAGCTGCATCTCAACCAGAGCATCCATTACTACCTTTCATCTTTATGTATAAGGTAATGTTGAAGACATACACCTCCATGTATTCCACTTATTATCTCATCTTAAACTCTAAGTCTATCTTTATCAAGAAAATTATGAGCTCATCCTCTTAGTTTTCTAACTCAACCTTGTATAGTTCATAAGTTCCACATAGCTCATGATAAAAACATCCTCATAAGATGACTACCTTAGTTCTCTTGGTGTTTGTACAACATACACACATCTTACACTCCACAAGGGTATGTTATTATCCCCATCCTCATGCATCATAGCAATGTTTCCACTCATATTATCTTTATCCTTGGTGTACAGCATGTGTATTGTTCTATCTCTCACTTCCCATAACAAGAGTAAATAAGCATTTGGTTGCAGTCCAAATACAGAGTTCTTCCCATTCCAAGAGTAGAGATGGTACATCCCACATTGCCAGCACACCTACCATCTAATTTGAAACGTGCATCACATGCCTCTACATCATGAACATCTCAATATCCAGGTTACTTCCATGAAAAACTGGTCTCGAACCCACTTGGGTCATCACACCATCCTTGGTCATCTCCTCTAGGTTTGTAGGGTGCCGACACTTTTGGGGTCATCCCTCTTCCCTTATGCATTAGAGAGTGCCCTTTTCATTTTCCCTTTGGGTCCCATGAGTTTATGAAGGTGATCAATCTCCTAACCCATGGCCTTCAGACAATGACAGTTGTTACCTCCCGACCGTATGGTCATGTGCAACTAGGGAATTAGGAAACTCCTACTTTCATCGGTCTTACCCATACCTGACCCTAAGATAGACTTAGGATTCTAACATAATATGTATCTAACTTGAAACCTTACCCAAGTCTCCATCATCTCTCATGGCATTCGTGGTCTGACTTACG
Source organism: Alisma plantago-aquatica (assembly GCA_963693085.1). Lineage (NCBI taxonomy): Eukaryota > Viridiplantae > Streptophyta > Magnoliopsida > Alismatales > Alismataceae > Alisma > Alisma plantago-aquatica. Next base: position 618,013,419 of record OY856412.1, on the reverse strand, counting down.
TCCTTTCATAGGGATCATGGCAGCCTATCTACCTCGGTCAGGCCCCATACCGATTACCCCCATGATAACACATCCACATGCACTCAGAGATGATCATCTATGGGTCTATAGGTTCACTCTTATACTATGTACTCTCCACTTAGCATCTCAAGATTATATGAGACCTCTTAGGGTTTCCTCAAACCCAACTAAAAGCTACAAAAGGGTCCCTCTCCCAGGATGGGAGGAAACTACATCTTGATAACAAAGGTCACAACATCCTTATGTCCAGGGTTTACCTTCACATGAGCATGCTTAGCCCTAGCAAGCTACTAAGGCACATAGCTAACAAACAGACCGCCTTCTAAACCATGCTAGGTATCCATGGTAGGTCCTACTTGTTTATATTCCTTCACATTGGACCATCATCATACCTACCCATGTCACCAACTTATAGGCGAGGGGTTCATTAAACATACACCTTAACCAAGGGGTTTCCTTTTCCTCCAAACATGAGGAGTGCCATGCTTAGATCTATGGAAACTCAAATCTTGTCATGACACTACTACTTCCTCTCTAAGGTCTAGGAACCCTAGGTTCACCTTTCTTATGTCCAACTGCATGCTCAACCCTGTAACCACATACCAAGCATGTACAAGGTATGACATGCACTTCCTATTATCATTCCACTTGAATAACACCTCAGAGTGGAGTCCTCCTCAAGGACAACCAACTAGGTATAAGGCCTCACAACTTGTTACTAAACCTCTTCATGGTCTAAGGAACTCTTCCTCCTATCCCAAAAAGGTAAACACCTATACCATAGGCATATAGGTACCAGCAGTCTCATCCTCTCTCTAGGGTTTGGTTCCTCTAAAGGCAACCAAGATACAATCAGCCTCCAGGGATCGTGCATGAGGAAACTGCAACCATCCTCTTAGGTCGCATCATCCTCAACTTCTCAGGGTTTCTCCTAGCCCGGAGTCTAAACTTCCAACTTTCTAGCTTGGGCCCTGCTCTCTCTCTCTCTCTCTCTAGAGCTTAACCCTACAACAACCTTACTACTGTAGGTCCTCTCTCTAAGGTGGATCAAGCTTACAAGCATACTCCTACATGGGTGAAACCCATGTTCAAACCTATGTTCACTCAAGATTATCCATAACTCTTTATGCTTATCTCATAAGTTATCCAACATACACTCCTGGCCAGGGTTTTAGCCTACTGTCAGCCCTACTGGTGTACTTTGGGTGCAACTTTTCCATGCTCATATAAGCTCAAAGGGTTTCTATATGGTCATCACTAACCTCATCAATGAAGGAGTTATCCTTCACCCTAACATGCACGACCCTTCCCAGGGTTGGGTCTCCAAAGGTACTAGGTCAACCAACCTCACTGGCTCATAACGTCATGGGTATCCAAACCAAAAGCATGTCCACCCACACACATGGTCTACCATGACATCTAACTCATTGTGTCATCTTTCTCTCTAACCTTCACTTAGGGTTAGGGTTAGCATCATCCTCATAGGATGTGTCAGGTCTCTACTTATAATGGAGATCTGTGACAAAGTGGGTTTTCTGGCTTAATTCCGAGGACGGAATATATTTTAAGGTGTGTAGGATGTGATGGAGTGGACTTTTAGAATCCTAAATGTCCAATGACACAAGTGAAGTCACACATGTTGAGTTGTTTTGAGAATTCCAAGTGTTTTGGTAAAGTTTGATGTAATTTGGAGGTGTAGAAGTTGAAAGTTGTTTGATGTTATTAGCATGAGTAATACCATTAATGTGCTTTTCAGATTGAGCGCTAGGATGGTCAAATAAGTGGATTGGATGGGATGTTGTGTACATGTTAATGCAATGATGGTCAAAGTTTGATTAGATTTTGATGGTAGATTGACTAATGTTACATACATGAATTAGTCTAACTTTCTTTTTGGTTGACATGCTTGTAACGCACCCGTTAATAACCATGGTACCACAAATCGGCCTGGTGAGGGATTTTCTCCTGACCATTGGATGTGTGAGATGGATGTGATGACTATATCATAGATGGCAGTTACCATCATCTTAGAGCAGCAAGTTCCCACGATGTCAAGCACCCTCATCGTGGGGCAGTGGGAGATCTAAACGAGCAGTTGGCTTTGCCCTTCCCACATATCCTCTTTGACGAACACTATCGTCTCTCTACAACTACCTGTAGGTGGGGCATGAGAAAAAGGGGGTGGATGAGAGGTAGGTGTGTGATGGCTGATTATCCACAAACCCACGCTAGACCTTGAGTGATCCAGCAGTTGAGATTAGTCGCACAAAGTGGAACACACTGATGCAGAGAACATGGTGATGAGGAGCATCTCGCCACTGATCTCACACTGGAGATCCAGGCATAGAGGCACATTGGCAGAAGAGGGGAGCGATGGTTAGCTATAACTAGAGATCAGGCAGCCCGCCCAATTGTGTAGATCGCAATGAAGGAGGGGCATGCAGATTAGGTCCAGGATCCCTTGGATAACCAAACATCATCGACCTCATGCATGAAGTCAGGAGAAAGGCACCCCAAAGGGAGGCACTGGGCTGGCAGTGCACAACAAGGATGCAGGCGTCGAGAGCGGCAATGCTCATGCTCGCTCAGAATAGAGAAGGCACAGAGATAGGTTTGAGAGTGAGAAAGGTGTCAAGGTGGAGGAGAGACCACCGACCTGTCGTGCACCGATGACTGGGGCTATGAGGCTGAGCCCTGAGCAGGCCACGGAGGCAAGATCTAAGCCACAAGGAAGATGCTCCGGTGACTGTCTAGAGAGACCAGAGGAGAGGCGGTGACCTGGGCTGAGATGTTGGGGGAAAATCGTTGTGGTTGGGGTGATCAATCGCCGAAGCGTTGGTGCCTCACGGTCCCTCGAGGTAGACTAGAGTCCCGCTCTGGACGCTGGCAGCCCATCATGTGATCGCGAGGAAGGAGAAGGCGGATCGATCCCAGAACCAGCCAGTCCAATAGAGCCAAACCAGGAGAACCAACCAAATCACCTAGGCCAGTGAAGCAGTTGTGCCACGTGGCAGCGGCCTATTGGCCAGAACAAGGTAAATATCACAGATCTTAGATAAATCCTAGTAAATCATAATAATGTCAATATAATGCAAACAAGGTATCGTTATTCTTAGAAAAATGAATAGAACAAGATGGAAGCATAATATCCTACTTTTGATGCATTAATAATAGTGATATCATGTAAGATGTGAAATGCTCTTATAATGGATAATAAATATCAAACGATTCCCTAAAATTATGAGAAAATACCTTTAAATCATATTTCATGTTTATAATGCATATTATGTTAGTTATGGTCATGATAATGTATGAAATCATGTAATTTGCTTAATATGTCTAATTAGGGCTTATAACCCTAAATAAAATGTATTAAATACATACATGCTTAATAAATGATGACATTTACAGAGTAAGTTCATATCAGTAATCTAAAGCTAAGATGTAAATCGGATATCAGTTAGATGCATACAATTCATGTTATATGAAGTTGACCTTTAATACATGGTTTAAAACCCTAATCTAGGTTAATGTTGTAACCTAGGGTTAATTAATGCTATGGAAGATAATGATCAGATTATGTATCTTAATCTGTAATATAAGATCAGTAATATAAATCCCACATAAGGATGAAGATAAGACAAGTAATGATGAGAATATCATAATGGGTTAAGTAAACCCTAAAATGGATATAAGTAGGGTTAAGATGATGAGAACCTGATGGTGATATATGATCTTGTTTTAATCATGGTTGACCAGGACATAGTTGACATGAGGAATATGTGATTAGAATGATCTATCTCTTTGGAAGGTACGCCATTACCTCTTGCTTGGCTTATTATGCATTATGCTTGTGTTATATGGTAGTAAAGACTTGGCATATGGTATTGATTGATATGATTGTTCTAGTATGATATTTTTCTTGATTTTACATACTTATGGCTATGAACACATGAAACATAAGATATCGGATCCATCATATGATAGCACTAAACTATTTGGTAGTATAGTGCAGTGAAGTGATCTCAAACTCTTTGGTAGTAGATCACATGTGTTAGATCTCAAACTCTTTGGTAGTAGATCACACGTTAAATGATCTCAAACTCTTTGGTAGTAGTTCATAAGGCCTAAAAACATCAAAGCCCTTGGGGGCAGATGCATGAGATATATGATGGAAATGTGCTTAAAATATATGTGTGTTCTCTTTCTTGTTAATGAATATCTTTTTGTCAATATATGTTTTTCTTTATATTTGTTAATGCTGCCAAGTATTAGTTTTATCTTATTGCCAAGATATGATGAGAGGTATATAAAAAGACACATAGGCGTACTCAGTACAATATTCTTGAAATATTGTGCTGACGTGTACCGCATGTAATCTTTTGTATAGGTTATGGTTATGCTCTTGAAGATCCGGGATAGTTGAGAGTTGTGTAGCGAGCTGATGTACAGGTGGACCTGTTGTCTTAAGATCATGTTGTGTAGATGTAGTACATGTATATGTATAGTTTGTTGTTCAATATGTAATATCAAATGTTGTAGCAATTCATGTTGTAATTATATGTTGAATGGTGAACATGTGTGTATGGTTTTATTATTGTTTTTTTTATTATTGTTCATGTACATGTGCTACTGATTGTTTCCTTCTGACTCCCATGATTTTCTTCTTCTTAGCCTCATGTGGGATGTTTAAATTGGGATTCTCACTGAGGTGAGGGTTTCAATTTAGACGTCACATATCAAATTAAGTTTTAGAAAATCTGAGGACGTCACAAGATCTCTACCTCCACAACTAATTCTCTACTCATCCTTCTGACCAGAGGGTCTAACCCCAGGTCTCTCATGACAACCCATGCCATACGACCTAAGCATGCAGCTATTCTTTAGTTTATGCTTATACTATTAAGATTATGTCCATGACATCTTATTTACATGCTTTTTATTAATTTTGGTGGAGGATTCCTTAACCTTATCATGCATACCCTATCCTCAAGAGGGTGAGGAAGAGAGAGAAAACCCTGAACCTTATAATCCTAACAGAATTAGGGTTGAGAAGGGATGAAAATAGATGAGAGAGCCCTAAAGGTATCTTATTTCGTGTCAGATCCTAAGACATTGGCCAGGCAGTCACACAGATCCAGGAGTCCTCATATTCCGACTAGCGGTGCGGAGGAAAATATTGTCAGCCCCCAGATGTGATCCTTTTCTAGACACCTTTGTCTTTTAGAAAATCCTCTAATAACTCCCTTGGGTTCTGTAAAGTTTGTAAAATTTAATAATTACTAAAGATTAAATGATGAACCAGTGCTCTAATACCAAATGAAATGACCCCGCCTCCCGCTAACCCCCAATTAAGGGAGACCAAGAGGTCAGAGTCATTATCCCAATTAACAGGATCAAAGGTTCGACAAATAATCAGTAATAAGTATTATATTCTACCATGACTATACTGAAAGCTGGTATAAAATAAAACTTTGCATACCTTTTAAAAACTTTGGATATCTACTTCTATCCACATCTTGAATCTATTCTATCTAGTCCTCCTCTTACTTTATTTCTTATTTTCACAATGTGTCACTTTACTGTTTGTTCTTTTAGGGTTGTACCTAAAACGCTGACAAACAAAACATCGGTCAGCATAAATTAATATGTCGGTATTTGGGGACAACCAAAATTTCACAAATATGGCTAACAATCTAAATATCACAATCAAATTAATTAACAAGCCAATTTACGCTTTCAATGTGACATTGCCCACCGCTTTTGCCCTAACCCTGGAATACCCTCTTTAGGGTTTCTCGTTTTCCATTGACTTAAGGCCACCTTCTCAATCCCAAGCTTGGTGCCTGGGGTCACCTCTCATGGTGCCCATTAGTCATGCAACAAAGACCACCTTCTAAATCCTAATCTTGGTGGCTGGGGTTACCACTCATGGTACCCATGGGTCTTCCCTCCTGGGCTTGACCTTTTTGCATCATCCATCAGGGTGGCATGTAGGTGCGAGAATACACACTTATATCATAATTGTGATAATCATAGTGACTTTATAGTTGCATGAAATAAAAGTCATCCAAACAGTTATTTTCAAGCAACCGATAAAACATTCACTATAAAACAAAAGCGAATAACCATAAGCGTAACCACATACCTGTCAGACTGATTTGAGATAGAATTAATCTAATCAATGCAAGAAATCCAATAGGCAACCAATCACACAAAGAGATCTTGAAATATGCATATAATTTTCTATCATCGACCATACCATCAAGATCTATTAAACCTAGCTCACTTCCTAGGGTTTCGAATCCACTTTTAGGGTTTTCATTGCAATTAGGGTTTTTCTTTCACTTTTATTGCTTCAAACCCTAATTAAGAAAAATAGCTCACAAACCCTGAGGATCATAACCTATCTCATCTAATAGGCTTAGGATCATCATTTAACAACATATTTTCACATATTATAAATTAAATATGATCTTTTACTCTTTTACCCTAAATTAGGGTTTCTAAATGCTTTATCATTCATAATTGGTGTAAAACCCTAAACCATGCAATAATTCATCTAGATCAGGTTCAAGTTCATAATTAACATTTCAACATGTTACTATTACTTAATTTCACCAATTAAGCATCATGAACTTAACCATTAATTTCAATTAGGGTTTCTAACATAATTTCAAAGCACTTTTCATTAACTTAGCATACTTTTGCAAATAGGAACGAAATCAGGATTTAAAAGTATTTTTATTGGATTATACGTGTTCTCCTAATCAATTTTCATATTTTTCATGTTTCCATCGGAGTTACCAATGATTAATTAGGATTTTTGCGAGATTAGTACCTTTGGGCCAATCGATGGCTGCCACATCGGCCCCTTTGTTTTTCTTTTATTTAGATTCTTTTCCTTCTCTCACGGATCCTGTCTTAGATCCGACTACTTGATAACCTGGTTGCCCACTCCCTGCGTCATCTCCCTCATGCAGATGGGGATCACGCCTCCCCTGTTTACTCTGTAAAACAGAGGAACAGAGGCGACCTTTCTTCCTCTTCGGCCCGTCAATCGCAGATGCCAGACCATGCCAACCGCGTCGATCCTTCTGTGCCCGACTCCACTGATAGGTACAGACTCCCCACGCTCGCCCAATCCTCTGGTGGTTGTCTTCAACCACGTGTAGCCTAGTGAGGCAGCACCAACCATGGTCAACCTCAGGGTTGACTCCGAGTATCTGGCTTCCCCAGTCATCGGTGGAGGCCGCCACACCTCTACAGAGCCTCTCTGAACTCAAAGGTGCCCTCGGCTTCGCTAGATGTGGCTCAAGTCAACAAGATGGAGAAGCCCTTCTCCAGCGAGAAGCAGCTCTAGGTCAGAGGTGAAAGTCAAGTTTCTTCTCACAATTTACCACGTAACTCAACTCGTTTCTTCCATGCGAACTCGAAGGCAAGCTTGGAGTGTTTTCTCAAGGCATGTAGCCCCTATATATATATATATATATATATATATATATATATATATATATATATATATATATATATATATATATACATATATATACATATATAGGGCAGGATGACGAGGAGATCCCAATCGGATTTGGACATTTTCTTGGAATCCATGAAACTTACCAAAACCTAGGTCTCCTAGGTTCGAATTCTTCTCCTAAATCTACTAGACTAATTTCCTTCATGATTCGTCCATTATCTTACAAGATATTGGTTTTGGAAATTCCACCCCCCCAGCCTCATGTTTCCTTGTCTAATTGAGGAAGGTGACAACACAACCTCTGTTGGATCTCAATCCAAGGCTGTGGTGTCATGCATCTATATCAACTATAGTTCTATTAGGAAATAAAATCGTGACATTTATTATAATCACAACACTTTAGGGAAATTTGTAAAATCCATAACTCCCAAACCAAATGTACAATTAATCCCAAATTTTGAGGGAAACTTAATAATGACTTAATCTACCGCTCTGTCAAATTTGGGCTCATTATCTAAAAGAAAGCGTGTCTTTTCTTTAGGTGCAAGATATTACTCAATTAGGCTTATTTCTCACATCTTTTCTCTTTCTTTACTTATTATATTGCAACTTGGACTCCTTGGAACCCAAGAAATTCTAATATTTCGAAATCCTTTTTGAAGGATTCTTATTATCCTTCTAGATGCATCCACATCCTTTATTTCTCATTATCTTACTTATATTTTTATTAAGATATTTCTTTTCAAGGATTTCTCTTTATCTTTCATTTCCTTTTTCCTTTTTTCATATTTCTTTTATTAGAAATCACATAGAAACGAAATTTATTTAATTGTGGTCATTAATTCCACGTTCTAGAGATTTATATGTATTTCTCATAATTACTTTGCTTAATATCCATTATCTTGTATCTTTTCCTTTTATTTGGACTTTTCTTCTTTTCTTCTCTTTTATATCTATTATTGGATTAGTCTAATCATAGAAATTATGAAATTCCTATAAAAAGGGAGATTTGCAAAGAAATTCATCTTTTGAAGCAAAGCATACACCCTTTTCAATTAGGTCCATATTCACAAAATATTTACAATTCAATTATGAAAACATATGCAAAATTGAGGTTGTAAAAAATACCATAGTAGGGTCAAGAGAGTAAGCGTACTTTGCTAGTAGAGTACAAGATCAAGCATTGATTTTAGAGAACCATAATGAGCACTTGATTCAATCTTAGCAATAGAGTCAACATAGAGATCCTGACATTTTAAAGGTGTGCACTTGGATTAACATCAGCAATATAAGGTATCATTAATCATCATAATAATGGTTGGATGTGTCACCTAGATCTAGGTATCCTTTCCTTCAACATTATTTTCAAAGCTCAAACTAGTCATGTATAGGCATTATCAAGAAACATAGTACATCATGGGTTCATTAGTACTTAGGCTGACACATAAAAACTAGATCAGGGGTAGATATTAAAGTCTAAGATCTTAAAATATAGCAATCATCATATTTGAGCAAGATTAGTCAACATAAGCATCAACATGGTCAAACTAGTCATTTTTAGTTATAATCATGCAAGGTTGTCACCATTAGAGTACAGATGGACTCTACTTGATTTAGATGTCATTAACATCACCAAATTAGTGATTTGAGATCATTATATAGCAGGGATGATCATTATGACAAGATTTGCATAAGAGCATAGCCTTGGTTATCATCATGCATGCTATATTATATATCAAGGCAAGATTGGGGTGTAAAGCCACATAGGTGCAAAAGAATGTTCCACAACACATATAGGGATACAAGGCATTTGCGGTTACTGATTTGGAGTTCAAATATAGGATTTAACTAGCATTAGATCCATACATGAGCAAGTTGCAAGATTTATCAACAAGGTGTTCATGGAAGACATGTTTCAAGGTTCAAAGTACATCATGAAGTCAAATTAGGATGCTAGCATGTACAAGTTCAAATTATAGTCTAACATACATAAACAATTACCGATTCAGGTCAAGCATGAGGATTTGAAGAACCTCAAACAAGGTTAAGCATTAAGGAAGTAGTCCTTATCATCAAAAGCCCATTTTAGGTCATTATACCAATATAAGGCCACATGGAGTACAAAGATTGATAAGATTCGAATCTTGATGCAAAAATATGTTATAGGCCCACTAAGGGTGAAGACAAAAATAAAATCATACATTAAAAGGAGATATTCTCATATCCATATCTTTTGATTTATAATTCTGATTGAGTTGAGTTTTACGTCGTTGGATTTGTAATTGAATCTTCTACAACATGACATACATACCACCGTAGGAAGATTTCATTGAAAGGTTTCAATTGTGATTGTAAGTTGATGATACATAAAAAGCATGACACCTGGATTGAAACTCAAATTAGATTCACAAATAGGTATAAAGTGACATTTAATCAGAGTTGACTTATTAGTCAGTCATAAAGTGGCTCAATGTCATCAGATTAGGGTGATGGAGGTCAATTGAGTACATTAAAGCATCTGATGAGACAATATGTACACAAGTTGAAAGAGAGAGAGATAATCTAGGTTATCACATCCTCCCCACCTTAAAAAGAAATTTTGTCTCCAAAGTTAAAACAAGTCATCAATCGAGATTGAAATTTTCCCATTCAAACACTAAGGTTGTCCTAGTATTCTCATAAGGTATAATCACCAATTACAATATCCATCTCATTTTGAAAATGAGCAATCGAGTATCATAGTCAACACACAAACCCATGGATCATCAAATTGGGGAAGATCATCACACGAGTCCTATATTTGTAAAGATTGTCATATAGATCACCAATTTGGAGAGATCACATATTAGGTCGATCCAATAGAGTTCAAGAGTAAGACATGACTTCCATTCCCAAAATTTTAGGGTTCTAGATTCTACATTATCCTAGGTGGGGTCCATGATTGAGATTTTTCATTTCAACAATTCAAGACCAACATCATATTTCATCATCATGATTCCGTGCTCAAAATCAATGGAGGGTCCCACCTCAGCCCACATGCAGCTCACCCTTAAGTCATAAATCAAGCAATTCATCATAGTCATCATTTCAATTTTGAGACTTGGGAATGTGAAGGTCATTAGTCATATATCTAGGGTGCTCTCAAGATCTAAATGGGATGATCATGAGGGATCAAGTCAAACCAAGACCAATAATCATAAGTTAAGATTTCATTATGCAATATCAACAGCTGAGTTTCGACATAAAAATCATAGATCCAAACATATCATAACTAGGGTTTATATTTTTAGTTAGACCGTAGGGGTGATCATTCATCCATATACAATAATTAAGAAACAATCAAGCAACATTTCAAGAATTATTTGATCAACATTTCAAGGTATCAATATTGATTTCATTATCATGGTGTTCAAGGTTGATGAATGATCTAGACATAGGTCCTTCTAGCAATTTAACCACTAACTATAGTCAACATCATCATATTTCAAGATCAAATCAAGATTCAAGATCGAGTATCAAAGTCATCATGGAATTGACCTAGTAGAGATTTAGGTCAACAAAACAAAATAGTGTGAAAGGGTAACCTTTCCAAATCTAAATATTATTTAGACAATAGGAATGTGACCTAGGTTAGGGGAGTCACAAGTCAACCACCACCCTAGTCTAGCACATTAGTCTATACTAATTGTTACAACCCCAAATTTTGGGTTCCTTTGGTGAGAAATGTAATTTCTCATATTAAATATAATTGAACAAATAAAAATATGATTGGTTTTGATAAGTGGATTTCATTTACAATAGCCTTGATGATTGTGTTGTGGGATTTATTGGCTATTGGGCCCAATAACAAGAGAATGAAGAAAGGAAAATTCAATTAATAAAATAGTAAATGAAAATTGAATATTTGAAGAATAGAAAGAGGTAGAAACCTCTAGAAGGCAAAGAGATGTAATCCAAGGATGGATTTCGTGCCTTTTGGGTTCCTTGGGTTCCAAGGAGTCCAAAGTTGCAAAAAGAAGGCAATAAGAAAATGAAAAGTTTAATTAAGTATTTCTTTAATAAGAAAGAGATTGAAAATAAGTGGAATTTCGTGTTCCAAGGATTTCTAATGATAAAAGGAATACCCACGAGGAAAATAAAAGGGAAATAAAGAGAAATCCTCAAAAAGAGATATTTTAATGAGAAATAAACATGATAATGCGAAATAATATTGCATTTAGATGCATCTAGAAGGATAATAAATATCCTTGGAAAAGAATTTCTAAATCATAAAGTTTCTTGGGAACCAAGGAGTTCCAATAAAGAGGAAAGGAAGAGAAAATACTAAAAAGGCAAAATAAGAGGATAATGTGTTGCATTATTAATGGATTTTGTGTTATTTTCAAAAGATGGTATTTTCTATTAAAAAGAAACATGATTTCGTGACAAATAACTAAAAGGCAAGTTTAAAGAGAATAAGAAAGTGGATTTTTGTAATCCTAATATTAAAAGAAGAAGGGATACTAAAGGAATATGAGAGAGAGAGAACTAGTTTCTTTTTGAAGGAATTAGTTTCCTACTTGGAAAGGGACTTCTTATTCGTGTATAGCCGACCTAAGTCTCCTTTCCTCACCCTATATAAAGGGTAGACTCTCAGGGTCGAGTTCATGAGGATCCCATGTAACCTTCTCTTCTTTCTCCCTTCTTCTTCTTCTTCTTTCCCCAAACCCTAAAGGTGAGGGTAGAATAACCCTAGAGCAAACGGAGGGCCATGAAGCGGTCTGGAGGGTGGCCTAGTGATCCAACCACATTCGAGGTTGATCGAGCAACCTCCTTGAACTCTCGCTTAAGAAGTTGCCTTGGTTGGAGGGCTGCATCACGGCTGCAGGTGGCAGACCTGACCAGCTCGATCCCCGCCACCATGGTCACTCCTTGAGACCTCCACGGCCAAGGCTGAGGGCGACGAAGGCAGGGCGCAGGTCGCCAGTGGCCCTCGGGCCTTGGGGACGGGAGCAGGCACCATCGTGAGCCGTCGCAGGTTGGCCGCAGCACTGGTTCGTGCAAGGTTGAAGAAGATTGGACGTTTGACCGTTCTACCCCTCGGGGTGCTAAAGAAATGATATGTAAGTCAAGGGTAATTTGGACTTTTTGAAATGTTTCCAAAATAAGGCAACGTTGCATGAGTCGGAGATGACGTGGCGCAATCTCATTGGTTGTGGTAAGTGATTTATTGTAAAAATCATATCTAATGATTGGTAACTCCGATTAGGACAAGTAATATATGAATTTTGATCGGAAGAACACAAGGAATCCAATAAAAATAGTTTTGTAGCCCGATTCTGATCATAGGTCGAAAAGTAGTGTAAATTATCATCTTTAATGAATTAAAGATTAAGAAACCCTATTTTGATATGATTAACGTGTTTAATAGGGTTTAATGGATCTTTAGAGTTGATATTAATATGTTAAATGTAAAAAGGAACATTGAGTTCAAAAAGGAAGAACTTTGCACGTGATTAGTCTAATTTAGGGTTTATATGCTTAAATATGCATGAATTTTGAAAAGGGCATAAAGTTATCATCTTTAATGATTCAATTAAGGAAAAACCCTTAGATTTGTTGATAGATGGATAATTCAAGCTGATATTAACCTGTTGTTAATGGAAGAGAAAATAGGATTTAAAAATATGATCTTTTTATATATATTTGGGTTAATTTAGGGTTTCGTGCATGATTATGCATTAATGAGCTTGAAAACCCTAATTTTGATGAATATGTCTTTTAATTGGTTTAATTATGTAAATCCACGAATAAAATAGAGATGTGATGATCCTAAGACAATTTGAGCATAAAAGATCCTTAAGGTGGATAATTTGAGTAATTAGGGTTTTTATGAGTGGAAAAGTTGTTTTAGGGTTTGTTGACTTAAAAAGGGTAAAGTTTGAGAAATTGATCTAAGAAACCCTAATGCATCATAATGAGACTTAGAAATCTTAGAAAGGTGTCCCAAGTCAATAAGGAGTTGTTTGGGATATGCTTGTGACAATTAGACATTATACATGTTTTCAGGATGAATGTTTGCTTGATTGATTGATTGGCTTGCTTGATTGGACATCTAGTTGGATTTGGATAAATTGTTGCTTGATTGATTGATTGGTTTATGGTATGTTGTGGGGAGTGGATGTTGCCCCTTGGAAGATCGTTAATTTGATCAAGGAGGTGAAGGAGATCATTGCGGAGAAGGACATTGCTGGGTCGTTAGTGCATAAAGCTATCAACTTGATTCCAAAGGAGATAGGGAGATGGGGTATAAGCTTGACTGAACCACTTGTTGTTTCTGATATAAGAGATGTCCCAGCTAGGATTAGGGGCATGGTGTTCCTTGAGAAACACAAGACGTTGTATATTGTGTTGCGGAGAGGTAAGAGGGGATGTGGGTAGCTTGTGCGGTTTAGTGTCTTTGGTGTTTTTGGTGATGTATGTGGGATATGACCTACTTTTTAGCAGGAGTTGTATGTTTTTTTCCTTTATTGTGCCCACACGAGGGGAGTGGGGTGAATAGATGGTCCCCTGGCTTATCCAAAAAAAAATTGTTGCTTGAGATCTCCAAGACAGGTATGTGGTTACTTATGAATAACCGCTTAGTTTTCCGATGGTTTCTCGGACGTTTAATCGCATTGAATGCAACTAAACTGTTTGGATGTTCATATTGCAATTATAAAGTGACTATGACTATCACTTAATGTATTTGCCTATAAACTCAGATCATGGTTCTCTCTATGGCATAATAGCTAACCTAGTACATGGCTGCCTATGGGTAGGTCCATCAGGTTAGAGAAAGGATGACCTAGTACATGGCTACCTATTGGGTAGGTCCATCAGGTCTATGGATGACCTAGTACATGGCTACCTATTGGGTAGGTCCATCAGGTCTATGGATGACCTAGTACATGGCTACCTATTGGGTAGGTCCATCAGGTCTGTGGTTGACTTAGTACATGGCTACCATGGAGGTAGGACGATCAAGTCATAATGAGTTAGATATTGGGATATCTTCGGATAGTGCCATGCGACTCTATTACCTAAAAGAGAGGTGATATCCATGTCCACTGTAGGGACAGCCCAGAGTTCGAAAATATGTATGGATTGAGTTGTATGACTTAAAATGTAATCTTGATTGTTAAATGATTAATTGAAAGATTATATTGTTAACATAGTTGATTATTATCTGTTTCCTCCACATACCAGCTTCTGCTGACCGACATTTTGTTTGTCGGCGTTTTAGGTACAATGAAAAGAAAAAACAGTAAAAAGGACACCTTGTGAATTCAAGAATTAAAGAACAAGGAGGAACTAGTTAGAATAGTTCAGCTGAGGTTAGAAGTTTAGTTTGTTCCAATCTCTTCAAAGGTATGCAAAGAAAATTTTTATTACCATTTTCAGTATAGTCTGTTAGAATTTAATAATTGTTTATGGTTATATGTCGAACCTTTGATCCGGGATTAATGGGTGCGGCTTCAACCTCTTGGTCTCCCTTAATTGGGGGTTATCGGGAGGTGGGGTCGTTACATTTGGTATCAGAGCCTAGGTTCTTCATGTAACCATTAGTAATTATTAAATTTTACAAACTCCATAGAACCCAAGAGAGTTATTAGAGGAGTATCCGAAATACGGAGGTGTCTAGAAAGGGATCACGACCGGGGGCTGGCAAGATTTTCCTTCGCACCGCTAGTCGGAATACGAGGACTCTTGGACCCGTGTGACCGCCTGGACAAAGTCATAGGGTATGAATCGAAATAAGATACCTTTATGACTTCTCATCTTATTCATCCCTTCTCATCACAAAATTCTGATAAGGACCTAAAGGATTAGGGTTTTCTTTCTTCTCCTCACCCTCTTGAGGTATGGGTAAGGTTAATAAGGTTTAAGGAATCCTCCACTAAATTAATGAAAGGCATGTAAATAAGATGTCATGGACATAAGCTTAATAGATTAAGCGCAAAATAAATAATCGATACATGATTAGGTCGTATGACATAAGTTGTCATGTCCCCAGAAGGGACCTAAGGTTAGACCTTCGTGACAGGAGGATAAGTTAGTCTTGGAGATAAAGATCTCCATTTCAAGTAGAGACCTGGCACATCCTCTGAGGATGATGCTAACCCTAACCCTAAGTGAAGGTCAAAGAGAGATGAGTTGGACCAGCTGTTTAAAAGGACATGCCTTTGGGATCCATGGGTGACCTAGCACCTTTGGCAACCCAACTCTGGGAAGGGTCGTGCATGTTAGAGTAAGGGATAGCTCCTTAGATGATGATGATAGTTTAGGACTATAGAAACCCTATGGGCTTGTACAAGTAGGGCATAGCTGGCACCTAGGGCACGTCATGGGGCTGACAGTAGGATGAAACCCTGGATAAGGAATCATGAGGGAGCACAAAGGGTTATGGATGATCTTGAACAAACATAAGTTCAAACCTAGGCTTCACCCACGTAGAGCATGCTTTTGAGGATGATCCTTCATGAAGAAAGGACCTCTAATGGTGAGGTTGGATGTGGGGTTAGCTCTAGAGAGAGCAGGAAACCCAACAAGAAGGTTGGAAGCCTAAAACCCTAAACAATGGATGATAGTGGTTGCCTCATGATCGATCCCTGAAAGTTGATGATACCTTGGTTGCCTTTAGAGGGACCAAACCCTAGAGAGAGAAGATGAAGCTTCTGGTACATATGTGCCTACGGTATAGGTGTTTACCTTCTGAGGTAGGAAGAAGAGTTCCTTAGACCTAGAAAAGTTTAGTAGAAGGCGATGAGGCCTTGAACCTTGGTGGTTGTCCTTAAGGAGGACCCAACCCTAAGTATTGCTCTAGTTGAAGGATGACAGGAAGTGTGTGCCATGCCTTTTGCATGCTTGGTTCGTAGTTAAGAGATAGAGAATGTGGTTGGACACCTACAAGTGAACCTAGGGTTCCTAGGCCTCAGAGTGGAAGTAGTGTACCTAATGCTCATAATGAGAAGTGGAGCTCCTATAGAAGCGAGCATGGTACTCCTCATGAATAGAGGAAAAAGGGAAGCCCCTTAAGTTTAAGGTTGATGTGTTCCTATAGAAGTTGAGTTCCTTTGAACCCCTCACAACTAGGTTGATGATAAAGGGAAAGTTTGATCTTGATCTAACATCAAGGAAAGAAGGATAAGTATGACCTAGCATGGTTCGGTAGGTGATCTGTTGTGCCTTAATAGCTTGCTAGGGTTAAGTAGGCTCGGGTGGATGTAAATCCTAGACCTAAGAGCTTCTGTGACCTTGTGGTCAAGTGATAGTTTTCCTCCCATCCTGGGAGAGGGACCCCTTTGGTAGGGTATACATCAGTTTTGGTGGTTTAAGGTAACCTAAAGAAGTCTCATAAGATCTTAAGAAGCTAAGTGAAAAATACATGGTATGAGAATGAACCTGTAGACCCATAGATATCCATCTCTATTGCATATGAATGTGTTACCATGGAGGTAACCAGTATGGGGCTTGACCAAGGTAGGCAGGTTGCCATGATGCCTATGAACGGATGAGAGTCAGCCCATGAATGCAGAAAGAGAGATGATGAAGACTTGGGTAAGGTTCTAAGTGAATATGTTCGGTTATGGAGAATCCTAAGTCTATCCTAGGGTCAGGTAGGGATAAGACCGATGAAAGTAGGATTTGCCTAATTCCCCAGTTGCACATGACCATAGGGTCAGGAGGTAACAGCTATCATTTTCTGAGGGCCATGGGTTAGGAGATTGATCACCTTCATGAACTCATGGGTCCCAAAGGGCAGATGAATAGGGCACTCTCTTGATGCATGAGGGAAGAGGGATGACCCCAAAAGAGTCGGTACCCTATAGACCTAGAGGAGATGACCAAGGATATAAACCTCAGTAGGTTCAAGACTAGTTTGATATCTTTTTGTTTATGATGAAGAGACATATGTGGCACGTTGCAACTTAGATTTAAAGGTGTACTGGCAAGGTGGGATGTACCATCTCTACTCTTGGAACAGGAAGAACTATGTCTTTGGACTGCAGCCAAATGCTTATTTCCTCTTGTTATGGGGGTGAGAGATAGGACATTATGCATGTCATACACCAAGGATAAGAGATGATGTAGGTTGGAGCATTGCCATGAGAAATGGGGATAGAGAAGATATCTACCCTGGTAAAGTGAATGATACATAGATGGTTTGTAAACACTAAGAGGAATGAGGTAGTTCCCTTATGGGGATGTTTTTATCATGAGCTATGTGGAACTTACAAGTTATACCAGGTTGATTTTGATCACCATGATGAAGGAATCAGAGAGTGTTCTAATGAAGATGAACATATAGTATGAGGTGACATGATAAGTGAAATACATGGAAGTGTAATGTTACCTAAGGATGTGAAGTGGTAATGGGTGCTCTGGTTGAGATACATCTGACTTGTTTGATTAGAAGCTAGAAGAGGTTGTTTGGCTAACCCTAAGTTTGAAAAGGAGAGGTGTTTGGATAACACTCAGATTTAACAAGATGCGTTGAAAAGTTAAGGGTTGTTTGGTTAGCCAGTCTAGTCCTTGATGTAATGAAAGGAAGGTGGTAGAACCTCAGATGCACTTCTTTAGAAGAGAAGGTGACGAAACCCCGACTAGAGTGGTTTAGGGTTTCAGAGAATTTGATCTTGAAAGAATCACGACATACAGGAAATCATGGTTGAAGATCATCATACACTTTGGAAAATCGCAATAGCACTTTGGATGCTTAAGATGAGGTTGCATGTGGTTTATGGCCATGCAAGCCAGGAGGTAAAGGACGAACCCAAGTAACCCAGTGTATCGATATAGAGGATAAAAGAGTCCTTGAGAGGGAATGGGATCTCAACACTATGGATGTTGTGATGGGTCTTCCCTGGGCCAAAGAAGGTCGAGATACAATGTGGGTTATGGTAGGTCACCTTACCTAGATAATATGAGAAAGGAAGAGTTCGGTTAAGGGACAGATCCAGTTGAACTACCCATGAGGAAGATGGTTCAACTACACCATGAAGCAAGTTCAAAGGTTCTTGAGTTTGACCTAAAGGTTCACATCCATAAAGTGGAAGTAGGTACATGAAGAACTCAATGTTAGTATAGTTTATCACCCCTAACTATGGTTAGTAAGATCCAGACTAAAGGGTCTGATGAGAACATGTGTGCTCGTTCAGGGTGATATCTAGAGACAATTCTTGTCCTATGAAAGATGTGACATTGACCACCATAGCCAGTATCGGGTTTTATATGAAGCTCTGTAAGGGAGGTTGTGTCGGTCACCACTTCAGTAAGGTGATGTTGGTGAAAAGGGCCACATGATGGTTAGAAAAGGACCACATGATGGTTAGAAAAAGGGACCCCAGTGCATGTAGATGAAGTCACTTTGATTGTGCAAGGGCTGAAAGGAGCCTAGAGACGATGAGAGTCATGAGCAGATGCAAAGTAGACTGACATGCAGTTCACTGTGGGAGAAAATGTGATATGAAAATCCGACCCCTCTAAGTTATAGCTAAGAGAGCTGAGTCCCTGATACATGGGTCCATTTGAGATGGATGGGTGGAGAAGGTTAGGTTTGACCCTACCCCTCAGGATAGAGTAATGGGAGACGTTTTCCATGTGTCCAATTTAGAGCACTATGTGAGGTACCCTGACCATGTGCTGAGCAATGAACCTAGTGAGCCCCAAGGGAGGCTGAAATGGCCTGAGTCACCTGTGCAGTTTATAGATGCCAGGATGAAAGAACTCAGAGAAAAGAATATGTGATAATAAAGGTTCTTTGGAAACGCCATGAGTACGGCAAAGCCACATAGAGGCCAATGATGGACATGGAAAGTCTTATCCTGAATTGATTGTTTGTTTGCTTGTTTGAATTTTGAGGACAAAATTCCTATAAGAGGGGAAGGATGTTACAACCCAAAATTTTGGGTTCCTTTGGTGAGAAATGTAATTTCTCATATTTAATATAATTGAACAAATAAAGATATGATTGGTTTTGATAAGTGGATTTCATTTACAATAGCCTTAATGATTGTGTTGTGGGCTTTATTGGCTATTGGTCCCAATAACAAGAGAATGAAGAAAGGAAAATTCAATTAATAAAATAGTAAATGAAAATTGAATATTTGAATAATAGAAAGAGGTAGAAACCTCTAGAAGGCAAAGAGATGTAATCCAAGGATGGATTTCGTGCCTTTTGGGTTCCTTGGGTTCCAAGGAGTCCAAAGTTGCAAAAAGAAGGCAATAAGAAAATGAAAAGTTTAATTAAGTATTTCTTTAATAAGAAAGAGATTGAAAATAATGTTAAAATGTTAGAAATAAGTGGGAGAAGGTGTAATTAGGATATCCTTTGTGGAATTTCGTGTTCCAAGTATTTCTAATGATAAAAGGAATACCCGTGAGGAAAATAAAAGGGAAATAAAGAGAAATCCTCAAAAAGAGATATTTTAATGAGAAATAAACATGATAATGCAAAATAATGCATTTAGATGCATCTAGAAGGATAATAAATATCCTTGGAAAAGAATTTCGAAATCATAAAGTTTCTTGGGAACCAAGGAGTTCCAATAAAGAGGAAAGGAAGAGAAAATACTAAAAAGGCAAAATAAGAGGATAATGTGTTGCATTATTAATGGATTTTGTGTTATTTTCAAAAGATGGTATTTTCTATTAAAAAGAAACATGATTTTGTGACAAATAACTAAAAGGCAAGTTTAAAGAGAATAAGAAAGTGGATTTTCGTAATCCTAATATTAAAAGAAGAAGGGATACTAAAGGAATATGAGAGAGAGAGAACTAGTTTCTTTTTGAAGGAATTAGTTTCCTACTTGGAAAGGGACTTCTTATTCGTGTATAGCCGACCTAAGTTATCCACCCCTTACAAGGATTTCATCCCCGAAATCGATAAAACATACTAAGAGAAAAGGGCAGGATACTTCCTTCTCATCTCATCCTCTAGTTCCCAAGTGGCTTCTTCAACACCACGGTGATTCCAGAGGACTTTCACAAGACTTATATCTTTCTTCTTTAACTTTTTAATTCTGTTATCAAGGATTGACACTGGTCCTTCCTCATAAGATATATCATCATTCAATTCTACTTCCATAGGTTGTAGAACTGACTCGGTGTCTGGGTGACATTTCTTCAGCATAGAAATGTGAAACACAGGGTGTAACCTCTGTAACTCTGGTGGCAACTCTAGTCTATATGCTACCTTTCCAATCCGTTCAATGATTGGATAAGGTCCCATATATCTAGGAGCTAACTTCCCTTTCCTCCCAAAATGAAGGACTCCTTTCCAAGGAGAGACTTTGAGATACACTATGTCTCCAACCTGGAACTCTAAGGGTCTACGACATTTGTCAGCATAAGATTTCTGTCTATCCTGTACAGTCTTAATCTTTTGTTGTATTACTTTAATCTTCTCTGTGGTCTGCTGCACAAGATCAGGACCTAACAACTGACGCTCACCAGTCTCGAACCAACACAGAGGTGATCTACAACGTCTACCATACAAGGCTTCATAAGGTGCCATATCAATACTATGCTGATAGCTATTGTTATAGGCAAACTCTATCAAGCTTAGGTGTAGATCCCAACTCCCGGTAAACTGGAGAACACATGCTCTCAACAAGTCTTCTAAGGTCTGTATGGTCCTTTCTGACTGTCCATCAGTCTGTGGATGAAAGGCCGTACTAAACCTTAGCTTGGTGCCTAAGGCTCTGTGTAACTGTTCCCAAAAATGACTTGTAAACTGAGGACCTCTGTCGGAAACTATAGTGACAGGAACTCCGTGCAAACGCACTATCTCTTGTACATACAACTGTGATAACCTTTCAGCAGAATAGGTTGTTTTGAAAGGTAAGAAATGTGCTGTCTTTGTCAACCTATCAACAACTACCCAAATGGAATCATGTCCTTTGCTTGTCCTGGGTAGGCCAACAACAAAGTCCATGGTCACATGGTCCCACTTCCACTGTGGTATGGGTAAAGGTTGCATTGTTCCTGCAGGCTTCTGGTGTTCATCTTTAACTTGCTGACACACAGGACACCTCAGAACAAACTCTGCAACATCCTTCTTCATTCCAGGCCACCAATACAGATCTTTCAAATTCCGATACATCTTGGTGCTCCCTGGATGCATAGCATACATGGAAGAATGAGCTTCTTCCAGGACTAACTTCTTCAAGTTATCCACATCCGGCACTATCATCCTTCCATTATAACAGGCTACTTGGTCATCTGAGTCATGGAAACCATCTCGCTTCTCATTTCCATACTCAGATCTAATCTGCTGAACTGCAGCATCACCCAGCTGTGCTTCCTTAATCTGCTCTCTTAGGGTAGGTTTAATATGCATCTCAGCTAACAACCCGGCTAACAATGACACCTTCAACTGTACATTGTCTTGCCTTAAAGAGATAAGCATATCTCTCCTAGAGCATACTAAAGAGTTTAGTTGTGCTCTATTCATGGTTGATGTTGATGATTTCCTACTCAAGGCATTTGCAACAACATTGGCCTTGTCCGGATGGTAATCAATTGTACAATCGTAGTCCTTGATTAACTCCATCCAACGACGTTGCCTCATGTTAAGCTCGTGCTGAGAGAAGATATACTTAAGGTTCTTGTGGTCTGTGAAAATCTGGAATGTTTCTCCGTAGAGATAATGTCTCCAGATTTTCAAGGCATGAACCACGGCAGCTAACTCCAGATCGTGTGTCGTATAATTCTCCTCGTGTTTCTTAAGCTGTCGGGAAGCAAAAGAAATCACTTGTTTATCCTGCATCAACACACATCCTAGTCCATTCTTGGAAGCATCACAGAAGACTACATATCATTTTCCTTGTTCAGGTAGCACAAGCACAGGTGCACTTGTCAACCTCTCCTTCAACAACTGGAAAGATTGTTGACACTTATCACTCCAAGAAAAAGGAACATCTTTCCGGGTCAACTTGGTCAAAGGTAAGGCTATAGAACTAAAGTTCTTAATGAACCTTCGATAATAGCCAGCTAACCCCAAGAAACTTCGAATCTCCGTCGGTGTCTTCGGTTGTTCCCATTGTAGAACAGATTCTACCTTTGTAGGGTCAACACGAATTCCCGAGGCAGATATCACATGTCCAAGAAAAGATACCTCCGGCAGCCAGAACTCACACTTGCTAAACTTAGCATACAGCTTGTGTTCTCTTAGCAAGGTCAAAGCTTGGCGTAGATGCTGCTCATGCTGGTGAGCATCCTTACTATAGATCAGAATGTCATCTATGAAGACGACAACACACTGATCAAGGAAAGGTCGAAAAACTCTATTCATGAGTTCCATAAATGCAGCTGGTGCATTGGTTAGTCCAAACGACATAACCGTGAACTCATAGTGACCATACCTTGTCCTAAAGGCAGACTTGGATATGTCACTATCCTTAATACAGAGTTGATGATATCCAGACCTCAAGTCTATCTTGGAAAAGACGGTTGCACCACGCAACTGGTCAAAGAGATCATCAATCCTCGGCAGAGGGTACTTATTCTTTATTGTTACTTTATTGAGTTGTCTGTAGTCGATGCACAACTGCATTGACCCATCTTTCTTTTTAACAAACAAGACCGGAGCACCCCAAGGTGAAGTGCTTGGTCGGATAAAGCCCTTCTCAAGTAACTCTTGAAGCTATTTCTTGAGTTCTGCCATCTCGGCAGGCGCCATCCTATACGGAGTCTGGGCTATGGGTTTCATATCTGGGATCAAATTGATTTCAAAATCAATCTCCCGAGGTGGTGGTATACCAGGAAGTTCTTTAGGAAACACATCCTCGAATTCCCTGACTATGGGAACTTCAGCAGGATTGGACCTTTCCTTGGTAACATCTACCACATGGGCTAAGAATGCATAACATCCTTGCCTCAACAACTTATCAGCAACCATAGCTGACACAAGACAGGTGGGCAGAATCTTTCTTTCTCCTTGAAAGATCCATGTGTTGCTTTCTTCAGCAAACACAGCCAACTTGGATTCACAATCCAAGACAACTCTATACCTCTCTAAGGTATCCATCCCGAGGATTATATCAAATCCTTGCATATTAAGTGGTATAAGATCCACTTGAATGCGATGGTCGGAAAAGAAAAGGATGCAGGGAGAGCATACCTCCTGCAAAACGGTAGACCCACTCAACGGAGTCTCCAACAACAAACTATCTGCCCTATGACTAACTGTCACATTACAGTTACGAATCACTCTTCGAGTGATGAAAGAGTGCGTAGCACCTGGATCAATCAGAACAGATACTACACAGGAGGTAGACATATCAGAATATAAAAGTTTCATCTGACCTGCCACTACCCGTGGATTGACCACTGCTTCAGGTGGGTTCATAGCATAGAACCTCGCTGTTGCCTGGTGTTGAGGTGGTGCTGATGATCCAGCTTGAGACGCTTGTCCATGTCCTCGAGCTTCTCCTTGATGTTGTCTATTCTGAGATCCTTGTTGATTCTGTCTCAGAGGCTGTGTCAAACTAACAGACCTAGAACGACAATCCTTCATCAAGTGTCCCACCTTACCACAGTTGTAGCAACTCCTCTCCTGTTGTTGTGGTCTGGGTGGTCCAGTTACTGACATTGATGCAGAACTGTGCGTCCTTTGAGGCGGTTGACTCCGTCCTCTACCTCTTCTTGGTGTCCATTGAGTTTGAAAACTCGAATATGGGTGGTGGAGGGTTAGGTGCAGAGAATCTAGGTTTCTTGGAATCCCTAGGTGAAGAACCCTGGAACTGTGGATATCTTTTCTGAGTTTGTCTCTTCTCAACCAGAGATCTTTCAATCCTTCGGACTGACTCAACGAAGGTAGAGAATCTCTCTCGGTTTTCTAAGGCAGACACAAGGGTTGATATATCAGCATTCAAACCCTTTTCGAATCTTCTGATTCTTTCCTCCTCTGTGGCAGCCATGCGCGGACAGAACCGCAGCAACTCCATGAACTTAGCTTCATACTCGCTAATGTTCATCATACCCTGCCTTAGTCTCTCAAACTGAGAGATCTTCTCATCTAGGAAGGTCTTTGGAAAATATCTATTGATGAATTCCCGACGAAAATCTTCCCATGAGAACTCTATTCCAGGTCTCTTCTGCTCTTCCATGTTCCACCAGTGACAAGCACTGCCTTTGAGAAGATAGACAGCATGTCTAACCTTCTCAGCTTCCGGGATAATAAGAATCTTGAAAGCCTTCTCCAACTCTGTCAGCCATAAATCAGCATCTGCGGGGTCGGCAGTCCCAAAGTACTCGGTAGCTCCGACACGACGAAGTCGTTCGAACGTCTTACCGATACCTTGTCCTTCAGGTTGGACAGGCGCCCTAGGTGTAGGCATGGGCTTCCTGTCGGTTATGTGTGTCATGGCAGTCATGAACTACCCGAACATTGTCTGTACAGCTGGGTTACCCATGTCGGCTGGGTCAAACTGGGGTGGCTCTCTTGGTGACTCTGGTGCAGGTTGTTCTATTCTTGGAACCCTTGCACCGCCTTGAGGTGCACTAGCACTACTCTCTGCCACGTACTCATCATGAGGCTCAGCCATCCTTATGTATCTTCTTCTCCTGAGGAGCAGAAGATTCTATTAGATAAGGAAGGAGTACTAAAGATAGACTCGACATCCTAAGTCCTATGCCTCTGTAGACTCAACTGACCTAGAGCTCTGAACTAATTGTGGGCTCTGATCTCCAAACCACGATATAAACACGATTCAAACTTAGCGGAAGCGATTCGATTAACAGCGGAAGACAAAAATCACGGGAAATTAAAACTTTTCGAAATAAGAGCTTGAATCCATAAAAGCTTCTTTCATAACAAGAGATAAACTGTTTACATCTCATGATAATTACTTCTTGAGTAATTATATGCAACAAGACACAAAGTCTCAAGGACTCATAACAAAAGACTCCAAGACCTGAGAGTACAGAGGACACATAGGACTGACTCTTACTACACCACATGGCAGGCTAAATCTCCACCTGAGATTTATTGCTGCTCCTGGTGTTGCTGCTGCTGCTGGGACTGGTCACCTGTAGACCGGTTCCTCCGTCTTCGACGTCCACCTAAAATTTGAAGTCTACGGGGTGAGAAAATTTTACATAATTGTCCCAGCGAGAGTTATAACTCTCCGCCAGAAGCTTTATTATAACATCAAAGAATATCTTAAGCAGTAAAGCTTTCAAAGTATTCAATAGCAGTTGCAGCTATAAACAAGAGCTCAACATTTATGAGACATGAAGAATATAAGCACTATTATAGTGTATCATCAATCAACTAACTCGTAGTTATCTCTAACAGGTATACTACGCGGTTGATTATGTTTTACAAACAATATTATGCCCTGTGGAGATGAGGCATACCACTCATACTCCAACTGATTGCTAAGAAGTCACATCAGTATCATACATAGGTCATTAAGAGAGCCGGATTCTCATGACCTTCACCTTCCTCAGTCAGTAAGAGGATCACTTGTAGGACATCTTGTGTCTCTACTATTATAGCTCACCAGGGTAAACTGGTCCTTCGCTATTTTAGAGTTACAGTGGCGTTCTGTACTCTCTTTGTCATCAGGAGATTTCATGTTTATCTCCACTGATACGGATATCTATGTTTTCTTCATCATCAGGAGGTTTCATGTTTACCTACTACTGATACGGTATGGGATTGTAGTGAAGGATTGACGGATTATATATCTACATCAAATTCCTACACTAGGATGTAAGGTTCTACACATCCATATACCCCACATACTCAATAGTATGTGATCCAGGAGTTCCCTTAGGAAAACCTGTTTCACCATCATTTGATCTCTGACAATGATGGATCTATGATCATGGCTTTACATTATACTTGATTAGTTAGGTACATTCAGTATTCATTTAACATCACACATTGTTCTTCAAACAATAATAGTAGCATAACAGCTATAAAAGGAGAATACTAAATGTAACAAGCCTAACTCACATCAATCATCATTTCTCATTATACTCATCACAAGTTATCTCTAAAGCATGACCTTGATGGTATTCATGGCTCTCACAGCCCATTATTATCATAGAATGCCACTGACAAGGCATCAAGATATTTTACTTATTCATAAAGCTATCAATATGCCTTTAATGAATATAGTATCATCATCCATACCTGGATATGATCACCTCCATATCAGAACCTGCATGGTTAATTCAACTAATAAAGGTAATTCAAAACAATGATTATACTTTCCACTCTTGTCATAAGAGCTAAGTTCTTTGATTCTTATCAAATAGAGTTTAATTCTCATATAACATATCATCACCTTTGAATTAGGGTTTACTATTCACATCACATGTCATTACCCTTGAATTAGGGTTTACTATTCACATCACATGTCATTACCCTTGAATTAGGGTTTACTATTCACATCACATGTCATTACCCTAGAATTAGGGTTTACTATTCACATCACATGGTGAATTGAACTCATAACATCATCATGTATGAGGAACATCATCATTGATGCTCTCAGATTAGCTTAAGATTCATCATATATCATAATTAGGGTTTCCATGATCTCACATAGGTGGATCATACCCTAATCATGCACATTCATGTGTATTGAAGGTTCTTTACTTGAGTTTCCACCCTAAAAGGGTACTTTCTCTCTCTTAAGGTACTTTCTCTCTCTTAAGATACTTTCTCTCTCCTCATACTAGTAGATGGTGATAACACCACTCTAGATCAGGTTGGGTTAATTCCTCATGGGCTAACATAAGCCAAAACATCACTATCATGTGATTAGGGTTTGATTTGAACAAGGTTTTACTCAATTGAACCCCTCAAGGGTATTTTGGTAATTCTCCCCATTGATCACCATCATGGGTTAATTCATTAGTCACTTAGTCCCCTAATGTCCTAGGTTACCATTAGGGTTTAGATTTGAGCATCATTGAACCATTTACATCTTCAAGTGATTAAGTGAAATCAACCTTTGAGAACCTCAAACAGTTTCAACCTTCAACCTCCAAACGGTTTGAAACCGTTTGGATGAGTTGACCGTTTGCTAGGGTTGACTCCAAGACCGTGTGACCTTCAAGATCGTTTTCCCAAACCGTGTGAGGGTGTAGACCGTTTAACAAGTTTGACTTCAAGACCGAGAGGGCTTACACGGTTTGAGACTGTTTGGTGTCTCTCGATCTTGAGATCGTTTGAGTCCAAACGGTCTTGAGACCGTTTGGCCCCAAACGGTCTTGAGACCGTTTGGCCCCAAACGGTCTTGAGACCGTGAGGCCTCACACGGTCTTGATACTATGTGACCTCAAACGGTCTTGAGATCGTGAGGTCTCAAATGGTCTTGAGACCGTGAGGCCTCAAACGGTCTTGAGACCGTTTGGTCCACTTGGTCTCAAACCGTTTGGACCTCCAACATGGTTCAATGATTTCAATCATTTATGATTATCAAGGTTGAAGCCTCCAAATGGTCAAAGCCATGGTAACCACTTATAGATTGAGTCAATTAGGGTTATGCTTAACCAATTGGTCACTCAATTGACCCTCAACTGTTATCCAATTAGGGTTGAAGTTGGTTTAATTAAGGTCCATCAACGTTCAACCATCAACACTCAACAATGTGAATCAACACAAGGTTGAACCCTTCAATTGAGCTCCAATTGGGCCCAAACTTGGCCCAAACGGTCTTGAGATCGTGTGGATGAACTCCACACGGTCTTGAGACCGTTTGCCCAAGATTTCATCCAAATCTAATGTGATTTGATAGGGGTTGAACCTTGATTTAGTCACAAATCAGCAATTTGATTAATTCAATAACCTATTGCAATTGGGCCCTCAATTGATCAAATTACCTTAACCCTAGACCTCCAAACGGTCTTGGGTTGTCACCACACGGTCTTGAGACCGTTTGGATGAGTTCCAAACGGTCTTGAGACCGTTTGCCCATCCAACTTTTGTATTCTAGTGAAAATTCTTCAAGGTTGGATCTATTGAGTTGATTATCATATCAATACTTAATTGCAATGTAATTTGGTATCTTTATACCTTCAATTGGTCAACTATACTTGACCCCAGACCTCCATACGGTCTTGGGTGATTCCCCACATGGTCTTGAGACCGTTTGGTTGATCCCCAAATGGTCTTGAGACCGTTTGGGTTAATCAACCCAAAAACACTTAATCAATTCATTGAGATTTCAGTACTGATTTCAATTAGGGTTTTCCCTAGTAATCACCCTTCAACTCTTAGCTCGTTTGGAATTAGTCCATCAAATTTGGTGAGTTGTTGATAAACATTATTATGAACAGTAATCTCATACGGTCAACGCCTGGTCAACATTCTTACACGGTCTTGAGACCGTTTGCTCAAAAAGGGCGATTTTAACAGATTGGAAATCAGGAGTAAATTCAATTAAAGTTGTTAATTAAAAAGGCCATATCTCACGATTCCTTTGGAGTTATCATCTCAAATTTTGTGGGTGATTATCCTACATAATTATGAACAGAAATCTTATACGTTCCATGCTCGGTCAACGCGGATAAACGGTCTTAAAGACCGTTTGCCCTTACACGGTCCTGAGACCGTTTGCTCACTACACGGTTTTGCAAACCGAGAGAGCAATTTGTGGAGACCGTTTAGTAAAGTGAAAAGTAGTGGATTAACTTTGGAAATAACGTCTTCATCTCCTAGCTCAAGAACAGTAAGGATTTCTCACGGGTTTGCTTGCAAGGTAGCAAAGGAAGGTAGAGAAGAAGAAGAACTATCATCTAAAAGCATAAACGAGATGTATATAACAAAGCATAGGTTTAGAGTTATAAAACCCGCCTAAAGCTTGCTCCTTGAGCTCCAAGATTTCGAGCTCCAAGATTTTAATGGCGTCCTTGAGCTTCCACAGGTCGGCCAAGGTGAAACCTCTAGGGAAAGTCGAGAAGAGATGGCTAGAAAGGTAGAGCTATGTGAGCTAGCCATCAATTTGACCTTGAATTCGAGTTCTAACCATGAACTTAAGCAAAAGGGAGGATTCAAACCTACCTTGCACTCCTTGGTCGTCCTCCTGAGCTCCACAACTCTTCTTTAGTCGGTTTGGTTGAATAGAACAGTGAAGGAAACGAAGGGAAAGTTCCCTTGCTTAGAGAGGTGGAGAGTATATATACTTGGGGTGAGATTTTCAACATAAGCTCATAAGTTCTCCATATTTTCAACTAAGTCCCTCCATCCTTCTATGCTCGTCCCTTAATATTAATTCTAAGGACAAACCTTCTTCTAAGGTCAAGAAATGAGGGCAAAGAAGATCAACCTATTAGTTAAGCATACACATAAAAGGGTTATAGCACATACACCTTGATTATTCAATCACAAGGTGTTTTTTCATAACTTGATTAATCAATTGAAGTGACCTTTCATCATTTCTTCTCTAAATGATGACAAGAGTCTTAAAAGATATTTTAGATGATGTATTTTACAAGTTGCACCCCTCAAATTGGGTAAATTGCACTTTTCTCCAATTTAGGGTTTTCAAGCACCGGGATTGCTTCCACAGCTGCACCTTGGTGCCCAAGCTTGGGAAATCCCTCAAACCTTACCATCATCATTCTCATGATGTCTCAACATCAGAGGAACATCTCAACATGTGCAAATTGCAAGTTAACCCTTCTAACTGGGTAATTTGCACATAGGTCCCTGTATTACAAAACAATGCTACAACTTTATATAAAAAGGAGCAAAAACTGAAATATATGTTTCTGAGAAATTTAATTACATGCCCAAAGTTAATCACAAGGATTTAATTACATATTTAGGCAAAAAACCTAGGGTTAACTCATAACCCAGGTCAGGGATGTTACATAAGTCTCCTTTCCTCACCCTATATAAAGGGTAGACTCTTAGGGTCGAGTTCATGAGGATCCCATGTAACCTTCTATTCTTTCTCCCTTCTTCTTCTTCTTCTTCTTTCCCCAAACCCTAAAGGTAAGGGTAGAATAACCCTAGAGCGAACGGAGGGCCATGAAGTGGTCTGGAGGGTGGCCTAGTGATCCAACCACATTCGAGGTTGATCGAGCAACCTCCCTGAACTCTTGCTTAAGAAGTTACGTTGGTTGGAGGGCTGCATCACGACTGCAGGTGGAAGACCTGACCAGCTCGATCCCCGCCACCATGGTCGCTCCTTGAGACCTCCACATCCATGGCTGAGGACGACGGAGGCAGGGCGCAGGTCGCCAGTGGCCCCCGGGCCTTGGGGACGGGAGCAGGCACCATCGTGAGCCGTCGCAGGTTGGCCGCAGCACTGGTTCGCGCAAGGTTGAAGAAGATTGGACGTTTGACCGTTCTACCCCTCGGGGTGCTAAAGAAATGATCTGTAAGTCAAGGGTAATTCGGACTTTTCGAAATGTTTCCAAAAGAAGGCAACGTTGCATGAGTCGGAGATGACGTGGCGCAATCTCATTGGTTGTGGTAAGTGATTTATTGTAAAAATCATATCTAATGATTGGTAACTCCGATTAGGACAAGTAATATATGAATTTTGATCGGAAGAACACAAGGAATCCAAAATACATAGTTTTGTAGCCTGAATCTGATCATAGTTCAAAAAGTAGTGTAAATTATTATCTTTAATGAATTAAAGATTAAGAAACCCTATTTTGATATGATTAACGTGTTTAATAGGGTTTAATGGATCTTTAGAGTTGATATTAATCTATTAAATGTAAAAAGGAACATTGAGTTCAAAAAGGAAGAACTTTGCACGTGATTAGTCTAATTTAGGGTTTATGTGCTTAAATATGCATGAATTTTGAAAAGGGCATAAAGTTATCATCTTTAATGATTCAATTAAGGAAAAACCCTTAGATTTGTTGATAGATGGATAATTCAAGCTGATATTAACCTGTTGTTAATGGAAGAGAAAATAGGATTTAAAAATATGATCTTTTTATATATATTTGGGTTAATTTAGGGTTTCGTGCATGATTATGCATTAATGAGCTTGAAAACCCTAATTTTGATGAATATGTCTTTTAATTGGTTTAATTATGTAAATCCACGAATAAAATAGAGATGTGATGATCCTAAGCCAATTTGAGCATAAAAGATCCTTAATGTGGATAATTTGAGTAATTAGGGTTTTTATGAGTGGAAAAGTTGTTTTAGGGTTTGTTGACTTAAAAAGGGTAAAGTTTGACAAATTGATCTAAGAAACCCTAATGCATCCTAATGAGACTTAGAAATCTTAGAAAGGTGTCCCAAGTCAATAAGGAGTTGTTTGGGATATGCTTGTGACAATTAGACATTATACATGTTTTCAGGATCAATGTTTGCTTGATTGATTGATTGGCTTGCTTGACTGGACATCTAGTTGGATTTGGATAAATTGTTGCTTGAGATCTCCAAGACAGGTATGTGGTTACTTATGAATAACCGCTTAGTTTTCCGATGGTATCTCGGACGTTTAATCGCATTGAATGCAACTAAACTGTTTGGATGTTCATATTGCAATTATAAAGTGACTATGACTTCACTTAATGTATTTGCCTATAAACTCAGATCCTGGTTCTCTCTGTGGCATAATAGCTAACCTAGTACATGGCTTCCTATGGGTAGGTCCATCAAGTTAGAGAAAGGATGACCTAGTACATGGCTACCTATTGGGTAGGTCCATCAGGTCTATGGATGACCTAGTACATGGCTACCTATTGGGTAGGTCCATCATGTCTATGGATGACCTAGTACATGGCTACCTATTGGGTAGGTCCATCAGGTCTATGGTTGACTTAGTACATGGCTACCATGGAGGTAGGACCATCAAGTCATAATGAGTTAGATATTGGGCTATCTTCAGATAGTGCCATCCGACTCTATTACCTAAAAGAGAGGTGATATCCATGTCCACTGCAGGGACAGCCCAGAGTTCGAGAATATGTATGGATTGAGTTGTATGGCTTAAAATGTAATCTTGATTGTTAAATGATTAATTGAATGATTATATTGTTAACATAGTTGAACATTATCTATTTCCTCCACATACCAGCTTCGGCTGACCGACGTTTTGTTTGTCGGCGTTTTAGGTACAATGAAAAGAACAAACAGTAAAAAGGACACCTTGTGAATTCAAGAATTAAAGAACAAGGAGGAACTAGTTAGAATAGTTCAGCTGAGGTTAGAAGTTTAGTTTGTTCCAATCTCTTCAAAGGTATGCAAAGAAAAATTTTATTACCATTTTCAGTATAGTCTGTTAGAATTTAATAATTGTTTATGGTTATATGTCGAACCTTTGATCTGGGATTAATGGGTGCGGCTTCAACCTCTTGGTCTCCCTTAATTGGGGGTTATCGGGAGGTGGGGTCATAACATTTGGTATCAGAGCCTAGGTTCTTCATGTAACCATTAGTAATTATTAAATTTTACAAACTCCATAGAACCCAAGGGAGTTATTAGAGGAGTATCTGAAAGACAGAGGTGTCTAGAAAGGGATCACGACCGGGGGCTGGCAAGATTTTCCTCTGCACCGCTAGTCAGAATACGAGGACACCCGGACCCGTGTGACCGCCTGGCCAAAGTCATAGGGTATGAATCGAAATAAGATACCTTTATGACTTCTCATCTTATTCATCCCTTCTCATCACAAAATTCTGATAAGGACCTAAAGGATTAGGGTTTTCTTTCTTCTCCTCACCCTCTTGAGGTATGGGTAAGGTTAATAAGGTTTAAGCAATCCTCCACTAAATTAATGAAAGGCATGTAAATAAGATGTCATGGACATAAGCTTAATAGATTAAGCGCAAAATAAATAATCGATACATGATTAGGTCGTATGACATAAGTTGTCATGTCCCCAGAAGGGACCTAAGGTTAGACCTTCGTGACAGGACGATAAGTTAGTCTTGGAGATAAAGATCTCCATTTCAAGTAGAAACCTGGCACATCCTCTGAGGATGATGCTAACCCTAACCCTAAGTGAAGGTCAAAGAGAGATGAGTTGGACCAGGTGTTTAAAAGGACATGCCTTTGGGATCCATGGGTGACCTAGCACCTTTGGCAACCCAACCCTGGGAATGGTCGTGCATGTTAGGGTAAAGGATAGCTCCTTAGATGATGATGATAGTGAAGGACCATAGAAACCATATGGGATTGTACAAGTAGGGCATAGCTGGCACCTAGGGCACGTCATGGGGCTGATAGTAGGATGAAACTCTGGATAAGGAATCATGAGGGAGCACAAAGGGTTATGGATGATCTTGAACAAACATAAGTTCAAACCTAGGCTTCACCCACGTAGAGCATGCTTTTGAGGATGATCCTTCATGAATAAAGGACCTCTAATGGTGAGGTTAGATGTGGGGTTAGCTCTAGAGAGAGCAGGAAACCCAGCAAGAAGGTTGGAAGCCTAAAACCCTGAACAATGGATGATAGTGGTTGCCTCATGATCGATCCCTGAAAGTGGATGATACCTTGGTTGCCTTTAGAGGGACCAAACCCTAGAGAGAGAAGATGAAGCTTCTGGTACATATGTGCCTACGGTATAGGTGTTTACCTTCTGAGGTAGGAAGAAGAGTTCCTTAGACCTAGAAAAGTTTAGTAGCAGGTGATGAGGCCTTGAACCTTGGTGGTTGTCCTTAAGGAGGACCCAACCCTAAGTATTGCTCTATTTGAAGGATGACAGGAAGTGTGTGCCATGCCTTTTGCATGCTTGGTTCGTAGTTAAGAGATAGAGCATGTGGTTGGACACCTACAAGTGAACCTAGGGTTCCTAGGCCTCAGAGGGGAAGTAGTGTACCTAATACTCATAATGAGAAGTGGAGCTCCTATAGAAGCAAGCACGGTACTCCTCATGAATAGAGGAAAAAGGGAAGCCCCTTAATTTTAAGGTTGATGTGTTCCTATAGAAGTTGAGTTCCTTAGAACCCCTCACAACTAGGTTGATGATAAAGGGAAAGTTTGATCTTGATCCAACATCAAGGAAAGAAGGATAAGTATGACCTAGCATGGTTCGGTAGGTGATCTGTTGTGCCTTAATAGCTTGCTAGGGTTAAGTAGGCTCGGGTGGATGTAAATCCTAGACTTAAGAGCTTTTGTGACCTTGTGGTCAAGTGATAGTTTTCCTCCCATCCTGGGAGAGGGACCCCTTTGGTAGGGTATACATCAGTTTTGGTGGTTTAAGGTAACCTAAAGAAGTCTCATAAGATCTTGAGAAGCTAAGTGAAAAATACATGGTATGAGAATGAACCTGCAGACCCATAGATATCCATCTCTATTGCATATGAATGTATTACCATGGAGGTAACCAGTATGGGGCTTGACCAAGGTAGGCAGGTTGCCATGATGCATATGAACGGATGAGAGTCAGCCCATGAATGCAGAAAGAGAGATGATGAAGACTTGGGTAAGGTTCTAAGTGAACATGTTCGGTTATGGAGAATCCTAAGTCTCTCCTAGGGTCAGGTAGGGATAAGACCGATGAAAGTAGGAGTTGCCTAATTCCCTAGTTGCACATGACCATAGGGTCGGGACGTAACAGCTATCATTGTCTGAGGGCCATGGGATAAGAGATTGATCACCTTCATGAACTCATGGGTCCCAAAGGGCAGATGAATAGGGCACTCTCTTGATGCATGAGGGAAGAGGGATGACCCCAAAAGAGTCGGTACCCTATAGACCTAGAGGAGATGACCAAGGATATAAACCTCAGTAGGTTCAAGACTAGTTTGATATCTTGTTGTTTATGATGAAGAGACATATGTGGCACGTTGAAACTTAGATTTAAAGGTGTACTGTCAAGGTCGTATGTACCATCTCTACTCTTGGAACAAGAAGAACTCTGTATTTGGACTGCAGCCAAATGCTTATTTCCTCTTGTTATGGGGGTAAGAGATAGGACATTATGCATGTAACATCCCTGACCTGGGTTATAACCTAACCCTAGAAGTTTTGCCTAAACATGTAATTATGTATTTGTGAATACTCTCTGGCATGTAATTAAGTTCCTCAGGAACATATACTTTCAATTTTGCTCCTTTATAAATAAAGTTGTAGCATTGTTTTGTAATGCAAGGACCTATGTACAAATCACCCAGTTAAGGGGTTTAAATTGCAATGTTCACAGGTTAAGATGTTCCTCTGATAATGAGTCATCATATAAGTGAATATGATGAGGTATGTTGGATTTCCCAAGCCTGGGCATCAAAATGCAGCTTGAGGAATGACCCTTGTACTTAAAAACCCTAATTTGGAGTAAAGTGCAATTTACCCAAATTGAGGGGTGAAACTTGTAAAATACACCTTCTAGAACATCTTTTATGACTATTTTCATCATTTAGAGTAGAAATGGTGAAAGGGACACATTAATGAGTAATCAGATAAGAAAATTGACCTTTGTACATAAAACTCACTAAGTATGAGTAAGGAGACCTTTTATGTATGTACCTTAGTAGTAGATGGCTTTCTTTACCCTTAGATCTTGAGTTTTGATGATTTTTGCTTAAGTTTAGATGAGCTTGGACGTGTCTTGAAACAAGGAGGGACTTGGATGAGAAATCCATGTTCTAGAGGTCCTCATAGTGTAAAATAGCCTAAAGTATATAAGCTAGAATCCTTACAAACCAAGTGAACGTATCACTTGTTCTCTTCATTTCTCTTCTTTCTCAAAACGGCTAAGGGAAAGCTCTGGAGCTCAGGAGAACGACCAACTAGTACTAAGGTGAGTAGGAACCATCTTCAAGCTCGAATTCATGGAGGAATTCTTCTGAAAAGGTTGGTTCTATGGTTAACTAACTTAGGTTCTTTGTTCTAGCCGACCATCCCCATCTTTTCCTTGGAAAATCACCTCTGGCCAAAGTTGTGGAGCTCAAGACACCATTAGAGGCTTGAATCTTGGAAGCTTGGAGCTCTAGGAACAACGTTTAAGGCGGGTTTTACAACTCTAAACTCTTTGCTTTATATGCATATCTTGTTCTTGCAATTTTAAGCTTTAGTTCTTCTTCTACCTTCCTTCTTCCTTGCACTTTTGCAAGCAAAATGGTGGAATAACCGACCTGAACAGAGGTTGAAGATGATGGGCGTGAATTCCTAGGTAGCTTTATCAACCGACCTTGGACCCTTTTTGTTATGACCCACTCTGTGATTAATCAGTAAGTATCTTGATTAGTGCTAAGAACCCTGTTAAACATCATGGTTAATCAAAATAAGCTAATATGTGAATCAATAGCTGAGATTGAATCACTTGAGGCAATTAATGATAATAGCAATGATGATCGTTCGGTTAATTAAGTTGGATTAAGTACTCATTGATGCATTTAGTGCTTTGATCAGGTGAGACAGTCCAATTAGCATGTTTTCTCGATTCAAGGTTGTAGAGAATCCCGTGCTTGAAAAGTTGCAAGAGAAATCATCCAAATCGGGCATCCGATGTACTAGATACGATGTTTTTAAGTCTTTTGGGCTGATTTTGCAAATTTTCCATTTTTTTATTTGATCTTTATCCCTTTAAATGGGTCGGCTGATTTTCTTTTCCCTTTAACCCTTCTTCATCACGCGACTAATAGAACAGGAACCGACAGGAGCGGCGCCCTCAACTGCAGTGTGATCAGGGTGAGCTAGGGCGGGCCGTTCTTGGCTCTGGGCTCCGATCCAGCATGGGCGCCACTCCCCTTCTCCTTCTCCCACCTTCCTTCCTCCACCCTTACCCCATCTGCAAGCCCGACAAGCAGGGATGCCAGCAAACGCAGCAGCAGTAGAAGCGTCGCGTCCCTGGCGACAGCGGCTGATTCGGGGCCGATCTGGGCTCCCTTTGCTTCGGTTCAGCAGCGTTGCCTTCCTCTCTTCTCCTTCCTCCCTTAGCCATCCACCTAGCTCAGCTGCCCTGCTGCTTGGCCAAGCGGCCATCTTGCAGCAGCCGTAGCTGCGTGCAACAGCAACAGGCCGCCTTGGGCGTGCCGAGGTGATAGGGGAGGTGCCTTTGAGCTCGGTCCGGAGTTCTAGATCCGAAATTTGCAGCCCTAGCCACGAGCAACCATTTCCAATTTAGTTCTCCGCCAACCGTGAGGCAACTAGATCGTGAACAGGAACAGTAGAAGCCAAATCAGAGGTTGAAGACGATCCAATATTGTCCGGAATCAGGCCCTAGATGCACCTCCAGACGAATCTGATCAGACCAAATCGAAGTGAGTAGGATTTCATTTATTTATCATTAATAAACTCAGGCGTTTGAATACTTTTTGTTTTGTGCGCGAATTACGCTGATAACAGGCGTTATCAGGCGTCGGGCAGCGTTTGGCGTCGCCCGACCTTTTCAGTTCATAAAATGCTTCTAGACACTGTTATATGATTAAATTTAGCATTTGAACAGTATGGATTGAATCAGTAGATTTATATGGTTCATTGGAACCTAAATTGCTCATTTGAATGTTGAAATTAGAAATTCATGTCTGAAAATGGTATGATTTGGGTATGAACCCAGACAATGAATATTTCTGATAAATTATCAGATGTACGATTTCAAAGTTGATATGAATAAATAAAATATGCATGAAAACCCTAATTGCATATATCTTTTGACGTTAATATGTGTAAATCGATATTTACATGAAATGGCACATTTCTCTGAAATATTACCAGAAATTCTCAAGTATTGTTATTAAATTGTATTGTGATATGTAATTAACTCTTAATTGAGTTAAGTGATGCACAAACCAGGATTAGGGTTAATGTGCACGTTTTTTGAGAATTTCAGAGAATTGACAAATGTTACGTATGAATTCTCATATGTGAAGTAAATTACTCTTAGCAGTGCACTAAGATGTACAATTGAATGAATTCAATATGTATGTGCCAAATTGACTTGAGTTTGTGATATTTATGAATTTTCAATCTGCCTGCATGCATGATATAAGGATAGGGTGTTACCATGTGATAAGTGAATGAGGTAACTGAAACCCTAAGGATAGGGTGTTCAATGAATCATGTTATGGTAATATGAAAGGTCTCGATATGAGATGTGGTGATACTTAACTGTTGAATTGTATGTTTCTAGTGCATTTAACTTTATATGTGTGTTCTCTCTGAGTTGATATCTACATACTGCAGGGCTTCTTATTTTCAATACATATCTCGTAAATTGCAGGTGATGAGATATGGCATGCCCTAGAAAGGGATGTTACTGAGACATGATATATGTTGAATACATGAGTTATGATGCTTCTTATGATATGATATGGCAGGCCGTGTGAGCCTTGTGAGAAATGTTAAATGAATTATGATTTCTGTTTAAAATGTACCTATAATGTTAATGTTAGACTTAGGTGCCCTGAACACCGTAGAACCCCTTTGACAGGTCTGCTTCTTAGGGGTGAAACTCATGTCCAACATCAACGTGTGCGATGTCACGGTGGCACGAGGACAGAGAGATAGTGTTCAACATCAACGCGTGCGATGTCACGGTGGCACTGGAGTAAATAGGGGTTATTCAACAACAACGCGTGCGATGTCACGGTGGTAACCCAGACCCCCTGAGCCTGTGTACTCAGGTTAGAGGAGGAGTCCAGAGCACTCGATGTTAGTGCAGTGAGGCCGATGATCCTGAAGGCCGATGAGCCTGTGGTCCTATAGCAGAACAGGGCTGGCGTCAGACTTAGCATTTCCCGGGTGTGTCGCTAAGTCTTGTACGGTGTGGTCGTAGTGCACTACGAGTCTCTATGCAGAGTACACTGCATAGATCAGGGCATAAGCTAAAATATGATCATATAGGTTCACAGAGTTCCTTATAAATGAAAGAGTTAAGGAATACTAGAGCATAGTCTTCTAGTAGTTATTCTTTGGATGCAATATTTACATTCTTCGTTATTTCAATTATATTGTTTTAGAACTGCTCAGTGTAGTATTTCTTGTATATTAATCTGAATAATAAACTTGACGAGTTGTTTAGTGATAGTTAAATGAAAAACTATTCACTGAGCGAGTAGGCTCACTCCTCTACTCAAACATTTTCAGTTCAGCAACAGTTCCAGGAATCTGAAGGATCTTTCCATCCTAGTTTTTGGCAGTAGAAGGTATATGTAGTTAGTTTAGTTAGAGGTCTCTTAGTCCTTTCCCCTCGATCCTTGGGACATGGTATGGGTGAGAGAGAGTATGTATGGCGAATGTGTAAAAGATGTAAATTAACTGTTATGTTTTACTTTCTGTTAAACAATGTTACATGTTGTAAACTTTGTTTATGTTCTCTAGCCAGGTTAATGGAAATGCTTCCGCAATAGTTTATTATGTTTTAGTTTACAGCAATAATACGGATATCATTACGAGGTTTTAAAAAGAAAAAAAGTTCTCAGTGATTTGTTCATGTGATAATCCCTCCGTCGCGCCCTAATCTCGTGATTAGTGGTTTGTGTGAGATCGGGGTGTGACAACTTGGTATCAGAGCATAGGTTGAGTATATGAATACTCTAGTCAAGGTCAGGGGACGATAAGAGACCAATAGGATTAGGACTTAAGTGTCTTCCTTCTAACTGCAATTTTCTAACAGGAAGTGTTCTGTTATACTATTACAGATGGCAGGAAGAGGATGTGGTCATGAGAACCAAGTAAAGAGTTTATGTTGAATCGTCAGGGATCATTAGGGTCGAAAGAAAGAGTTATAAGTGAGAAAAATAAGAAGTGATATGTCTTTAGCTCTGGGAGGTCTGAGTGTTTAGATACCCTGGCCAGGTGTCTGAAGACTTAGATTGACCAGTATCAAGCTACTCTCTCTATTCTTCTCTGGATGCCCTGGCCAGGTATGCAGAGGAAGGATAGACTAGAGAGAAACCCTAGAAATCTTAGGGTTAAGAAATTGGAAATTAATGTAAGAGTAAGAGATTAAATATAGGATGCAATACATCTCTTGTTTAATATTGCTTATTTGATTGGAAATCATTAGAAATGCTCTTATATGTATGGATTTAGATTTTCAGTTTATAGAATAAATATGATTCTTTTATATTGTTGTGTGTCATGAAGTGATTTAGTTATTGTTTATATTCTTTGTATTAAGTATACCAGAACTTATGTTTAAATGAGTTTGCCCTAAGTGGATATTCTTTCCACATGTTTGAGATTAATAGGAGTTGGTTAATCCTGAGTAGCTCTTGGCTTCAGGACTATAGGTTCGACCTGGTCCGGCTGGCAGGATGCGTTACTGAGATCTAATGACTCCTACTAATAATATAATAAAAGTAGATTCTGGATAATTTAGACCCGAATCATGGTGAAAAATGTATATACACTAAGATGTTGAGATATAAGAGAAAGATTAGAACAACTAAGAATTAGTTGGAACTGATATCGGAGACCCAACATTGGAACCTCATATGAGCAATCCTTAATTGGAAATAAAGGAACACGATATATGGTTCAGATTAAATTTAATGATCAGTATTATATGAACTCTAATTATGAGAATATGGAAAAGATATGAGAAAGATATGTAACGTATGAGGTAGTAGGAATTAATCATGAATGGATCATGTAATAGAGTAAAATAATTTTTATGTACTTCAAAACAAGGGAAAATGAAGAAAAGAGTTAAGTATACAATAAGTATATAGAAATAAAGAGTCTTATGTAAATCATAAGACCAGGACAAGAAACTTAGTTGAAATAAGAGAAATGTTAGAAAGGATGACCTTGATTAAGGAATAAAGATTACATGACATAATTGAGAGTATGGAATGTATATCTTTATTATAAAGTTGAATACATTCATACATACTACCTCTGGATTTTTTAGTCTTTATAGACTAACAAATTAGTTCCTAAAATAAAGAACAAACGTGTAATTTAGAAAGATAAATGCATCATATATGTTGCATAACTACCAAGGTAGAGATGTCTAAATGAATGAAATAATGGCACACAATACAATGATGAAACCCTAGCAGGGTAAATTGAGAATGTAACTTATCTGAATGTCCAAATAAGAGAAAGGAAGATTCCAGTGATTAGATAAGCACGACATTAGTAAAATTTATGAGGTCCAAATTAGGATTTCAAACAAAGGAAGTAAAGTCACATCACAATGATGCTATGTTATTGATAATAACCAAACCCTAGAATGTTTAGAGGTGTAGTAGTTCAAGGGATATCACTAGTGATTTAACCTTGAATACTAACATCTCTATATAATAAGATCATGAGATTTTCTTTATGAAAGGTAAGCTAGCATTGATAGTGATCTAGGGTTTAATTGTAGCTAATCTGAAAGGTAGATAAACAATATGAATATGACTCGGAAAGAGTAAGATATAAATTTGAAATGTAATAAGTGTGTTTGAAACAAAAGGAGAAATACAAAAATAAGCGAAGTGCGATATGAAATAAATTCTTACAGCAATAACATGAAGTAAGTAGTATAGAATGAGGAGTTTTAACCGATACATGAATTGGAGTTAGCTGTTGTAGTTCATACTCTTAAGACATGGTGACACTATCTTTATGATGTGATGATAGACTATCACCCTGGTTAACTGAATGTGATAGCTGATGTCCTCAGCATGAAGTCAAGTTCAATAGCCGATGCATTCTCTATGGCATGTTTTAAGAGAGACCTGCTAGTAGAGATGCAAAAGTTGAACTTAGACTTAGGGGTGACAGAGAAGAGTGGTTTGATTGCACAGATGCAAGTCAAGCCTACTTTTTATGATCAGAATAAGGAACTATAGTAGGGTGATAGTGAGTTGCAGTAATCATGCATGACATGATGGGGGAAAAAGACCAGAGTTTAGGTTTTCAGATGACGGATTGCTATATTAGTATGACGGGTTGTGTGTATCTCGAGACAGTGATTTGAAAGAAAATATTCTTGAAGAAGCGCACGCTTCTATGTATGCCATGCATCCAGGTAACACTAGGATGTACAGGAACCTCAAAGAGTTATACTGGTGGACTGGTATGAAGAAAGATGTGGCTGAGTACGTGACTAGATGTGGAGTGTGTCAGTAGGTTAAGGCTGAGCACCAAAAACCTACATGTACTTTGCAATCTCTTCCTATACCAGAATGGAAGCGGGAACATATCACAATGGATTTTGTGATAGAGTTGCCCAAGACACCTAGAGGTTATGACTTGATATGAATGATTATGGATAGACTAATTTAGTCTGCTCGTTTTCTTCATATTAAGTCAACCTTTGATGTCTCGAAATTGGCTAAGATATACGTGGATAGGATAGTCAGGTTGCATGGTATCCTAGTTTCAATTATATCTGATAGAGATCTTAAGTTCACATCCAGGTTTTTGAAATCAGTTGCATTGTGCTTTGGGCAAAAAGTTAAGATTTAATACTGCTTTTCACCTGCAGATAGTTGGTCAGTCAGAAAGGACCATTCAGATTTTGGAGGACATGTTGAGAGCAGGTGTCTTGCAATTCAGTGGAAATTGGGAAGAACACTTGAACCTTATAGAGTTTGCATACAACAAAAGTCACCATTCCAGTCTTGGTATGGCCCCGTATGAAGCCCTGTATGGTAGAAAGTGCAGATCACCCATATGTTGGTATGAGGTTGGTGAAGAGCAGATTCTTGGACCCGAGATAGTGGATTTGACTACTGAAAAGATTACTGTGATTAAAGAACAGTTGAAAGTTGCACAGGACAGTCAGAAAAGTTATGCTGAGAAAGACGTAGACCTCTTGCGTTTGAGGTTGGTGATGAAGTATACTTGAAAGTTTCACCATGGAAAGGAGTGCTGAGATTTGGTAAGAGAGGCAAACTGACTCCTAGGTTTATGGGCATGTATCCTATCATTGAGAGGATTGGACCTGTAGCCTATAGGTTAGAATTGCCATCTGAGTTGTCAAATCTACATGATGTGTTTCATGTATCTATGTTGAAGAAATGTTATCCTAGTATAGAAAAGATAGTAGACCCAGAACCTGCACAGCTCAGATCAGATGTGTCCTATGTTGAGGAACCAATTCAGATAGTTGATCAAAGGATCAAGAAACTCAAGAATCGTGAGATACCATTAGTGAAAGTTCTGTGGAGAAATCATAATCTAGAGGAAGCTACGTGGGAGCTTCAGTCAGAGATGTGTAACAAGTTTCCTTTTCTCTTTTAGGAATTTCGGGACGAAATTCTTATAAGGAAGGGAGATTGTTATGACCCACTCTGTGATTAATCAGTAAGTATCTTGATTAGTGCTAAGAACCCTGTTAAACATCATGGTTAATCAATATAAGCTAATATGTGAATCAATAGCTGAGATTGAATCACTTGAGGCAATTAATGATGATAGC
The DNA here is from genome assembly GCA_963693085.1 of Alisma plantago-aquatica. Taxonomy (NCBI): domain Eukaryota; kingdom Viridiplantae; phylum Streptophyta; class Magnoliopsida; order Alismatales; family Alismataceae; genus Alisma; species Alisma plantago-aquatica. The sequence goes on along the minus strand of OY856412.1, from coordinate 617,969,652 downwards.
AATGATGATCGTTCGGTTAATTAAGTTGGATTAAGTACTCACTGATGCATTTAGTGCTTTGATCAGGTGATATAGTCCAATTAGCATGTTTTCTCGATTCAAGGTTGTAGAGAATCCCGTGCTTGAAAAGTTGCAAGAGAAATCATCCAAATCGGGCATCCGATGTACTAGATACGATGTTTTTAAGTCTTTTGGGCTGATTTTGCAAATTTTCCATTTTTTTATTTGATCTTTATCCCTTTAAATGGGTCGGCTGATTTTCTTTTCCCTTTAACCCTTCTTCATCACGCGACTAATAGAACAGGAACCGACAGGAGCGGCGCCCTCAACTGCAGTGCGATCAGGGTGAGCTAGGGCGGGCAGTTCTTGGCTCTGGGCTCCGATCCAGCATGGGCGCCACTCCCCTTCTCCTTCTCCCACCTTCCTTCCTCCACCCTTACCCCATCTGCAAGCCCGAAAAGTAGGGATGCCAGCAAACGCAGCAGCAGTAGAAGCGTCGCGTCCCTGGCGACAGCGGCTGATTCGGGGCCGATCTGGGCTCCCTTTGCTTCGGTTCAGCAGCGTTGCCTTCCTCTCTTCTCCTTCCTCCCTTAGCCATCCACCTAGCTCAGCTGCCCTGCTGCTTGGCCAAGCGGCCATCTTGCAGCAGCCGTAGCTGCGTGCAACAGCAACAGGCCGCCTTGGGCGTGCCGAGGTGATAGGTGAGGTGCCTTTGAGCTCGGTCCGGAGTTCTAAATCCGAACTTTGCAGCCCTAGCCACGAGCAACCATTTCCAATTTAGTTCTCCGCCAACCGTGAGGCAACTAGACCGTGAACAGGAACAGTAGAAGCCAAATCAGAGGTTGAAGACGATCCAATATTGTCCGGAATCAGGCCCTGGATGCACCTCCGGACGAATCTGATCATACCAAATCGAAGTGAGTAGGATTTCATTTATTTATCATTAATAAACTCAGGCGTTTGAATACTTTCTGTTTTGTGCGCGAATTACGTTGATAACAGGCGTTATCAGGCGTCGGGCAGCGTTTGGCGTCGCCCGACCTTTTTAGTTCATAAAATGCTTCTAGACACTGTTATATGATTAAATTTAGCATTTGAACAGTATGGATTGAATCAGTAGATTTATATGGTTCATTGGAACCTAAATTGCTCATTTGAATGTTGAAATTAGAAATTCATGTCTGAAAATGGTATGATTTGGGTATGAACCCAGACAATGAAGATTTCTGATAAATTATCAGATGTACGATTTCAAAGTTGATATGAATAAATAAAATATGCATGAAAACCCTAATTGCATATATCTTTTGACGTTAATATGTGTAAATCGATATTTACATGAAATGGCACATTTCTCTGAAATATTACCAGAAATTCTCAAGTATTGTTATTAAATTGTATTGTGATATGTAATTAACTCTTAATTGAGTTAAGTGATGCACAAACCAGGATTAGGGTTAATGTGCACATTTTTCGAGAATTTCAGAGAATTGACAAATGTTACGTATGAATTCTCATATGTGAAGTAAATTACTCTTAGCAGTGCACTAAGATGTACAATTGAATGAATTCAATATGCATGTGCCAAATTGACTTGAGTTTGGGATATTTACGAATTTTAAATCTGCCTGCATGCATGATATAAGGATAGGGTGTTACCATGTGATAAGTGAATGAGGTAACTGAAACCCTAAGGATAGGGTGTTCAATGAATCATGTTATGGTAATATGAAAGGTCTCGATATGAGATGTGGTGATACTTTAACTGTTGAATTGTATGTTTCTAGTGCATTTAACTTTATATGCTTGTTCTCTCTGAGTTGATATCTACATACTGCAGGGCTTCTTATTTTCAATACATATCTCGTAAATTGCAGGTGATGAGATATGACATGCCCTAGAAAGGGATGTTACTGAGACATGATATATGTTGAATACATGAGTTATGATGCTTCTTATGATATGATATGGCAGGCCGTGTGAGCCTTGTGAGAAATGTGCCATGTGAGAAATGTTAAATGAATTATGATTTCTGTTTAAAATGTACCTATAATGTTAATGTTAGACTTAGGTGCCCTGAACACCGTAGAACCCCTTTGACAGGTCTGCTTCTTAGGGGTGAAACTCGTGTCCAACATCAACGCGTGCGATGTCACGGTGGCACGAGGACAGAGAGACAGTGTTCAACATCAACGCGTGCGATGTCACGGTGGCACTGGAGTAAATAGGGGTTATTCAACAACAACGCATGTGATGTCACGGTGGTAACCCAGACCCCCTGAGCCTGTGTACTCAGGTTAGAGGAGGAGTCCAGAGCACTCGATGTTAGTGCAGTGAGGCCGATGAGCCTGAAGGCCGATGAGCCTGAAGGCCGATGAGCCTGTGGTCCTGTAGCAGAACAGGGCTAGCGTCAGACTTAGCATTTCCCGGGTGTGTCGCTAAGTCTTGTACGGTGTGGTCGTAGTGCACTGCGAGTCTCTATGCAGAGTACACTGCATAGATCAGGGCATAAGCTAAAATATGATCATATAGGTTCACAAAGTTCCTTATAAATGAAAGAGTTAAGGAAGACTAGAGCATAGTCTTCTAGTAGTTATTCTTTGGATGCAATATTTACATTCTTCGTTATTTCAATTATATTGTTTTAGAACTGCTCAGTGTAGTATTTCTTGTATATTAATCTGAATAATAAACTTGACGAGTTGTTTTGTGATAGTTAAATGAAAAACTATTCACTGAGCGAGTAGGCTCACTCCTCTACTCAAACATTTTCAGGTCAGCAACAGTTCCAGGAATCTGAAGGATCTTTCCATCCTAGTTTTTGGCAGTAGAAGGTATATGTAGTTAGTTTAGTTAGAGGTCTCTTAGTCCTTTCCCCTCAATCCTTGGGACATGGTATGGGTGTGAGAGAGTATGTATGGCGAATGTGTAAAAGATGTAAATTAACTGTTATGTTTTACTTTCTGTTAAACAATGTTACATGTTGTAAACTCTGTTTATGTTCTCTAGCCAGGTTAATGGAAATGCTTCCGCAATAGTTTATTATGTTTTAGTTTACAGCAATAATCTGGATATCATTACGAGGTTTTAAAAAGAAAAAAAGTTCTCAGTGATTTGTTTATGTGATAATCCCTCCGTCGCGCCCTAATCTCGTGATTAGTGGTTTGTGTGAGATCGGGGTGTGACACTTTTGGTCCAAACGGTTGCAAATCATTTAAGGTCAAACGGTATCAAACTGTTTGATCCCAAACGATCTTGCAAGAACGTTTGGATTGAAACAGTCTCAAGACCATTTGATAGGGTTGACCAAAGGATGACCGTTTGAGGGTCTGTTTATAATATATTGAATTTCATTCCTACAAAGAATCACAATCTAATTCTTAACCAATTGAGAGTTGAAGGCACTTCAACATCCTAACCCTAATCGGGTTGAAATTGATGTTTTCAAGTATAGATCCTTTTTAGTTTTGGGTTGAAGGACCCAAATGGTCTAAGACCGTTTGGTGACAACTCAAGACCGTTTGGAGGTCTAGGGTTGAGCTAATTTGATGGATTGAGGGTCCAATTACAATAAGTTGAAGAATTGATAAAATTGTTGATTTTAGACCTAATTAGGGTTCAACCCTTATCCAACCGACTTGGTTTTTGGTCAAACTTTGGGCAAAAGGTCTCAAGACCGTTTGGAAGTCATCCAAACGACCTCAAGACCGTTTGGGCCAAGTTTGGGCCCAATTGGAGGTCAATTGATAGGTTCAACCTTAATTTGATTCACATTGTTGAACATTGATGACTATCCGATTGAAACCCTAATTGAGATGGACTTGACCCTAATTGGCCTTCAATTGAGGGTCAAATTGGTGTTCAATTGATTAAGGCTCAACCTAATAAACTCAATTTGTAAGCGGTTAACATGGATTTAGCCAATTGAGAGTTTCAGCAGAGATAACCATTATCGATTGGAACTTTTGAACCACTTTGGAGGTCCAAACGGTTTGAGCCCATTTGGACCAAACGGTCTCAAGACCGTTTGGGCTCAAACGATCTCAAGGTCGTTTGGACCAATCGATCTCAAGTCTTTTTGATCAAACGGTTTCAAACCGCATAAGTACCAAATGGTTTGGAAGTCAACCTTTCCAAACGGTCAAAGCACCCAAACGGTTTGGGCAAACGACCTTGAGGTCATGCGGTCTTGGAGTCAAACTTAGCAAACGGTCAACACATCCAAACGGTTTCAAACCGTTTGGAGGTTGAAGGTGTGCAACCGTTTGGAGTTTTCAGGGTTGTATTTGATTAGTACTTTGAAGGTTGTAATGGGTTCAATGGTGATCTAATCTAAACCCTAATGATAACCTAGGACATTAAGGGACTAAGTGACTAATGAATTGACCCATGATGGTGATCAATGGGGTAGTTTACCAAAATACCCTTGAGAGGTTCAAATGAAGGATACCTTGTTCTAATCAAACCCTAATCACATGATAGTGATGTTTTGGCTTTTGATAGTCAATGAGGACTTGACCCAACCTAATCTAGAGTGGTGTAATCACCATCTACTAGTAAGAGGAGAGAGAATGTATCATAGGAGAGAGAAAGTACCCTTTTATGGTGGAAACTCAAGTAAAGTACCTTCAATACACATGAATGTGCATGATTAGGGTATGATCCACTTATGTGAGATCATGGAAACCCTAATTATAATAATTAATGAATCTTAATCTTATCTGAGAGCTTTAATGATGATGTTTCTCATACTTAATGATGATATGAGTTCAATTCACCATGAAGTGAATAGTAAACCCTAATCCTAGGGTGATGAAATGTAATGTGAATAGTAAATCCTAATTGATGATAAATTAGGACATTTGACTCTTCTAAGAGTTTGAATGTATAACTTCTATAATGAATTGTTTACTGTTATCAATTGAGTTTACCACGCAGGTTGTCATGAGAAGATGATCATATCCAGGTATGGATTATGATGCTATATTCATTGAAAGCATGCTTTAGCTTTATAAATAGTAAAATATCATGATACCCTGTTAGTGGCATCTAAATGAGATTTATGGGATGTGAGAGCCATGAGGATCATCAAGGTCATGCTTAACAGATGACTTGTGATGAGATGATTGAGAAATGATAATTGATGTGAGTTAGACTTGTTACATTTAGTATTCTATTTTCATAGCTGCTATGCTAATGATTAATGTTTGAGAACATGTATGATGTTAAAAGAATACTGAAATGTACCTAACTAATCAAGTATAATCATACCATGCAAAGCCCTGATCATAGATCCATCATTGTCAGAAAGCAATATGATGGTGAAACAGGTTTTCCTAAGGGAACTCCTGGATCACATACTTTTGAGTATGTGGGGGAATATGGATGTGTAAATCCTTACATCCTAGTGTAGGAATTGATGTAGATGTTTCTTAATCCATCAACCCTTCACTACATGTTGTAACACTCAAGGAAACACAAATACCACATCGATCAGAGATAAACAAGAAATCTCTCGATGACGAAGAGAGTACAGAACACCACTGTAACTCTAAAATAGTGAAGTACCAGATTACCCTGGTAAGATATAGTAGCAGAGACACAGGATGTCCTGCAAGATGTCCTCATTCTGACTGAGGAAGTTGAGGTCATAAGAATCTGGCTCTTTTGATGACCTAGGTATGATACCGATGCGACTTAACAGTGATCGGTTGGAGTATGAGCGGTATACCTCATCTCCGCAGGGCATAATAATGTTTGTAAAACATAATCAATAGCGTATTATATCTGTTAGGATTAACTATGAGTTACTTGATTGAGGTTACACAGTGTAGTATACATGTTCTTCATATTCCTTAAATGATGAGCTTCTGTTTATTACCAAACTGTTGTTGAATACTTTCAAAGCTTTTACTACTTAAGCTATTCTTTGATTATTATATAAAGCTTCTAGTGGAGAGTTATAATTCTCGCTGGGACAATTATTTAAAATTGTCTCACCCCGTAGACTTCAACTTTTTAGGTGGTCGTCGAAGACGGAGGAACCGGCCTACAGGTGACCAATCCCAGCAGCAGCAACACCAGGAGCAGCAGTGAATCTCAGGTGGAGATACTAACTACTGAGTCATGTTGTTAGATAGTCCTATGCCGTCTCTGTACTCTCAGGTCCTAGGAGTTTTTGGTCTGAGATTTTGGTCTGATTCTTGAGATTTTTATACCATGATGTATATAATTACTCAAGAAATAATTGTCAAAGATGTAAAACAGTTTATCTCCTTTTCTATGGAAAAAGTTTTATAGTTTCAAGCTCTTATCTCAAAAAGTTTTAATTTCCCGTGATTTTTGTTTTCCGTTGTTAAACGAATGCTTCCGCTAAATTTAAATCGTGTTTATATCTTGGTTTGGAGATCGGATCCCACAGTTAAAGTGGTATCAGAGCTCTAGGTTCGCCGAGTCTACAGAGACATAGGACTTAGGATGTCGAGTCTATCTTTAGTATTCCTTCCTTATCTAATAGAATCTTCTGCTCCTCAGGAGAAGAAGATATATAAGGATGTTTGAGCCACATGAGGAATATGTGGCAGAGAGTAGCGTAGCTGCACCACAAGGTGGTGCAAGGGTTCCAGAGATAGAGCAACCCATACCAAAACAACCTGTACCTGAGCAACCCAGGGAGCCACCTCAGTTCGACCCAGCTGACATGGGTAACCCAGCTGTGCAAACAATGTTCGGGCAGTTTATGACTGCCATGACGCACATTACCGACAGGATGCCTATGCCTGCACCCAGGGCACCTGTCCAGCCTGAAGGTCAAGGTATCGGGAAGACGTTCGAACGACTACGTCGTGTCAGAGCTACTGAGTACTTTGGGACTTCCGACCCCGCAGATGCTGATCTGTGGTTAATAGAGTTGGAGAAAGCTTTTAGGATTCTCAATATCCCTGAAGTTGAGAAGTTCAGACACGTTGTCTATCTTCTCAAAGGAAGCGCTGGTCACTGGTGGACAATGGAAGAGCAGAAGAGACCTGGAATGGAGATCTCGTGGGAAGACTTTCGGCGGGAATTTGTTCATAGATATTTCCCAAAGACCTTCCTAGACGAGAAGATATCTCAGTTTGAGAGACTGAGGTAGGGCATGATGAACATTAGCGAGTATGAAGCTAAGTTCATGGAGTTGTTGCAGTTCTGTCCGCACATGGCTGCCACAGAATAGGAAAGAATCAGGAGATTCGAGAGGGGTTTGAATGCTGATATGTCTACCCCTGTGTCTGCCTTAGAAATCCGAGAGAGATTCTCTACCTTCGTTGAGTCAGTCCGAAGGATAGATAGATCTGTGGTTGAGAAGAGGCAAACTCAGAAAAGATATCCACAGTTCCAGGGTTCTTCATCTAGGGATTTTAAGAAGCCTAGATCCTCTGCACCTAACCCTCCACCACCTAGATCAAGTTCTCAGACTCAGTGGTCTCCAAGTAGAGGTAGAGGACGAGGACAACCACCTCAGGAGACTCACAGCTCTGCATCAATGTCAGTTACTGGACCACCAAGACCACAACAACTGGAGAGAAGATGCTACAATAGTGGTAAGGTGGGGCATTTGATGAAGGACTGCCGATCTAAGCCTGTCAGTGTGACACAGCCTCCGAGACAAGGTCAACAGGGATCACAGAGAAGGCAATCTCAAGAAGCAGCTCGAGGACGTGGGCAAGCATCTCAAGCTGGATCATTAGCACCACCTCAACACCAGGCGACAGCGAGGTTCTATGCTATGAACCCACCAGAAGCAGTGGTCGATCCACGGGTAGTGCCAGGTCAGATAGAATTTTTATATTCTGATATGTCTAAATCATGTGTAGTATATGTTCTGATTGACCCGGGTGCTACACACTCTTTCATCACTCGAAGAGTGATTCACAACTATAATATGACAGTTAGTCATAAGGCAGATAGTTTGTTGTTGGAGACTCCGTTGAGTGGGTCCGCTGTTTTGCAGGAGGTATGCTCTCCCTGCATTCTCTTCTTTTCTGAGCATCGCATTCAAGTGGACCTTATACCACTTGATATGCAAGGATTTGATATAATCCTCGGGATGGATACCTTAGAGAGGTATCGAGTTGTCTTGGATTGTGAGTCCAAGTTGGTTGTGCTTGCTGATGAAAGCAACACATGGATCTTTCAAGGAGAAAGAAAGATTCTGCCCACCTGCCTTGTGTCAGCTATAGTTGCTGATAAGCTGATGAAGCAAGGATGTTATGCATTCTTGGCCCATGTGATAGATGTTACCAAGGAGAGCCCCACCCCTAATGAAGTTCCTATAGTCAGGGAATTTGAGGATGTGTTTCCTGAAGAACTTCCCGATATACCACCGCCTCGGGAAATTGATTTTGAAATCAATTTGGTCCCAGATACAAAACCCATAGCCCAGACTCCTTATAGGATGGCGCCTGCCGAAATGGCAGAACTCAAGAAACAGCTTCAAGAGTTACTTGAGAAAGGTTTTATCCGACCGAGTACTTCACCTTGGGGTGCTCCGGTTTTGTTTGTTAAAAAGAAAGATGGGTCAATGCGGTTGTGCATTGACTACAGACAACTCAATAAAGTAACAATAAAGAACAAGTACCCTTTGCCGAGGATTGATGATCTTTTTGACCAATTGTGTGGTGCAACAGTCTTTTCAAAGATAGACTTAAGGTCTAGATATCATCAACTCCGCATTAAGGACAGTGACATATACAAGTCTGCTTTTAGGACAAGATATGGTCACTATGAGTTCATGGTTATGTGGTTTGGACTAACCAATGCACCAGCTGCATTCATGGAACTCATGAATAGATTCTTTCGACCCTTCCTTGATCAGTGTGTTGTCGTCTTCATAGATGACATTCTGATCTATAGTAAGGATGCTCAGCAGCATGAGCAGCATCTTCGCCAAGCTTTGACCTTGATAAGAGAACATAAGCTATACGCTAAGTTTAGCAAGTGTGAGTTTTGGTTATCTGAAGTGTCTTTTCTTGGTCATGTGGTTTCTGCCTCGGGTATTCGTGTTGACCCTAAAAAGGTAGAATATGTTCTACAGTGGGAACAACCGAAGACACCGACGGAGATTGGAAGTTTCTTGGGATTAGCTGGTTACTATAGAAGGTTTATTAAGAATTTTAGTTCTATAGCCTTACCCTTAACCAAGTTAACCCAGAAAGATTTTCCTTTTTCCTGGAGTGATAAGTGCCAACAATCTTTCCAACTGTGGAAGGAGAGGTTGACAACTGCACATGTGCTTGTGCTACCTGAGCAAGGAAAAGGATATGTAGTCTTCTGTGATGCCTCCAAGAATGGACTTGGATGTGTGTTGATGCAGGATAAATAAGTGATTTATTTTGCTTCCCGACAGCTTAAGAAACACGAGGAGAATTATCTGACACACGATCTGGAATTGGCTGCTGTGGTTCATGCCTTGAAGATCTGGAGACATTATCTCTATGGAGAAACCTTCAAGATTTTCACAGACCACAAGAACCTTAAGTATATATCCTCTCAGCATGAACTTAACATGAGGCAACGTCGCTGGGTGGAGTTAATCAAGGACTATGATTGTACAATTGATTATCATCCAGGGAAGGCCAATGTGGTTGCAGATGCCTTGAGTAGGAAATCAGCAACATCAACCATGGCTAGAGCACAACTAAGTTCCTTAGTATGCTCTAGGAGAGATATGATTATCTCTTTGAGGCAAAACAATGTGCAGTTGAGAGTGTCATTGTTAGTCGATTTGTTAGCTGAGATGCATATTAAACCTACTCTAAGAGAGCAGATAAAGGAGGCACAGAAAGTTGATGTTGCAGTTCAGCAGATCAGATCTGAGTTTGGTGATGAGAAGCGAGAAGGTTTTCATGATTCAGATGATCAAGTGACATGCTATCATGGGAGGATGATAGTACCGGATGTGGATAACCTAAGAAAGTTAGTCCTGGAGGAAGCTCATTCTTCAATGTATGCTATGCATCCAGGGAGCACCAAGATGTATCAAAACTTGAAAGATATGTACTGGTGGCCCGGGATGAAGAAGGATGTAGCTGACTTTGTTCTGAGGTGTCCAGTGTGTCAACAGGTTAAGGCTGAACACCAGAAGCCTACAGGAACAATGCAACCTTTACCCATACCACAGTGGAAATGGGACCATGTGACCATGGACTTTGTTGTTGGCCTACCCAGGACAAATAAAGGACATGATTCCATTTGGGTAATTGTTGATAGGTTGACGAAGACAGCGCATTTCTTACCTGTCAAAACAACCTATTCTGCTGAAAGGTTATCACAGTTGTATGTTCAAGAGATAGTGCGTTTGCACGGAGTTCCTGTCACAATAGTTTCTGACAGAGGTCCCCAGTTTACAAGTCTCTTTTGGGAGCAGTTACACAGAGCTTTAGGCACCAAGTTAAGGTTTAGTACGGCCTTTCACCCACAGACTGATGGACAGTCAGAAAGGACTATACAGACCTTGGAAGATCTGTTTAGAGCATGTGTTCTCCAGTTTACCGAAAGTTGGGATCTACACCTGAGCTTGATAGAGTTTGCCTATAACAATAGCTATCAGCATAGTATTGATATGGCACCATATGAAGCCTTGTATGGTAGACGTTGTAGATCACCCTTGTGTTGGTATGAGACTGGTGAACATCAGTTGTTAGGTCCTGATCTTGTGCAGCAAACTATAGAGAAGATCAAAGTTATACAACAACAGCTTAAGACTGCACAGGATAGGCAGAAGTCTTATGCCGATAGACGTCGTAGACCCTTAGAGTTCCAGGTTGGAGATAGAGTGTACCTCAAGGTCTCACCTTGGAAAGGAGTCCTTCGTTTTGGAAGGAAAGGGAAGTTAGCTCCTAGATTTATGGGGCCTTATCCAATCATAGAGCGAGTTGGAAAGGTAGCCTATAGACTAGAGTTACCTCAGGAGTTGCAGAAGTTACACCCTGTGTTTCACATTTCTATGTTGAGGAAATGTCACCCAGACACTGAGTCAGTTCTACAACCTATGGAAGTAGAATTGAATGAAGATATAACTTATGAGGAAGGACCAGTGTCAATCCTTGATAACAGAATTAAAAAAAAATATAAGCCTTGTAAAAGTCCTCTGGAACCACCGTGGTGTTGAAGAAGCCACATGGGAACTAGAGGATGAGATGATAAGGAAATACCCTGCTCTTTTCTCCTAATATGTTTTATCGATTTCGGGGACGAAATCCTTGTAAGGGGTGGATAATTTGTAACATCCTTGACCAGGGTTATAACCTAAACCTAGAAGTTTTGCCTAAACATGTAATTATGTATTTGTGAATACTCTCTGGCATGTAATTAAGTTCTTCAGGAACATATACTTTCAATTTTGCTCCTTTATAAACAAAGTTGTAGCATTGTTTTGTAATGTAGGGACTTATGTGCAAATCACCCAGTTAAGGGGTTTAAATTGCAATGTTCACAGGTTAAGATGTTCCTCTGATAATGAGTCATCATATAAGTGAATATGATGAGGTATGTTGGATTTCCCAAGCCTGGGCATCAAAATGCAGCTTGAGGAATGATCCTTGTACTTAAAAACCCCAATTTGGAGTAAAGTGCAATTTACCCAAATTGAGGGGTGAAACTTGTAAAATACACCTTCTAGAACATCTTTTATGACTCTTTTCATCATTTAGAGTAGAAATGGTGAAAGGGACACATTAATGAGTAATCAGATAAGAAAAATGACCTTTGTACATAAAACTCACTAAGTATGAGTAAGGAGACCTTTTATGTATGTACCTTAGTAGTAGATGGCTTTCTTTACCCTTAGATCTTGAGTTTTGATGAGTTTTGCTTAAGTTTAGATGAGCTTGGACGTGTCTTGAAACAAGGAGGGACTTGGATGAGAAATCCATGTTCTAGAGGTCCTCATAGTGTAAAATAGCCTAAAGTATATAAGCTAGAATCCTTGCAAACCAAGTGAACGTATCATTTGTTCTCTTCATTTCTCTTCTTTCTCAAAATGGCTAAGGCAAAGCTCTGGATCTCAGGAGAACGACCAACTAGTACTAAGGTGAGTAGGAACCATCTTCAAGCTCGAATTCATGGAGGAATTCTTCTGAAAAGGTTGGTTCTATGGTTAACTAACTTAGGTTCTTTGTTCTAGCCGACCATCCCCATCTTTTCCTTGGAAAATCACCTCTGGCCGAAGTTGTGGAGCTCAAGACACCATTAGAGGCTTGAATCTTGGAAGCTTGGAGCTCTAGGAACAACGTTTAAGGCGGGTTTTATAACTCTAAACTCTTTGCTTTATATGCATATCTTGTTCTTGCAATTTTAAGCTTTAGTTCTTCTTCTACCTCCCTTCTTCCTTGCACTTTTGCAAGCAAAACGGTGGAATAACCGAACTGAACAGAGGTTGAAGTTGATGGGCGTCAATTCCTAGGTAGCTTTATCAACCGACCTTGGACCCTTTTGGTCCAAACGACTGCAAACCGTTTAAGGTCAAACGGTTTCAAACCGTTTGATCTCAAACGATCTTGCAAGACCGTTTGGATTGAAACGGTCTCAAGACCATTTGATAGGGTTGACCAAGGGACAACCGTTTGAGGGTCTGTTGATAATATATTGAATTTCATTCCTACAAAGAATCACAATCTAATTCTTAACCAATTGAGAGTTGAAGGCACTTCAACATCCTAACCCTAATCGGGTTGAAATTGATGTTTTCAAGTATAGATCTTGTTGAGTTTTGGGTTGAAGGACCCAAACGGTCTCAAGACCGTTTGGGGATTCATCCAAACGGTCTCAAGACCGTTTGGTGACAACTCAAGACCGTTTGGAGGTCTAGGGTTGAGCTAATTTGATGGATTGAGGGTCCAATTACAATAAGTTGAAGAATTGATAAAATTGTTGATTTTAGACCTAATTAGGGTTCAACCCTTATCCAACCGACTTGGTTTTTGGTCAAACTTTGGGCAAAAGGTCTCAAGACCGTTTGGAAGTCATCCAAACGACCTCAAGACCGTTTGGGCCAAGTTTGGGCCCAATTGGAGGTCAATTGATAGGTTCAACCTTAATTTGATTCACATTGTTGAACATTGATGACTATCCGATTGAAACCCTAATTGAGATGGACTTGACCCTAATTGGCCTTCAATTGAGGGTCAAATTGGTGTTCAATTGATTAAGGCTCAACCTAATAAACTCAATTTGTAAGCGGTTAACATGGATTTAGCCAATTGAGAGTTTCAGCAGAGATAACCATTATCGATTGGAACTTTTGAACCACTTTGGAGGTCCAAACGGTTTGAGCCCATTTGGACCAAACGGTCTCAAGATCGTTTGGGCTCAAACGATCTCAAGGTCATTTGGACCAATCGATCTCAAGTCTTTTTGATCAAACGGTTTCAAACCGCATAAGTACCAAACGGTTTGGAAGTCAACCTTTCCAAACGGTCAAAGCACCCAAACGGTTTGGGCAAACGACCTTGAGGTCATGCGGTCTTGGAGTCAAACTTAGCAAACGGTCAACACATCCAAACGGTTTCAAACCGTTTGGAGGTTGAAGGTGTGCAACCGTTTGGAGTTTTCAGGGTTGTATTTGATTAGTACTTTGAAGGTTGTAATGGGTTCAATGGTGATCTAATCTAAATCCTAATGATAACCTAGGACATTAAGGGACTAAGTGACTAATGAATTGACCCATGATGGTGATCAATGGGGTAGTTTACCAAAATACCCTTGAGAGGTTCAAATGAAGGATACCTTGTTCTAATCAAACCCTAATCACATGATAGTGATGTTTTGGCTTATGATAGTCAATGAGGACTTGACCCAACCTAATCTAGAGTGGTGTAATCACCATCTACTAGTAAGAGGAGAGAGAATGTTTCATAGGAGAGAGAAAGTACCCTTTTATGGTGGAAACTCAAGTAAAGTACCTTCAATACACATGAATGTGCATGATTAGGGTATGATCCACTTATGTGAGATCATGGAAACCCTAATTATGATAATTAATGAATCTTAATCTTATCTGAGAGCTTTAATGATGATGTTTCTCATACTTAATGATGATATGAGTTCAATTCACCATGAAGTGAATAGTAAACCCTAATCCTAGGGTGATGAAATGTAATGTGAATATTAAATCCTAATTGATGATAAATTAGGGAATTTGACTCTTCTAAGAGTTTGAATGTATAACTTCTATAATGAATTGTTTACTGTTATCAATTGAGTTTACCACGCAGGTTGTCATGAGAAGATGATCATATCCAGGTATGGATTATGATGCTATATTCATTGAAAGCATGCTTTAGCTTTATAAATAGTAAAATATCCTGATACCCTGTTAGTGGCATCTAAATGAGATTTATGGGCTGTGAGAGCCATGAGGATCATCAAGGTCATGCTTAACAGATGACTTGTGATGAGATGATTGAGAAATGATAATTGATGTGAGTTAGATTTGTTACATTTAGTATTCTATTTTCATAGCTGCTATGCTAATGATTAATGTTTGAGAACATGTATGATGTTAAAAGAATACTGAAATGTACCTAACTAATCAAGTATAATCATACCATGCAAAGCCCTGATCATAGATCCATCATTGTCAGAAAGCAATATGATGGCGAAACAGGTTTTCCTAAGGGAACTCCTGGATCACATACTTTTGAGTATGTGGGGGAATATGGATGTGTAAATCCTTACATCCTAGTGTAGGAATTGATGTAGATGCTTCTTAATCCATCAACCCTTCACTACATGTTGTAACACTCAAGGAAACACAAATACCGCATCGATCAGAGATAAACAAGAAATCTCTCGATGACGAAGAGAGTACAGAACACCACTGTAACTCTAAAATAGCGAAGTACCAGATTACCCTGGTAAGCTATAGTAGCAGAGACACAGGATGTCCTGCAAGATGTCCTCATTCTGACTGAGGAAGTTGAGGTCATAAGAATCTGGCTCTTTTGATGACCTAGGTATGATACCGATGCGACTTAACAGTGATCGGTTGGAGTATGAGCGGTATACCTCATCTCCGCAGGGCATAATAATGTTTGTAAAACATAATCAATAGCGTATTATATCTGTTAGGATTAACTATGAGTTACTTGATTGAGGTTACACAGTGTAGTATACATGTTCTTCATATTCCTTAAATGATGAGCTTCTGTTTATTACCAAACTGCTGTTGAATACTTTCAAAGCTTTTACTACTTAAGCTATTCTTTGATTATTATATAAAGCTTCTAGTGGAGAGTTATAACTCTCGCTGGGACAATTATTTAAAATTGTCTCACCCCGTAGACTTCAACTTTTTAGGTGGTCGTCGAAGACGGAGGAACCGGCCTACAGGTGACCAATCCCAGCAGCAGCAGCACCAGGAGCAGCAGTGAATCTCAGGTGGAGATACTAACTGCTGAGTCATGTTGTTAGATAGTCCTATGCCGTCTCTGTACTCTCAGGTCCTAGGAGTTTTTGGTCTGAGATTTTGGTCTGATTCTTGAGATTTTTATACCATGATGTATATAATTACTCAAGAAATAATTGTCAGAGATGTAAAACAGTTTATCTCCTTTTCTATGGAAAAAGTTTTATAGTTTCAAGCTCTTATCTCAAAAAGTTTTAATTTCCCGTGATTTTTGTTTTCTGTTGTTAAACGAATGCTTCCGCTAAATTTAAATCGTGTTTATATCGTGGTTTGGAGATCGGATCCCACAGTTAAAGTGGTATCAGAGCTCTTGGTTCGCTGAGTCTACAGAGACATAGGACTTAGGATGTCGAGTCTATCTTTAGTATTCCTTCCTTATCTAATAGAATCTTCTGCTCCTCAGGAGAAGAAGATATATAAGGATGTCTGAGCCACATGAGGAATACGTGGCAGAGAGTAGCGTAGCTGCACCACAAGGCGGTGCAAGGGTTCCAGAGATAGAGCAACCCATACCAGAACAACCTGTACCTGAGAAACCCAGGGAGCCACCTCAGGGTTGTATTTGATTAGTACTTTGAAGGTTGTAATGGGTTCAATGGTGATCTAATCTAAACCCTAATGATAACCTAGGACATTAAGGGACTAAGTGACTAATGAATTGACCCATGACGGTGATCAATGGGGTAGTTTACCAAAATACCCTTGAGAGGTTCAAATGAAGGATACCTTGTTCTAATCAAACCCTAATCACATGATAGTGATGTTTTGGCTTATGATAGTCAATGAGGACTTGACCCAACCTAATCGAGAGTGGTGTAATCACCATCTACTAGTAAGAGGAGAGAGAATGTATCATAGGAGAGAGAAAGTACCCTTTGTGGTGGAAACTCAAGTAAAGTACCTTCAATACACATGAATGTGCATGATTAGGGTATGATCCACTTATGTGAGATCATGGAAACCCTAATTATGATAATTAATGAATCTTAATCTTATCTGAGAGCTTTAATGATGATGTTTCTCATACTTAATGATGATATGAGTTCAATTCACCATGAAGTGAATAGTAAACCCTAATCCTAGGGTGATGAAATGTAATGTGAATAGTAAATCCTAATTGATGATAAATTAGGGAATTTGACTCTTCTAAGAGTTTGAATGTATAACTTCTATAATGAATTGTTTACTGTTATCAATTGAGTTTACCACGCAGGTTGTCATGAGATGATGATCATATCCAGGTATGGATTATGATGCTATATTCATTGAAAGCATGCTTTAGCTTTATAAATAGTAAAATATCCTGATACCATGTTAGTGGCATCTAAATGAGATTTATGGGCTGTGAGAGCCATGAGGATCATCAAGGTCATACTTAACAGATGACTTGTGATGAGATGATTGAGAAATGATAATTGATGTGAGTTAGACTTGTTACATTTAGTATTCTATTTTCATAGTTGCTATGCTAATGATTAATGTTTGAGAACATGTATGATGTTAAAAGAATACTGAAATGTACCTAACTAATCAAGTATAATCATACCATGCAAAGCCCTGATCATAGATCCATCATTGTCAGAAAGCAATATGATGGTGAAACAGGTTTTCCTAAGGGAACTCCTGGATCACATACTTTTGAGTATGTGGGGGAATATGGATGTGTAAATCCTTACATCCTAGTGTAGGAATTGATGTAGATGTTTCTTAATCCATCAACCCTTCACTACATGTTGTAACACTCAAGGAAACACAAATACCGCATCGATCAGAGATAAACAAGAAATCTCTCGATGACGAAGAGAGTACAGAACGCCACTGTAACTCTAGAATAGCGAAGTACCAGATTACCCTGGTAAGCTATAGTAGCAGAGACACAGGATGTCCTACAAGATGTCCTCATTCTGACTAAGGAAGTTGAGGTCATAAGAATCCGGCTCTTTTGATGACCTAGGTATGATACCGATGTGACTTAACAGTGATCGGTTGGAGTATGAGCGGTATACCTCATCTCCACAGGGCATAATAATGTTTGTAAAACATAATCAACAGCGTATTATATCTGTTAGGATTAACTACGAGTTACTTGATTGAGGTTACACAGTGTAGTATACCTATTCTTCATATTCCTTAAATGATGAGCTTCTGTTTATTACCAAACTGCTGTTGAATACTTTCAAAGCTTTTACTACTTAAGCTATTCTTTGATTGTTATATAAAGCTTCTAGTGGAGAGTTATAACTCTCGGTGGGACAATTATTTAAAATTGTCTCACCCCGTAGACTTCAACTTTTTAGGTGGTTGTCGAAGATGGAGGAACCGGCCTACAGGTGACCAATCCCAGCAGCAGCAGCACCAGGAGCAGCAGTGAATCTCAGGTGGAGATACTGACTGCTGAGTCATGTTGTTAGATAGTCCTATGACGTCTCTGTACTCTCAGGTCCTAGGAGTTTTTGGTCTGAGATTTTGGTCTGATTCTTGAGATTTTTGTACCATGATGTATATAATTACTCAAGAAATAATTGTCAGAGATGTAAAATAGTTTATCTCCTTTTCTATGGAAAATTTTTTATAGTTTCAAGCTCTTATCTCAAAAAGTTTTAATTTCCCGTGATTTTTGTCTTCCGCTGTTAAACGAATGCTTCCGCTAAATTTAAATCGTGTTTATATCGTGGTTTGGAGATCGGAGCCCACAATGCATGTCATACACCAAGGATAAGAGATGATGTAGGTTGGAGCATTGCCACGAGAAATGGGGATAGAGAAGATATCTACCCTGGTAAAGTGAATGATACATGGATGGTTTGTAAACACTAAGAGGAATGAGGTAGTTCCCTTATGAGGATGTTTTTATCATGAGCTATGTGGAACTTACAAGTTATACCAGGTTGAGTTTGATCACCATGATGATGGAATCAGAGAGTGTTCTTATGAAGATGAACATATAGTTTGAGGTGACATGATAAGTGAAATACATGGAAGTGTAATGTTACCTAAGGATGTGAAGTGGTAATGGGTGCTCTGGTTGAGATACATCTGACTTGTTTGATTAGAAGCTAGAAGAGGTTGTTTTGCTAACCCTAAGTTTGAAAAGGAGAGGTGTTTGGATAACACTCAGATGTAACAAGATGCGTAGAAAAGTTAAGGGTTGTTTGGTTAGCCAGTCTAGTCCTTAATGTAATGAAAGGACGGTGGTAGAACATCAGATGCACTTCTTTGGAAGAGAAGGTGATGAAACCCCGACTAGAGTGGTTTAGGGTTTCAGAGGATTTGATCTTGAAAGAATCACGACATACAGGAAATCATGGTTGAAGATCATCATACACCGTGGAAAATGGCAATAGCACTTTGGATGCTTAAAAATGAGGTGGCATGTGGTTTATGGCCATGAAAGCCAGGAGGTAAAGGACGAACCCCAGTAACCCAGTGTATCAATAAAGAGGATAAAAGAGTCCTTGAGAGGGAATGGGAGCTCAACACTATGGATGTTGTGATGGGTCTTCCCTGGGCCAAAGAAGGTTGAGATATAATGTGGGTTATGGTAGGTCGCCTTACCTAGATAATATGAGAAAGGAAGAGTTCGGTTAAGGGACAAATCCAGTTGAACTACCCATGAGGAAGATGGTTCAACTACACCATGAAGCGAGTTCAAAGGTTCTTGAGTTTGACCTAAAGGTTCACATCCATAAAGTGGAAGTAGGTACATGAAGAACTCAATGTTAGTATAGTTTATCACCCCTAACTATGGTTAGTAAGATCCAGACTAAAGGGTCTGATGAGGGCATGTGTGCTCGTTCAGGGTGATATCTAGAGACAGTTCTTGTCCTATGAAAGATGTGACATTGACCACCATATCCAGTATCGGGTTTTATATGAAGCTCTGTAAGGGAGGTTGTGTCGGTTACCACTTCAGTAAGGTGATGTTGGTGAAAAGGGCCACATGATGGTTAGAAAAGGACCACATGATGGTTAGAAAAAGGGACCCCATTGTGTGTAGATGAAGTCACTTTGATTGTGCAAGGGCTGAAAGGAGCCTAGAGACGATGAGAGTCGTGAGCAGATGCAAAGTAGACTGACATGCAGTTCACTGTGGGAGAAAATGTGATATGAAAATCCGACCCCTCTAAGTTATAGCTAAGAGAGCTGAGTCCCCGATACATGGGTCCATTTGAGATGGATGGGTGGAGAAGGTTAGGTTTGACCCTACCCCTCAAGATAGAGTAATGGGAGACATTTTCCATGTGTACAATTTAGAGCACTATGTGAGGTACCCTGACCATGAGCTGAGCAATGAACCTAGTGAGCCCCAAGGGAGGCTGAAATGGCCTGAGTCACCTATGTAGTTTATAGACGCCAGGATGAAAGAACTCAGAGAAAAGAATATGTGATAATAAAGGTTCTTTAGAAATGCCATGAGTACGGCAAAGCCACATAGAGGCCAATGATGGACATGGAAAGTCTTATCCTGAATTGATTTTTTGTTTGCTTGTTTGAATTTTGAGGACAAAATTCCTATAAGAGGGGAAGGATGTTACAACCCAAAATTTTGGGTTCCTTTGGTGAGAAATGTAATTTCTCATATTAAATATAATTGAACAAATAAAGATATGATTGGTTTTGATAAGTGGATTTCATTTACAATAGCCTTGATGATTGTGTTGTGGGCTTTATTGGCTATTGGTCCCAATAACAAGAGAATGAAGAAAGGAAAATTCAATTAATAAAATAGTAAATGAAAATTGAATATTTGAAGAATAGAAAGAGGTAGAAACCTCTAGAAGGCAAAGAGATGTAATCCAAGTATGGATTTCGTGCCTTTTGGGTTCCTTGGGTTCCAAGGAGTCCAAAGTTGCAAAAAGAAGGCAATAAGAAAATGAAAAGTTTAATTAAGTATTTCTTTAATAAGAAAGAGATTGAAAATAATGTTAAAATGTTAGAAATAAGTGGGAGAAGGTGTAATTAGGATATCCTTTGTGGAATTTCGTGTTCCAAGGATTTCTAATGATAAAAGGAATACCCATGAGGAAAATAAAAGGGAAATAAAGAGAAATCCTCAAAAAGAGATATTTTAATGAGAAATAAACATGATAATGTGAAATAATGCATTTAGATGCATCTAGAAGGATAATAAATATCCTTGGAAAAGAATTTCGAAATCATAAAGTTTCTTGGGAACCAAGGAGTTCCAATAAAGAGGAAAGGAAGAGAAAATACTAAAAAGGCAAAATAAGAGGATAATGTGTTGCATTATTAATGGATTTTGTGTTATTTTCAAAAGATGGTATTTTCTATTAAAAAGAAACATGATTTCGTGACAAATAACTAAAAGGCAAGTTTAAAGAGAATAAGAAAGTGGATTTTCGTAATCCTAATATTAAAAGAAGAAGGGATACGAAAGGAATATGAGAGAGAGAGAGAACTAGTTTCTTTTTGAAGGAATTAGTTTCCTACTTGGAAAGGGACTTCTTATTCGTGTATAGCCGACCTAAGTCTCCTTTCCTCACCCTATATAAAGGGTAGACTCTTAGGGTCGAGTTCATGAGGATCCCATGTAACCTTCTCTTCTTTCTCCCTTCTTCTTCTTCTTTCCCCAAACCCTAAAGGTGAGGGTAGAATAACCATAGAGCGAACGGAGGGCCATGAAGCGGTTTAGAGGGTGGCCTAGTGATCCAACCACATTCGAGGTTGATCGAGCAACCTCCCTGAACTCTCGCTTAAGAAGTTACGTTGACTGGAGGGCTGCATCACGTCTGCAGGTGGCAGACCTGACCAGCTCGATCCCCACCGCCATGGTCGCTCCTTGAGACCTCCACGGCCACGGCTGAGGGCGACGGAGGCAGGGCGCAGGTCGCCAGTGGCCCCCGGGCCTTGGGGACGGGAGCAGGCACCCTCGTGAGCCGTCGCAGGTTGGCCGCAGCACTGGTTCGTGCAAGGTTGAAGAAGACTGGACGTTTGACCGTTCTACCCCTCGGGGTGCTAAAGAAATGATCTGTAAGTCAAGGGTAATTCAAACTTTTCGAAATGTTTCCAAAAGAAGGCAACGTTGCATGAGTCGGAGATGACGTGGCGCAATCTCATTGGCTGTGGTAAGTGATTTATTGTAAAAATCATATCTAATGATTGGTAACTCCGATTAGGACAAGTAATATATGAATTTTGATCGAAAGAACACAAGGAATCCAATAAAAATAGTTTTGTAGCCTGAATCTGATCATAGTTCGAAAAGTAGTGTAAATTATCATCTTTAATGAATTAAAGATTAAGAAACCCTATTTTGATATGATTAACGTGTTTAATAGAGTTTAATGGATCTTTAGAGTTGATATTAATCTGTTAAATGTAAAAAGGAACATTGAGTTCAAAAAGGAAGAACTTTGCACGTGATTAGTCTAATTTAGGGTTTATGTGCTTAAATATGCATGAATTTTGAAAAGGGCATAAAGTTATCATCTTTAATGATTCAATTAAGGAAAAACCCTTAGATTTGTTGATAGATGGATAATTCAAGCTGATATTAACCTGTTGTTAATGGAAGAGAAAATAGGATTTAAAAATATGATCTTTTTATATATATTTGGGTTAATTTAGGGTTTCGTGCATGATTATGCATTAATGAGCTTGAAAACCCTAATTTTGATGAATATGTCTTTTAATTGGTTTAATTATGTAAATCCACGAATAAAATAGAGATGTGATGATCCTAAGCCAATTTGAGCATAAAAGATCCTTAAGGTGGATAATTTGAGTAATTAGGGTTTTTATGAGTGGAAAAGTTGTTTTAGGGTTTGTTGACTTAAAAAGGGTAAAGTTTGACAAATTGATCTAAGAAACCCTAATGCATCCTAATGAGACTTAGAAATCTTAGAAAGGTGTCCCAAGTCAATAAGGAGTTGTTTGGGATATGCTTGTGACAATTAGACATTATACATGTTTTCAGGATCAATGTTTGCTTGATTGATTGATTGGCTTGCTTGATTGGACATCTAGTTGGATTTGGATAAATTGTTTCTTGAGATCTCCAAGACAGGTATGTGGTTACTTATGAATAACCGCTTAGTTTTCCGATGGTTTCTCGGACGTTTAATCGCATTGAATGCAACTAAACTGTTTGGATGTTCATATTGCAATTATAAAGTGACTATGACTATCACTTAATGTATTTGCCTATAAACTCAGATCATGGTTCTCTCTGTGGCATAATAGCTAACCTAGTACATGGCTGCCTATGGGTAGGTCCATCAGGTTAGAGAAAGGATGACCTAGTACATGGCTACCTATTGGGTAGGTCCATCAGGTCTATGGATGACCTAGTACATGGCTACCTATTGGGTAGGTCCATCAGGTCTATGGATGACCTAGTACATGGCTACCTATTGGGTAGGTCCATCAGGTCTATGGTTGACTTAGTACATGGCTACCATGGAGGTAGGACCATCAAGTCATAATGAGTTAGATATTGGGATATCTTCAGATAGTGACATGCGACTCTATTACCTAAAAGAGAGGTGATATCAATGTCCACTGCAGGGACAGCCCAGAGTTTGAGAATATGTATGGATTGAGTTGTATGGCTTAAAATGTAATCTTGATTGTTAAATGATTAATTGAATGATTATATTGTTAACATAGTTGAACATTATCTGTTTCCTCCACATACCAGCTTTGGCTGACCGACGTTTTGTTTGTCGGCGTTTTAGGTACAATGAAAAGAACAAACAGTAAAAAGGACACCTTGTGAATTCAAGAATTAAAGAACAAGGAGGAACTAGTTAGAATAGTTCAGCTGAGGTTAGAAGTTTAGTTTGTTCCAATCTTTTCAAAGATATGCAAAGAAAAATTTTATTACCATTTTCAGTATAGTCTGTTAGAATTTAATAATTGTTTATGGTTATATGTCGAACCTTTGATCCGGGATTAATGGGTGCGGCTTCAACCTCTTGGTCTCCCTTAATTGGGGGTTATCGGGAGGTGGGGTCGTAACACTAATCATGAGTCATCAAGCATATCTAAATAGGGAGAGTATCAACTACCAACTCATATTTCACATATTTATGAGTTAAACATCACGACCAAAGTGGGGCAACCATATTTAAAGGCTTTGCAAGACCAAGGTCATAGTTTCATTCCCTTCCTTTCAAGGTCAAGGTAAGGGTAGATTTTAGAAATTGAGAAGTAAATTTGAGAACTCTAGAGTTTGAGCATAATTGGGTGATATTAGGATCTAGGTCCATCATGTTATTCAAATTGAGTCTACAAAGAGGAGTAATGCTCAATAAGGGATTTCAGTCTTATAACAAGTCTTCACACCATGATCTAGGGTTCCAAAGACAAGGTCACTGCACATATCAAATAGGGGAGAGTTTTTCTTAACTATGTTTGAGGCTTAGTCAACAATAGAGCAGCACGGTTTAGTCAATAGGGACCTCATAAAACATGATGTGTAAAACATGAGTTCCACCTTATTTCACCATATCAAGAATTTATCTCAAACATTGAAAGCACTTATATCTTATCGGGTAACATAGAGTTCCATAACTTTAGATATGAGTACATCACATTCAAGAGTAACTTCATACATCAAATAGGGTTTTCATTTTAAGATCATATCATGACATTATCATATTAATTGACTTTCATGATTTCAAATGAGTTTTACTTTTCCCTTGCATAAGCTACCTCAAAATCGAGAATTCATGTGATTATTAGTCATGGAAGAAGAATCACATGAGGAAGTGAGATAGACTACCTAATCATCATCTTCTTGGGTGGCTTAGGGTTGTCTTTAAAGAAGAGATGAGATGCTAGAAGAGTCTCTAAGGTATGTGAAGTTGGGTTGTTAAACATGCATAGAGGATATGTGATTGTTCTGATACCATTTGCCACGGAACCATTTATTACCCTAAGTCTGGACTCCTAATGGCTACGAAGCCAAAGGTGAGTGGATTAGGGCATCCGTCCCTAGACTGGATCAGATAACATTTGCATGAATAAAACCACGAACAAGAACAAGATAAGAGATAACAAGATATTAAACATGGAGATAAGATGCATGTACCCATTTCTAGATTTAAGTATACCCATTGGTGTTTCATTTCAGAGCTTAGAGTCTTGGGTGCGGCAGATCTTCATTTGGCAACTACAAATTCGATAAACAAAATGTATATGTGCTAAAGCATTAAGTACGCTATGAAAAGGCATGTAAAATGTTTAAGAGTACTATAAAATTTGCTTTTCTAGAAACATCATATAAGAAAGAATATGAAACAAGATGAGAAAAACTAACAACATTCTTTTATTCAAATTATATTTTAGGTGTATTTCCATTATACTCAACAACATATTATGGCCATTGACTAGCTTCCCCTTGGAAGGGTCCGTGAGGGTGCCAAGATTTGCTACCCTTTTACTAACATGGTCTGCCTTATCTTGACATCTCAAGTAAGATGCCCAACCTTATGCCCTTATCCCGAGAATATAGGTAGGTACACTAGGTTTGTATAATGCACAAGTTTAATTATGTTCAAGGTTTGTTCAACATATTTCTAGTAAAACGAACATACTAATCATAGGGAATTTGTAGCTCAAATAAGTAATTAACTAGCCAAGCATTTATACGAGCATACATACAAACAAGCCAATACCATAGTAGGGTCAACAGCATAAGCGTACTTTGCAAGTAGAGTACAAGATCAAGCATTGATTTTAGAGAACCATAACTAGCACTTGATTCGATCTTAGCAATAGAGTCAACATAGAGATCCTGACATTTTAAAGGAGTGCACTTGGATTAACATCACCAATATAAGGTATCATTAATCATCATAATACTACTACAGAACAAGCCTTTAGCATCAGTTAATTAAGGGCTTTCGTGTCGTATTTCAAGCGACACCCAAGTGGGCACCGCTAAAGGTGGACCCCTTCGGCGTCAGTTTCCAATCGACGCCAAAAAGCTTCCCGCCACCGAAAATGCGCCAGCAAAGGGACTCTAGGTTTTGGTTTTTTAAGAAAATCGACACTATAAAATGGTTACAGACGTCGGTTATTAAAAGAACCGATGTCGCAATGCTTCCCGCCACCGAAAATGCATCAGTAAAGGGCATATAGGCGTCGGTTTTATAAGATAACTGACGACATCTCCCCTGTCACCACGGTCGTGATTCCCAGCATGGTCGTGGTTCCTGGCCATATCAGCTTAACTGACGTCAGTTTTGTGCAAATAACCGATGCCATATCTCATGTCTGCCACTACAGTTGTGCTTCCCAGCACGGCCATGGTTCGTGGCCATATAGACATCAGTTTTTTATCAAAAACTACCGACGTATGTCTTTGGTGTTGGTTTTATACAAATAACTGACGTCTATGTTAAGAAAAAAATTTTATCAATATGGAGGCCTGTTGTATGGATGGTCAGCAGGATGAGAACCTGCAGTTCAGTTCTGAACTGTAGGTTTATGACATTCATTGATATCAGCCAACAACAGGCCACAAACCTGCAAAATTAACAAGATGGACAATATTATATATATGTGGTTCACACACATGTATAAGCACATTTCATTCATATTATTTTTTCATCACACACATGTAGAAACCAGTAGTAACTTGCAGTTCCATTCATTTCATCTCTTTTCACATTCAGACACATGTAGAAACATTTATGTATTGATCATCTTCATACACAAATGACAATTCATAAAAATTCATTCACATTCACATAAAAATAATTATGAGAATAAAGTTATTCTTTATTCATCATTGTTATCATTGT
The DNA here is from genome assembly GCA_963693085.1 of Alisma plantago-aquatica. Classification (NCBI taxonomy): domain Eukaryota; kingdom Viridiplantae; phylum Streptophyta; class Magnoliopsida; order Alismatales; family Alismataceae; genus Alisma; species Alisma plantago-aquatica. The sequence continues at coordinate 617,943,435 of OY856412.1, read as the reverse complement.
CAATAAAATTATATCTAAAAACTCCCACTCTTTGTAGGGATTTTTCTCATTCTTCTCTTACAACATCTAATTCATCTCTCGTATAGGGAGCATGTACATCGAAACACTTTCCACCTGTGCTGAACTCAGTAGTTTTAAAGACCTGCAAAGAGAATGACCTATATATATAATTAATAATATATAATAAGATTGATATATTTCATATTATCTAATGAGACTATGTATAATACATGTTGTATCTTATCAATTTCCATTACGGCATGTTTGATGATTAGGTCCATAAATAGCATCACATAGTAGGCACATGCCCAGCCATTATAGAACACTATAAATTGAAACATACAAAATATTCAAAAATATAAATAAGCATAGTTTACATAAATAATATATACATTTGAGTTAGGAAATTACTTTCACATTCTCCTAAATTAGTAAGAGATCCTTTTTCCTGGGGACATTTCCTCTATCTTTTTTATACTCTTGTAAAGCCCTACATATGTTAATGTAACCCATTAAATTGCATAATTAAATAGTAATGTAGTAACATATGTTAATAGATATAAAAACATGAAATATTTCTCACAAGAATAATGACCTTTTCACTGCATGTCAATATAATTCCAACTCATTCCCCGCAAGATCTAGATAATAGACAGTGAATGTCTTGGGGACAATAACTAGTAATTCTCAATGCCTACCACTACAGGTAAGAAAGTTAAAAATTAATAACTCAAAATCCACAATAAAAATGTAATTTTCTTAAGTCCAAATTATAAGCAAAGTAAACTTACTCGACATTGAATGGAGTTATTATCTCTGTCTTCTTATTTTTACCAAAATATTCAAAAGCATCACATCAGTATGAAGTAACTGAAGAAGGGTATGTATCTACAAGACTAATCAATGATGGAACCAAAAATCCCACATGGGAAAACCCAAAATCTCTACATATCTTGTGTAAGTGGCTGCAAAACATGTATTACATATGCATTAATATAAAAGAAACCAGATCACCGTATATAAAACAAGGTGTATGGATGTATAAATAAGATCTCACCATATCCAAAGCTCTATCATAGATGTGTTCAGCCATTGATAACTAAACAACTCCAAAATATCTTGTATAAATATCTTGTTTTCATATGATTGACCTGCATTAATACCTATGCATTAATACGTATGCATGCATAACTTGTATTATGTATGCATTAATATGTATGTTAAACTTGTATAAATAGATTGTTATCGTATGATTTACCTGCAACATCCTCCGAAATAGTAACAATTATAAGGCAATTTCTATCATGTTCTCCGATCCATACTACCACACCCATACAATTAGGACCTATCGAGGTGTGTAGGTCCCTTGGAAGCCAACTTGGTAGTCGAGGAGGTAGAGGTCGAGATGTAGCGGGTCTCATCTTTTTGACTTGTTTATATAATTTCAGATCAATTGACTCATATGTACACACTAACAAATTAAAGTAATGGAAATTTATCATACAATATCAGTATAGAGGACATCCACATTGGGCCACAATATCACTCCGCCTACTGCCTCACCAAGTGTTTCAGCATCTGGTTGTGCATGAGGCAGTGCAAGATCCGTCCAGTTAGGGAATACATGTATCGGGCTCACACGTACCACACCATCTGGTACCGGATACCCAATGAAACATGCACCCTTTAAGGGGTGGGTAAGCCGACGCCTCTGCAATGATATATTCTTGACTTTTTAGTTAGCATGGCTTCAACCCCTATAAATTTACGTAAAGAATGTTATATGCATATATACACAAACATATCATCTTGAACAGACTAGCTATTATGTAATGAAAATACTTACAGAGGACGTGCTAGGTGGTGGGTCTACATGATTACTCCTAACCACTTCTACAGCAGGAGAAGAGCGGCCCGCCATAGGTACTGTCTGAGTGGCAGGCTGAGACACATGCCACTTCGCCATTGCTTCTTGGATTCTCTTCTGAATTAACAAATCTACCAATACATGGATAAAAGAAATACTAGCTTTTGATTATTGAATTCCCTTTTGCAATAACATTCTAAAATAAGAATAGGTTACCTCAGCTTGTGAAAGTCCCGCTTTTGGGACATGTTTGTACTGGGATTGCCCAAAGAACGCTTTGATGCCCACACTAGCGCCTGCACCCCAAACACATCCAGGATGCTCTAGGTTACCCAGAGCAACTGTCAGTTCATCCCTTGTGCCCTAAGGGATGAACTTGCCTTCCTTCCTCTACTCGTGCAGCTCCCGCTAATCACCATCAACAAAAATTAGTAAGTAAACATAACAATAATCAATATCGCTCGATTGCTCTAAGAGTTGATTTTTACCATTTTTGCAGTCGCCTCAGCAGTTGCGGGCTTCAGTATGTCTCCCTTCTTGTTTTGCCTCCCAGCTATCCACATAGCATGGCGAGGCAGAGGTGTGGGAGTAGTAGTAGAGGACTCTGCAGTCTCCTGAGTAGCACTGTAGCAGTAGGCTAAGCAGACTCAGCCTGTAGTCTTTAGCAAACGCCTGCATATCCTCTTGGACCCATTGTGTGGTTGTGCACATTCAGTGCATGCCTTGCTCTTTGTGCCTCAATGATGGCCTAGTTAGTTAGCACATTGATTTGGTTAGTAACACTAAAGGTTAATCTTGAATAGGTGAATACAAAAAAAATGTATATTAATTAAATTGGGAGTGGCGCTTAATACCTTGAATTCTTCTATTTTTCTTTGGGTAACAAACGCCTCCCACTCTTTGGGGTCTAGGTTGTTCCATTGCTTTGTGGCTTCCTTCTGCCTAAAATTATTTTTTTAAGAGAATACAAATAAAAATTATTAGTGTAGAGTTAGTGAAATAGTGATCAATGTCTAGAATTAGAAATCAATCAAGAACCTCTTATCAGCATCACGTATGTGATCTCAGGTGAGATTGGTCCAATAGTTCTTTAGGACCCTCCCACAATGTTGCATCATACATTTACGATGCAGCTTTCCATCCAGATCAAATATGCTCTGCAAATTAAATAGAATTGTTATTAACTAGTATCCTAAAAATTAGTAATCTACACAAATAGAATTACAAATAATAATAACTCACGCATAGTTCCTTCCATATGTGGTCTTTCTTCCCCTTAGGAACTTTATGCCAGGATTTTAGGATAGGAATGCAATGGCTACGAGTAAAAACCCCAAGATATGAAACAAATGAGTTGTGGTTCACTCCATATGGATTTCCTACATGATCGAAATCCACAGCCAATTTGGGTCCATTGCCCCTTTGCTGTATTAACTTGTTCATCATTGTGATGCCCCTCACTTTCTCAATTTTCTTTTGTTGCTCATCAAGTGTTGTAATTTCTTCAGGGGGTACATCAGCAACCTAAAATTTGATAAAAAAAAACACACTTACATGATATAATTATATATGAACATATAGATAGAAACCTTAGGGATATATTCTTAAAACTTACATTGTCAGGTGGTGCAAGCACGTCCTCACCCTCACGGTGATCATCAGCACGGTCATCATGGGAATGCCCAGCCATCTGAAAGTTCACATTCAAATTATAAATTTCACATTCTAAAGTAACACTAATTGTAAAGTTCACATTGTAAAGTACACATTCACATTGTAAAGTAATTCACATTTTAAAGTTCACATTCACATTGTAAAGTTTGCATTCACATTGTAAAGTAATTCACATTGTAAAGTTCACACTAACATTGTAAAGTTCACATTCACATTGTAAATTCCTCATTCACATTGTAAAGTTCACATTCAGAAAAATAAAACATATAAAAAATATAAACATTCATGCCTCTAATATTGTGATCTTTTATCAATTAACAATCCTTCATTGTGATCCCCGCGAACATACAAGTCATTGTGATCCCAAGCTTCAATGTTTGGTGGCGTTGGCAACCCAACTGAGAATGGACTGGAGTCATCATACTTATCATAGTACTCTTCTTCATCTATAAGATATTCAATGAACTGTCTTTTACCATGAAGAACAACCGACCATTTATCATTTGCAGGATTATCGATATAAAATACTTGTTTCGCCTGTGATGCCAATATGAATGGTTCACCGTTCTTGCCAATCTTTTCAAAGTTTACTAACGTGAAACCCAATTCATCCACTATAACTCCTTTATTGTTATCAACCCAATTACATTTAAAGAACAGAATTCTGAAATCTACATAGTCAAACTCCCATATGTCTTCAATGACACCGTGATATGACATTTTAGCTTCACATGGACTCTTATCATTTGCACTTGCAAAAAACAATGAAGACACTTGAAGGATGACCCCACTATTTTGGACGACACTCTTATCATCTTGACGCTTTGTGTAATACGAGAATCCATTTATGTCAAACCCTTCATAATACATAACATTCAATTTTGGTTTAAAGGTGGGGCATCTGATGGTTTCAGTAAGATTATCTAGTGTTTGAGATAGTTGATGTAAGACTTTATCTTCAAACCACTTAATAAATGTCTTGTTATGCTCTCTAGCAAGCCACATTGAATTGGATCGAGGATATTGTCTCTTGATGAAATTGGTATGTTCTTCGATATAAACACTCACTTCGTCGATGTTGTGTAAAATATACAAGTTTCCTTGCTCCAAATGCTCACGGCTGATTACTTTCACCTGTGATCCCAAAATTCCTTTGCCAAAATGCTCCTCAATATTCTTGTCATTCACAGGAGCGTCATTAGCACTCAGAAACTCATTGCAAAAATCCATAACCTTTCTCGCCACATAACCCTCAATAATACTCCCTTCAGGTCGATAACGGTTTCGAACATCACCTTTAAAAATGCTCATGTATCGTTCAAAGGGATACATCCAATACAAGAAAATTGGTCCCAACATTTTCACTTCCCTAGTCAAGTGGACAACAAGATGTACCAGGATATCAAAGAATGAAGGAGGAAAATACATATCAAGCTGACATAGGGTAACAACCATTTCTCTTTGCAATTTATCGAGAGTATCAGGGTCAATAACTTTTCTGCACAAACTATTGAAAAAGAAACAAAGTCTGGTGATTGCAAACCGTACATGCTTCGGCAATATAGGTGAAATTGCCACGGGCAATATTTGTTGCATTAGAGTGTGACAATCATGAGATTTAAGACCTATACACTTCAGATCTTTCATTGATACCAATGTATGGATGTTGGATGAGTAACCATGTTGCATCTTAACATTTACCAAGCATTCACAAAAAGCTTTCTTCTCCTTTCTAGAAAACGTGTAACAAGCGAGAGGTAAGTATGTTCTCTGATTGCTACTACCTAATTCTGTTAATTCTGTCCTTATTCCCATTTCACGTAGGTCCATTCTGGATTTTATCCCGTCTTTAGTCTTACCTGGTATATTCAACAGAGTACCGATGACGCTATCACATACATTTTTCTCAACGTGCACGACATCGATACAATGCCTGAATGTCAAAGAACTCCAATAAGGAAGATCCCAAAATATTGAATTCTTTTTAAATAAATACTTGTCACTCTGTGTAGCCATCGTACATTATGATCTCTTACCAAATTCATTGACGATGTCTTTTACTCTTTCATAAACATCCTCCCCTGATATAGGGTTAGGTGCACTCTGTTTCTCATTCCATCCATTGAATGCTTTGCGCAACCTACGATACAGATGAAATTTTGGAAGAAACCTTCGATGACCAAGATATATAGTCTTTCCGCCGTGTTTTAGTTGTATTGAATCAGTGTTCCTTTCACATATAGGACACGCTTTAGATCCTTTGACACTATATCCAGACAAATTCCCATACGCTGGAAAGTCATTCACAGTGCAAAACAACATAGCGTGCAAATGAAATTTCTCTTTTCGTGAAGCATCATAGGTCATCACACCTTCACCCCAGAGCTTCTTCAAGTCATCAATCATAGGTTCAAGATAAACGTCGATATCATTTCCAGGTTTTTTAGGGCCCGAGATCAAAGATGACAGCATAACGTACTTATTTTTCATGCACAACTAGGGAGTAAGATTGTATATAAAAAGCATAACTGGCCAAGTGCTATGTTGGCTTCTCAATGTCCCGTACGGATTCATCCAATATGTACAAAACCCCAAGTCTTAGATTCGTGTCTTCTTCATCGAATTCAGGGTATAATAAATCAATCTTCTTCCACTGTGGGGAATCAGACGCATGTCGTAGGATCCCATCATTATTTTTCTTAACATCTACATGTCACCTCAAATTTTTCACATCTATTGGATTGGCAAACAAGCGTTGAAACTGTGGTATTATAGGTAGATATCACATCACCTTGGCAGGAGAACCAATTTTGGACTCCCTCGAAGTCGTCAATTTATACCTTGACGCACCACATTTCGAACAGTCTTTCAAATCCAAATAGTCCTTTTGAAATAATACACAATCTTTCGGGCATTCACGTATCTTCTTGGCCTCCATTCCCATTGGGAACAACAATTTCTTTAACCGATATGTTGATATTGACAACTTGTTTCCTTCAGGAAGAATTTCTTTCAATAATGACAACAATGACGTGAAACTTTTGTCGCTCCATCGATTGTTAGCTTTCAGTTTATACAATCTCAACACAGCACTAAGTTTTGTAAACTTACAACCTATGTATAATGGTATCTCAACATCATGCACAATATTTCTAAACATGGGAGGTGGATCGGTGTGTTCTACCCCACAACTATCCAGCATCGCATCAATGATATCTACTAGAACTGGTTCGTTCACATCTACGTCATCGAAGGCAATTTTTTCTTCCACACAAGCACTGCTATCGATATCCACTGATTTCAGGTTTGAAATCTCTCCATGTCAGTGCCTTTCTGTATAGCCTTATACAATCACGTTGCACATGACATGACTTTTGATTTCATTACCAGTGCTGACTTTTAAGTTGTTACCGCAATGCTTATGTGGACAGTAGAACCTATCTCCAGGTTGTTTCCTAAGTTTCTCGGCAAATCTAATAAACTGGTCAAGACCAGAAATGAACTCGGGGGTGCAGCGATTTGGAATGGACATCCATGATCTATCCATTCTATGATCAAAGAGAAAACAAGTATATATTAGAATAAGATTAGGGTCTAGGGTTAAAAGTTTAGGGTTTATGGTTAAAACTTTAGGGTTTAAGGTCTTATATATAATTAATGGTTAAAACATCCTAAGTGAGATTAGGTGTTCAAGAACAGTCCAAAACCGGGGACTATCCAAGATTTACTCCTAATGAGTAAATCTTGGACGGGTTTTTAGGCCAACAAATACATGTGTTGTCATTCTTATATATAATAAATGTGTATCACCTATCCCATTCTTGAACACCTAATCTCACCAGTAAGTGTATAATGTGTATTGAATTTTCAAGAAAATTTCGGCAGCATTTCCCCGTTGTTCTCTAAATACATATGTACTTAAAAAACAAACGGGGAAATGCTAACGAAATTTTTTTAAAAACCCAATACACATTATACACTTACATCTTAAGTGAGATTAGGTGTTCAAGAACAGTCGAAAACCGGGGACTATCCAAGATTTACTCCTAATGAGTAAATCTTGGACGGGTTTCTAGGCCATCAAATACATGTGTTGTCATTCTATAACACTGATTTCAACATTTCGAGTGTCCATGCATGTTTATCATCAAGATAAAGATTACACATAAATTAGTATGACCTAGGGATGGAGAGATTCATAATTGATTTCAAAATTTCAAACTAGCTCATGCATTATCATCAATCTACATCATACAACATGGATTCATGTAGATGTTAGGGTGACACATCACTACAAAATTAGAGATTTATCATTAGGGTTTTAATATCTTAGATAGATTGATCACAAGATTTCAGCAATATAGTTAATTCAAGATTATGGTGAAATGTGTATTAGGGTTTTAATATCTTAATTCAACATGCATCAAAATTTACAGAATTAGGTCAAGCATTACTATTCAATTGTGAATGTATCTTCTTCTTCCTTCTCCCTCCTTTCCAAATGGATAAAGTAAGGCACGACCTGTGGGATGGACACGACCATGGTTGTGCTGGCCAGCACGGCCGTGGTCGGCCAACACAACCACTCGTGCCCAACCCACAGGTCGATCGTGTCTTGCTTTTATCCATTTGGAAAGGAGGGAGTAGGAAGAAGAAGATGTGGAGGAAGAAGAAGGGGTGGAGGAAGAAGAAGAGGCAGTGGCCTACCTATCAGTGGCGTGGAGGAAGAAGAGAGCAGCTAGGCATCCCTGTCGGCGGCGGCGGCGGTGTGAGGAGCAGCAGGCAGCGGCTTGATCAGGAGGCGGTGATGAGCAGGGCAGCAGCTTCGGGCGGGGGCTAATTCGTGGTGATGAAACAGAGAGCTCATAATGGGGCCGAAGGTATGTTTCTCGATCGATCGGGAGGGTTATTAAGTTAACAAAGGCATCGGTTATTTAAAAAATCGACACCTATTATACAACAATGTCGGTTGCTAGAAAAAACCGACGTCCATCGGACAATCTTAACCCTAAAAATTTTCACAGGGACGGCGCGCAAAACCTTATCAGCGTCGGTTTTTCCATAAAAACTGACGACCTTTGGAGGTAATTTTTTTCGTCGTTAGGCGTCGGTTATTAGGTCAAAAACTCGACGTCGTATGTGAAACTTTGGGGGTAATTTTTTTGCTCAAAATTTTGGATTTGGCGAGCTATTTTAGGCGTCGGTTCATTATAGGGAGCCGACGCTAAATAAAAAGCGATACCCGTGTCTGGTCGGTCTTCAAATATAGATGTCGGTCTCTGTAATTAGCCGATGTTGTAGGGTTTAAGCATCAGTTTTCGGTAATAACATCCGCCTCTAAATGTGACGTTATAAGCTATTTCTATAGTAGATGTGTCACCTAGATCTAGGTATCCTTTCCTTCAACCTATTTTCAAAATCTCAAACTAGTCATGCATAGGCATTATCAAGAAACATAGTACATCATGGGTTCATTAGTACTTAGGGTGACACATAAAAACTAGATCACAGGCAAATATTTAAGTCCAAGATCTTAAAATATAGCGATCATCATATTTTAGCAAGCTTAGTCAACATAAGCATCAACATGGTCAAACTAGTCATTTTGAGTTATAATCAGGCAAGGTTGCTACCATTAGAGTATAGATGGACTCTGCTTGATTTATATGTCACCAACATCACCAAATTACTAATTTGATATCATTATATAGAAGGGATGATCATTAGGATGAGATTTGCATAAGAATATAACCTCGGTTATCATCATGCATGCTATATTATATATCAAGGCAAGATTGGGTTGTAAAGCCACATAGGTGCAAAAGAATGTTCCAAAACACATATACGGATACAAGGCATTTGCGGTTACTGATTTGGAGTTCATGTGCAGGATTTAACTAGCATTAGATCCATACATGAGCAAGGTGCAAGATTTATCATCAAGGTGTCTATGGAAGACACGTTTCAAGGTTCAAAGTACATCATCAAGTCAAATTAGGATGCTAGCACATACAAGTTCAAATTATAGTCTAACATCAAAAATTACTGATTTAGGTCAAGCATGAGGATTTGAAGAACCTCCAACAAGGTTAATAATTAAGGAAGTAGTCCTTAGCATTAAAAGCCCATTTTTGGTCACTATACCAACATAAGGCCACATGGAGTACAAAGATTGATAAGATTCGAACCTTGATGCAAAAATATGTTCAAGTTAGTGTTATCATGCTAACATCAAGTTTTAAGACATAAAAGATCAAGATCATGCATTCAAATAGATTAAACATCTTGAAAAGACCTCAAAGACATACATTTTTGGATATCAGTAGAAATTTTGGTAGAATTAGACTCTGGAAGTATTTTTATTAGGAAGATAACGTTTTCCTGATAAAAATTATATATTGGAAGTCCTATTTTGAACTAGGATCATAAAGATACGAATTTTCAAAGTTTACCATGAAAACAGGGATTTTGGAGCCTTAAATCTCAATCTGGCGGCCTAGGACGGGCCACGCCGCCCCCTCGATGGAGCACACACTGCAGATTAGGCCACGGCTAGCGGTCCGCACCAACTGGGCTCATGAGTCATTGGATCCTGACCGCCCGATCCCTGGCCGCGTTTGGCTGTCACCAACGTCGACCCCCGATCGGCGCCCGCTCATCAGCGTCATCCTCGTCCGCAAACAGAACAGGCTCGTGCGCGGCCCTGCTATCCAGCGAGCTCATCGGCGCTCCTGGCTGGAGGGCATCCCGGCCATGGAGGCGCTCGAAACCTAGACAGACAAGACTTCCATGCAAAAACGGATCCGAATCCGGCCTTGGTTGAAGCAGAGGAAGCTTAGGGCGAGAAGCCCTAAACCTCCTCATGGCGGCAGCGCCGTGAAGAAAGGGGAAGAAGGGTGGCAGAAAACAGGTGCTAGGGTTTTCAAACGACTGAAAAAAAAAGGGGGCAAAGAGAGATTTGAGGAGTTTATAGGCGATGGAAGTGGAAATTTGGCGCGAGGAGAGAAGATTGTTGGCGCCATGGCTGGAGACTGGAGTTGGTACTTGGTAGATGTCGGCATCCATTGCGCTGGGCAAAGGTACGGAGAAAGGAGAAAGAATGCCAGCCGTTGGATGGGGTCCAGATCCGAGGGCGTGAGATCGAAGGGTTCAAAAAAGATCGAAGCAGCCACTAGCATGCGGATCGCTGAGTTGGCAAGGGAAAAGGGGGGCCTCCCTTTGCTGGGCCGTGCTCCCAAAGAGGCCCACTAAGGCTGAAGACAAAAATAAAATCATACATTAAAAGGAGATATTCACATAGCCATATCTTGTGATTTATAGCTCTGATTGGGTTGATTATTATGCCTTTGGATTCATAATTGAATCCTCTACAACATGACATACATACCACCGTAAGAAGATTTCATTGAAAGGTTTCAATTGTGATTGTAAGTAAATGATACATAAAAAGCATGACACTTGGATCAAAGCTCAAATTAGAGTCACAAATAGGTATAAAGTGACATTTAATCAGAGTTGATTTATTAATCAGTCATAAAGTGGCTAAATGCCATCAGATTAGGGTGACAAAGGTCAATTGAGTACATTAAAGCATCTAATGAGATAATATGTACATAAGTTGAAAGAGAGAGAGATAATCTAGGTTATCAAAGCAGCCTAGGAAGCTCCTCTAGAAATACGTCGAGAAAATCACGTACCACCTCCAATCTTTCTACAAGCCCTTTGTTAGGACTGGTCTCTGAGACTAATGCGAGGAAGACTTTACATCCTTTAGAAATGAGCTTTTTATCTTTAAGAGAAGAAATTATAATGTTATTACAGAATCTGCTTCCCTGAGGGATCACCACAGGACATGAATGAGGCTAAAAGAGAACTACCATCTTGTTTCTACAGTCAATGTGAGCATGATATGTGTACATCCAATCCATACAAAGTATAATATCAAAGTCTTCCATAGTTTAGAGAGTAAATTCGAAGGGCATATCATGATTTTTGAATCTTAGAGGTAGTTCATCAGTTTTCTATAGGGTAGTGAGTATTTTGCCACTAGGAGTAGACACATCAAGGATATATCCCAAGTCCTTTATATGGAGGTGTAACATAGATGCCGGATTTTGAGAAATACATGTATTTATGGATCCAGAATCGAATAAAGCTTTAACGGGGTGATCATTTAACAATATAGTCCTACACAAGATAATTGAGTTAAGAATAATTTGAAGGATTGAACAAGATATTAGATTACAAAAAGAATTTTGATTATCTTCAACAGGTTGATGGGGATTTGCCTTGGCCTCTTCTGTAGTTGTTGCGAAAACTCTATCATTGTGGTGTCCCTGAGGAGGTGGAGCACCTGTTGGACGTTTGCCAAGGATAGACGAAGTAGGGCACTTGTTGAGGAGATGACCCTCCTTCTTACTGTTGTAGCAGACCGGCTTGGTATAGAGATAAGATCCATCATGCCCTCATCCAAAGGTTTGACATTTGTTGTGATTGTCTCTTAGCTGGTTATATTTGATGTTCTATCCTCTTTTTCCTAAACCTCCTCCTTTTCCTGATCCCTTATTGTTATGGCCAGGGTGGAACTTGCTAGACTTATCCTCTTCGGTGGTGGTTAACCCTAAGTATCCCATGTTGGGAGGCTTCTGCAAACCATGTTCTATTTCCTGCTTGAGGGCCATGTCTAGGGATTCATCTATGCTTATGGGATAGGAGGCTAGAACTAGGGTTTTCAGATGGATGGTAAGGCAGTCGACATAATGCTCCACTAGGCAATCTTCAGTCTTAATAGGGGCATAACATTCTAGAAGCCTAAACTTTTGAGTGTAATCAGCCACAGAGACTACCCTACTTATGCTCGATATACATCTTCTCCTTCCTCTTCCTCTCATGTATAGGCATAAAACGGTCGATGAAGAGAGTTTTTAAGGCTTTCCATCCCATGTTATCTACTTCTTCTCCCCTATCCCTGCCATAGTTTTCACACTAGATTTTTGCACCTCCCTTAAGCAGATGGGTGGAAATTTTGAATTTCTTCTCACTGGGTACTTCTAGGGTACGGAAGGCATTTTCCACAAACAAGATCCATGCTTTAGCCTTATCCATGCCCTCAGGCTGGTCTCCCCCCAAAAGGTATCAGGATTGAGCTTAATAAAATCTAACACAGTCACCTCCTTCTTCCTAGATGAGTTGGGTTTAGGGGTTCCTTTTAGGGAAAGGGTCTTGATGAGTGCATACTCATCATGATTTTCAATTACCATTTTGTAACAATTTAATATCCATTCCACATCTTTTCACCCTAATATGAATCATAATGCACAAAACTACTCAGTGATTCAATAACCAAGGTTTTAACTAAATAACTTTCATTTTATGCAGGTATAGCAGGCAACTCCATGCAAACGGTCTCAAGACCGTTTGAATCCATGCGGTCTCAAGACCGTTTGCTGGAATACACAAAGAACAAGACGAAACCAGTTGCCCAAGAAGTCCACGCGGTCCCAAGACCGTTTGGTCCCATGCGGTCCCAAGACCGTTTGGTCCCATGCGGTCCCAAGACCGTTTGGTCCCATGCGGTCCCAAGACCGTTTGGTCCCATGCGGTCCCAAGACCGTTTGGTCCCATGCGGTCCCAAGACCGTTTGGTCCCATGCGGTCCCAAGACCGTTTGGTCCCATGCGGTCCCAAGACCGTTTGCTCCCACGCGGTCCCAAGACAGACCGTTTGGTCCCATGCGGTCTCAAGACCGTTTGGTCTCATGCGGTCCCAAGACCGTTTGGTCCCATGCGGTCTCAAGACCGTTTGGTCCCATGCGGTCCCAAGACCGTTTGGTCCCGCGCGGTCCCAGGACCGTTCGATGCAAGCGCAAGGATCGATTGAAGAGATAAAGCCGCGCGACCACGCCAAGGCCATGACTGATCTGAGCAAACCGTTTGGTGCCTAAACGGTCTCCAAACCGTTTGGTGCCCAAACGGTCTCAAGACCGTTTGGCGCCCAAACGGTCTCCAAACCGTTTGGAGAAGATATTTCCAGCAACTCATCCAAACCGTTTGGGATCAGATCTGAAACTATAAATAGACCCCCAGGGTCCCCATTTCGAGCATCGGTTCGGGACGCTGAAAGGCTGCCAGAGCACCACACCGATCAAGTTCCACTACATCTACCACTGGTGTTGCGTCCAAGGAGGCCAAGAAGAGGAAGAAGACGGAGCAAGGAGCGCATCTTCTTCACCGGGCTGCGTCCACCCTCTGCACCGAGCTCATGGAGGATCTATCTTTCTCTCTTATCCTTCTTGTATCTCGCATCATGAGCGAGTAGTCCTCTTTCGCTGGGGTGCGGGGACTAGCCCCGCTGCCCATGCAAACCATGTTCTTTTGTTAAACTTTCCAAGGCAATGTATATAACTCTTCATTTTGTCGTTTATCGTTAAGCTTGTAGGTTGGTTATGTGCGTGTTTTCATCTTTGTGCTCCCTGTGTTGCGATAACTTCAATACATGGGTTCCTATGTTGCGATAACTTCAAGACATGGGTTGGAATGTCGTTTGGCATGTTTGACCCTTGACGATAACTTCCGATGGGTTCCTTGAGGTCGTAAGTGTATGATCCACGAGGGGACGAGCCATCTAGCCTTCGGTGACACTTCTGTGCGCCTAACGCCTGTATAGGGGGTTCACAACCTTAGTTGGATTTTGTATCATCTTGCTAAACGTCGATGTTTGCTCGCATATCACCTTCCTGCTTGTTTATCGGTTAACGCGGCTGACTCCCAAACTAGAAATAGGATGGGATTTCATCGAGGTCGTAAGTGTATGATCCGCGAGGGGACGAGCCATCTAGCCTTCGGTGACGCTTCTGTGCGCCTAACGCCCGTATGAGGGGTTCACAACCTCCGTGGATTTCTGTATCTTCAGAGCCGTAAGACATGTGATCCGGATGGCGATGAGAAATCGGCTGCCTATGGTGATGCTTACGCGGACCTAACGCCCGTATGGGGGGTTCTGCAGCAGCTCTACTTGGAGTATTATATCGTGCCTGGATTGTTCGCAAAAGAGTATGTTTGTGTGTAGCGGTGGTCAAACCCGGTACCATCCCAGCGATTCCATATCATTGATCTAAACCCATATTTTATTCCGCATTTACTTTCTTGCAATTAGTTTAATCAAACCCAAATCAACCAATCATTCTAAATATTAGTCTTACTTAAGCTAGATTTAACTGACAAAGATTCTTAAAAACGTTGTCCTTTGGGTTCGATCCTCAACTATACTGCGATAAGATCCGTTCGCTTGCGGGTGGTATTGTTGCACTTGGTTTTGGTAAAAGCTCGGGGATATAAACTCCGAGTGAATTTGTTAGTGCATTCAAAAAGCCACATCAAATTCTGGCGCCGTTGCCGGGGACAACGGAATCAGTCAGTCAAATCTAGTTCTTTTAAGACTAATCTAGGATTTTGTTTTCTTTTTGAAACTATCGCTCATCTATTTGATCTTTATTCTACTTCAAGGATCTCACTTTCAAACCTTTTCAAATTTCAGGTTCTCTTTGACGATTAGTGCATGCACCGTTCGGATAGTCACGGACGGACTGCGAGCTTTGATCCCGAAATCGATAGAACCTTCCATCGTCAGATCCGAGAGAATCAAGCCAGAATGGCGCAAGAAGAAGAAGTAGCTCGTAGAGTGGCTCAAGCCATCAATGCGCAGAGAGAAAGGTTCATGCAAGAAGCTAGAGCTGCGGTTCAACAGGAGATCTTAGCAGCGCAAGCAGCAGCACAAGCAGCAGAACTTCAGAAAGATCTTAGAGAGTTCTCTATCCCAAAGGCTGCGAATGTCTATCATCCGGTGCAGCCTCCTCTCATCGAAGCTGCTAACTTTGAGATTAGGGCACATTGGATAACTCTGCTTCAAAACAACCCCTTCTACGGCAAACAAGCTGAAGACAGCCAAGGCCATCTTCTCAGATTCATTGACCTTTGTGCTATGACGAAGCAAAACGGAGTCTCTGATGATGCTATTCGACTCCGTCTCTTCAAGTACTCTCTGGATGATAGAGCCATTAGTTGGTACAACTCACTACAGAGTAATGTACCCATCACCACCTGGGAGCAGCTCCAAAACGCCTTTCTAGAAAAGTTCTACCCCCCATCTCTTACATATGAAATCAGGGGACGAATCACAAATTTCACTCAAGTCCCAGGAGAAACTCTTTCCGAAGCTTGGGATAGGTACAAGGAGCTCCTACGCAAATGCCCACACCATGGAATTCCTAAGAACCAGCTGATAGAGATATTCTACAGGGGTGTGGAAGATGATGTTAAGATGTTCCTTGACTCCTCGTCTGGAGGGAACTTCATGCGGCAAAGTTACGACAGCGCATGGAGAGTAGTCACACTGGGAGCAGAAAATCAAGCCAACTGGGGCAGATCTGTTGGTAAAGGAGTCTTAAAGGTAGCAATGGCTGACGCTATCCCAGAATACAAATCTATAGATGAAACTTTGAAAGTCTTGGTTGCAAAGCAAGATCACATAGAATCATCCCTTGCTGCTATTGGAAGAGGACATTCTCCAACTAGGCAACCAGAACAAGTCAAGTCTACTTCTTTGTTTTGTGAGGCATGCAAAGGCACTGACCATTCCACACTATCATGCAATGTTCTCTATGATGTTGTTTTAAGCAATGCCCGTGGACAAGGAGATAATTGCCAGATGGAAAATCTTAATGCTATTAACACCAACCCTGGGCAGAACTATTACAATCCGAATCAAAATAGGAATCACCCAGGCTTCCAGTACGGAAATCCTTCAGGAGCTATGAACTCGCATCAATTTGTTCCGAATAATCAACCAAGAAGCCCATCTGGGTATCAGTTTAACCAACAACAGAACTTTGGGAATCAAGGAAACTTCAGGGGAAACTTTCAGAACAGAAACTATCAGAATAACTCTCAGTATCAAAGCTTGAACCAACAACAGGGTCAAACAGGATCCATCCCTTCTGATGACAAGCTATCTACCATTGAAAAGTTATTACAAACACAACAAACGATGATAGCCAATCAACAAGCCCAGCAGAAGGCTATTGAAACTCAACTAGCTCAACTTGCCGCTAGTATTAAGCCACAAGCTGGAGTCTTCACCAGACAACCTGAGAACAATCCGAAACATCTGGAGCAGCTGAAGGTTATCGCCACAAGATCAGGGAAAAGTTATTTGGATCCCCCAACAAAAACAACTATGGATATCCCTGAGGAGAATGAACCTTTGACTGACCAAAACTTGACAACACCAGAATCGCAACCGAAGGAAAGAAATATTAATAAGGGAAGTTCTGAGGAATCTATCGATGAAGAAGTAGAGACACCTGAATCAGATATTCCTGTATATAAGCCTCGTGTTCCTTTCCCATCCCGACTAAGGGAAACTAAGCTTGACACTAGATTCATCAAATTTAAAGAGGCTATGAAGAAACTCCATGTTGATATACCATTCTTAGATGCTCTTAATGAGATACCAGCCTGGACCAAGTATCTAAAGTCTCTTCTCACCAAGAAGTACATCACTGAAGAGTATGAAACTGTAAAATTGGCTGCAACCACATCAGATATCATACTAAGCAAGATGCCAAAGAAACAAAAAGATCCAGGATCTTTCGGAATCTCGTGTCACATTGGTGATTCATCATGCAAGAAAGGATTGGCAGATCTTGGCGCAAGTATTTCTATTATGCCGCTCAGTCTATGCAAGAGACTAGGGTTCGAAGAATTGCTTCCAACTGCTATGACAATTCAACTTGCAGACAATTCAGTAAAAAGACCGTTAGGAATTCTCGAAGACATCTCGGTCAAGGTAGGCAAGGACGCATATGTCCCATGTGATTTTGTCATCATGGACATAAAAGAAGACACCAAATACCCTATTATCTTCGGTCGTCCATTCCTTGCCACTGCTAGAGCCCTTATCGATGTTGAAGCTGGAACCTTACTGCTCAGATTAGGTAAAGAAACTCTGGAGTTCAAAGTTTTTGAAAGCATGAGAAGACCGAGTATACAGGAGGAAGTCTATCTGATAGATTGTGTTGAGCAGATGTCACAACTTACTCAAGAATATCACGAGTCATGCAATCCCTTGGAAATTTCTCTATATGACCTTTTTAATGATGAACCTACTGACCAACAAGATAAGGATTGCACCGAACCTCCCAACTCTGCTAAGGGAAATCCTGAAGCTACCTATGAAGACTTAAAGGTTACCGAAACCTCAGAAGAAATCAGTGAAAAATCAGAACCTCCTGAAATGAAGCCCCTACCTGAAGGGCTGAAGTATATGTTTTTAGACGATCTCAAAGTTTGTCCTGTCATTATTAACTCTGGTTTAACGACCAAACAAGAAGAGCAACTTCTGGAGGTATTAAAGGAGAGCAAGAAAGCCATAGGCTACAAAATGAGTGACCTCACAGGAGTCAGCCAAGCCCTGTGCATGCACAGAATTCCCATGATGGAAGATCATAAGCCAACTATCGAGCATCAACGAAAGTTGAACCCGAATATGAAGGAAGTGGTCCGTCGTGAGATCATCAAACTCCTTACAGCTGGAATAATTTACCCGATATCGGACTCACCATGGGTGAGCCCAGTTCATGTGGTACCCAAGAAAGGAGGGACGACCGTTATAAGAAATGAAAACAACGAACTCATCCCCACTCGAACAGTCACTGGGTGGCGGATGTGTATTGATTATAGAAAATTAAACAAGGCCACTCGAAAGGATCATTTTCCTATGCCCTTCCTCGATCAAGTTTTAGAAAGGTTGGCCCATCAAGAATATTTCTGTTACCTGGACGGTTACTCTGGATTCTATCAAATCCCCATACATCCAGATGACCAAGAAAAAACAACTTTCACCTTCCCTTCGGGACATATGCTTTTAAAAGAATGCCTTTTGGTCTGTGTAATGCCCCTGCAACTTTTCAACGTTGCATGACTGCCATTTTTGCAGGGCTTACTGAAACTGTTATGGAGGTCTTCATGGATGATTTTTCGGTATATGGGGACTCCTTTGATTCCTGTCTTAAGCATCTCTCCATGGTCCTCAAACGCTGTGAAGAAGCACATCTGGTGCTAAATTGGGAGAAATGCCACTTTATGGTAAAGGAAGGCATCGTCTTGGGCCACAAGGTCAGTAACAAAGGAATCGAAGTTGATAAGGACAAGATAGAAGTCATCTCTAAACTGGCAATCCCCACAAATATAAAAGAAGTTCGCGCATTCCTTGGTCATGCTGGATTCTATAGAAGGTTTATACGAGACTTTTCCAAGATAACAAAGCCGATGACCAATTTACTTTTAAAAGATGTTGATTTCAATTTCAACGATGAATGCATCAAAAGTTTTGATACGCTGAAAAAAGCCCTTACGACTACCCCCTTCATTAGGGCTCCAGATTGGGAGCACCCCTTTGAAATTATGTGTGATGCCAGTGATTACGCAGTGGGTGCGGTCTTAGGACAATGCATTGAGAAGAAAAATTCTGTTATCTATTATGCGTCGAAAACCCTCGACGAAGCTCAAAGGAACTATGCTACTACTGAAAAGGAACTTTTGGCAGTCATCTATGCCTTCGATAAATTTAGATCCTACCTTACTGGTTCGAAGGTAATCGTTTACACTGACCATGCTGCTATCTGTTATCTTATGACAAAGAAGGATGCTAAGCCAAGGCTGATCAGATGGATACTCCTTCTACAAGAATTTGACTTAGAAATAAGAGATAAAAAAGGGACGGAGAATGTCGTGGCAGATCACCTGAGTCGCATCCACACTCTGGATGCTGAAGGAATTCCGATAAACGACTCTCTACCAGATGATCAGCTTATGAGGGTCTCAGGATTCGAACCATGGTATTCAGACTTAGTAAACTACCTTGCCGCCGGAGTCATCCATCCTCAATACACCGGGAACGCTCTGAAGAAATTTATGCATGATGTGAAGCATTACTATTGGGATGAACCATATCTTTTCAAACTCTGTGCAGATGGATTGTATAGACGTTGCGTCGCCGAAGAGGAAGCCCATTCTATTTTGGAACAATGCCACTCAGGACCCGTGGGTGGGCATATGAGCTCTAAAAAGACTGCCTTAAAAGTTTTGCAATGTGGATTTTTCTGGCCAACTTTATCCAAGGACTGTTATGATTTTGTCATATCATGTGATAAGTGTCAAAGAGCCAGCAATATAACCAAGAGAGACGAAATGCCACTGAATCTATGGCAAGAAGTCGAGATATTTGACGTCTGGGGAGTGGACTATATGGGGCCATTCCCATCTTCTAATGGATTCTCTTACATCCTAGTGGCGGTAGACTACGTCTCCAAATGGGTTGAAGCTATACCAACCGTCACTAGTGATTCTAAACCAGTCATCAAACTATTCAAAGATATTATCTTCCCACGGTTTGGAGTGCCGAGAACTGTGATATCTGACGGAGGCTCTCACTTCATTGAACGAAGCTTTGAAGCTCTTCTAAGAAAATATGGCGTCTCGCACAAGGTAGCTTCTCCTTACCATCCACAAACCAGTGGACAGGTAGAGGTCTCTAATCGACAACTAAAGGCTATCCTTGAGAAAACCGTTGGGCGTAATCGAAAAGATTGGGCGACAAAGATCAACGACGCCTTATGGGCTTATCGCACTACTTATAAAACTCCCCTTGGGACTACCCCTTTTCGATTGATATATGGAAAGGGTTGCCACCTGCCAGTCGAACTTGAACATAAGGCATGGTGGGCAATTAAACAAATAAACTTCGATATGAAACAAGCGGGTCAAGCCATAATTCTGCAACTCCATGAGCTGGATGAACTCAGAATGACAACCTATGAGAATGCACGAATCTACAAAGAACGTACAAAACTCTGGCATGATGGACATCTGAAACAAAAAGACATACGAGTGGGAGACCAAGTTCTAGTTTTCAACTCCAGATTAAAATTGTTCCCTGGAAAACTCCGCTCACGTTGGTGTGGACCTTACATCGTCAAAAGCATCTCTCCCCATGGTGCTTTCTCTTTATGGAGCGACGGGTTTGGAGAATTTATAGCAAATGGTCACCGCTTGAAAAGATACTTCACACCAACTGACAAAGGCACCGAAATAATGTTGGAATTCAACAATCCAAAGGACCCACCATAATTCCAAAGAACTCTGTCGAGCCATCGACATAAAACAAAGACGCTTGTCGGGAGGCAACCCGACCAATAAATCTGTTTTACTTTTCATTTCCCAATTTTGTTTTATAGTTAACTTTCTTTAATAAAATTTGCCTTATGGATAGTTTTCTTTTCAGAACGCGAGATCGGAGTAGTGCTAATCAGAACGGATTCATTCTCGGCAGTCATACCTGGTGTTTCCTTTCCCCTCCATCTTGAATTTAGGGTTTGCTCGAGGACGAGCAAATCTCTAAGTTCGGGGTGGAGGGTGGGTGGTACGTATTCCACTTCCACATACACACCCTCTTTTCATACTCAATATGTCTCTATCATAAAATTTTTCAAAATTTTGAACAGATACCTGATGAAATTTTGACTTTTGTGATAAAAATGTAACTAACTTTTTGCTATGCATCTTCTATCATAACATCCTCCTTATTCGAAGCAAATCCTCAAGAGGACTAACTTTTGAAACTTGCCTGAAATCATCCTGTGAAACTTATGATTCCTAACATCATAATTCTTTTTACATAATGATAAGTATCTGTCAAACTAATAGGGATCAAACACGTCGCGCTTCCTAACTGACTAGTGGAACAATGGCTCAGAAACCCCACCGGATCCGCATCAAGTCATTATTTGAGCAGAGTATGACAAAGAGAATAACCCGGTTTTGAATTGTAAATCAAGTTGCATCCTGATCTGAACCCTCTTCTACACTTCTTCTATCATCTCCGTATCCCTCCATCCATAAATACCACCAAATTAGCCAAACTTGTGCCAAACCCTAAGTTCGGGGTGGCACGCCACTTCCCCCATATCCGCTTCTTCCATACCCCTTCCAATAAATAGGGGTGTACCACCAAAAATGCAATCTCGAGTCGAATAGAGGAGAGATCTGCAATAAAAAGATGTCAAAGTGCACACAAAATAAATGCAATCTCGAGTCGAATAGAGGAGAGATCTGCAACAAAAGATGCCATAGCGCACACAAAAAAAAATGCAATAAATGAAATTGCAAAACAAATAAAAATCTTGAGTCGAATAGAGGAGAGATTTACTTCTTCTTTCCATACCACCTTTCACTCCTTTTTCTACCTAAGGGCACAATACATGCCCCACCATCCTAAACTACACCAGTGTCAGATCGTATGCATACTCGTTGATTCTGCGGGTATCTCAGAACTCATACAAAACTCTTAGACATGCTTGGTGTTGGAAAAGGCGGGGAGGAAGCGTTGTTGGGAAACGAACTCAGGAACGAAGCTATGGAAAGACGTGTTTAGTGGTCCCAGGAAGTTGAGGTACTCACTCATACTGAGCAGAAAGAAAACATTTGTGATGTGAAGATGAAGAAATCACACGGATCGAAAGTATTCCATTAGGCAACAGTTTCAAATTTTATGTTACTCGAGGACGAGCAACGATTTAAGTTCGGGGTGTTTTGATGAGTGCATACTCATCATGATTTTCAATTACCTTTTTGGAACAATTTAATATCCATTCCACATCTTTTCACCTTAATATGAATCATAATGCACAAAACTACTCAGTGATTCAATAACCAAGGTTTTAACTAAATAACTTTCATTTTATGCAGGTATAGCAGGCAACTCCATGCAAACGGTCTCAAGACCGTTTGAATCCATGCGGTCTCAAGACCGTTTGCTGGAATACACAAAGAACAAGACGAAACCAGTTGCCCAAGAAGTCCACGCGGTCCCAAGACCGTTTGGTCCCATGCGGTCCCAAGACCGTTTGGTCCCATGCGGTCCCAAGACCGTTTGGTCCCATGCGGTCCCAAGACCGTTTGGTCCCATGCGGTCCCAAGACCGTTTGGTCCCATGCGGTCCCAAGACCGTTTGGTCCCATGCGGTCTCAAGACCGTTTGGTCCCATGCGGTCCCAAGACCGTTTGGTCCCATGCGGTCCCAAGACCGTTTGGTCCCACGCGGTCCCAAGACCGTTTGGTCCCATGCGGTCCCAAGACCATTTGGTCCCATGCGGTCCCAAGACCGTTTGGTCCCATGCGGTCCCAAGACCGTTTGGTCCCATGCGGTCTCAAGACCGTTTGGTCCCATGCGGTCCCAAGACCGTTTGGTCCCATGCGGTCTCAAGACCGTTTGGTCCCATGCGGTCCCAAGACCGTTTGGTCCCGCGCGGTCCCAGGACCGTTCGATGCAAGCACAAGGATCGATTGAAGAGCTAAAGCCGCGCGACCACGCCAAGGCCAGGACTGATCTGAGCAAACCGTTTGGTGCCCAAACGGTCTCCAAACCGTTTGGTGCCCAAACGATCTCCAAACCGTTTGGTGCCCAAACGGTCTCAAGACCGTTTGGCGCCCAAACGGTCTCCAAACCGTTTGGAGAAGATATTTCCAGCAACTCATCCAAACCATTTGGGATCAGATCTGAAACTATAAATAGACCCCCAGGGTCCCCATTTCGAGCATCGGTTTGGGACGCCGAAAGGCTGCCAGAGCACCACACCGATCAAGTTCCACTACATCTACCACTGGTGTTGCGTCCAAGGAGGCCAAGAAGAGGAAGAAGACGGAGCAAGGAGCGCATCTTCTTCACCGGGCTGCGTCCACCCTCTGCACCGAGCTCATGGCGGATCTATCTTTCTCTCTTATCCTTCTTGTATCTCGCATCATGAGCGAGTAGTCCTCTTTCGCTGGGGTGCGGGGACTAGCCCCGCTGCCCATGCAAACCATGTTCTTTTGTTAAACTTTCCAAGGCAATGTATATAACTCTTCATTTTGTCGTTTATCGTTAAGCTTGTAGGTTGGTTATGTGCGTGTTTTCATCTTTGTGCTCCCTGTGTTGCGATAACTTCAATACATGGGTTCCTATGTTGCGATAACTTCAAGACATGGGTTGGAATGTCGTTTGGCATGTTTGACCCTTGACGATAACTTCCGATGGGTTCCTTGAGGTCGTAAGTGTATGATCCGCGAGGGGACGAGCCATCTAGCCTTCGGTGACGCTTCTGTGCGCCTAACGCCTGTATAGGGGGTTCACAACCTTAGTTGGATTTTGTATCATCTTGCTAAACGTCGATGTTTGCTCGCATATCACCTTCCTGCTTATTTATCGGTTAACGCGGCTGACTCCCAAACTAGAAATAGGATGGGATTTCATCGAGGTCGTAAGTGTATGATCCGTGAGGGGACGAGCCATCTAGCCTTCGGTGACGCTTCTGTGCGCCTAACGCCCATATGGGGGGTTCACAACCTCCGTGGATTTCTGTATCTTCAGAGCCGTAAGACATGTGATCCGGATGGCGATGAGAAATCGGCTGCCTATGGTGATGCTTACGCGGACCTAACGCCCGTATGGGGGGTTCTGCAGCAGCTCTACTTGGAGTATTATATCGTGCCTGGATTGTTCGCAAAAGAGTATGTTTGTGTGTGTAGCGGTGGTCAAACCCGGTACCATCCCAGCGATTCCATATCATTGATCTAAACCCATCTTTTATTCCACATTTACTTTCTTGCAATTAGTTTAATCAAACCCAAATCAACCAATCGTTCTAAATATTAGTCTTACTTAAGCTAGATTTAACTGACAAAGATTCTTAAAAACGTTGTCCTTTGGGTTCGATCCTCAACTATACTGCGATAAGATCCGTCCGCTTGCGGGTGGTATTGTTGCACTTGGTTTTGGTAAAAGCTCGGGGATATAAACTCCGAGTGAATTTGTTAGTGCATTCAAAAAGCCACATCAGGTCTCCATTAAGTCTAGAAGGATTTTCTTTTGTTCTTCCCACCTTTCCATGGTCAAACTATAGGGATCAGGTACTTCAGAGGTTTCAGGTTCCTTCATCTTCTTAGAGGATGACTCTTTACAATCCTTGGAGTTACGGGTCTTGGGAGGCATCCTGAAATTAGGTGGAACATATTAGATTTATCATCGTTCATCATTTTTTTAAATCATATAATATATCATTATTCTCCTTTATTAATTTTTGATGATCTTAATGTTATGATTTGTGGAGGATATCCTAAAATCCTTATCATTCGGTCCTTAAGACTTTCTAAATAGAGTGACTCTTTTCCCAACCTTAGGTCATAAAGGTGAGAGGGAACATTCATAAATGAAGATGAGGGGGAAACTTTTCCTATAGAAGAGATGAGGGGTAATATCTATAGATGAGAAGGGTCCTAATTAAAGTCTGCCCAAGAAGTAGGGGACATTTAGGATATCTGCCAGGTAGACTTATACTGCCATATGGGTAGCCTCATGATTGCCAAGCTAAGTGGATCAGACAACATAGCCAGACCCATGGCAAATGCTATCCTAGACACCTCCACCCTTCCACATCCCTAACTCAAGGACTACCCTAGACTCAAAATAGGGTGCATGAAGTTCATGTGACCATGATGTGTGAACATTGACTCTGATACCAAATGTGATGACCCCAATTTCTACATACTTTCCTTAGTGACATTCTCAGATATGTATGAACTCATAGATAAAGATGTCAAAAGGGAAAATATAAGAAATTGTGATTGTCAACTATTTATAAAAAGAAGCCAGATCATGTTCACAATCATCATTGATTAGCCACACAAACAACATTCATTGGAGATATCTTATGAAATGAAAAATACATGGGATATGGAGAATCCTATACAACATCTAGTAGAAAAAGCAACTATCTAAATGAAAAAGAGATATGGAAATCTAGCTAGTCTATCGTCCATGCCCATTTATTTTGTAACTTCAGGTACATTGAGGTGCATTATTTGTTCATTGTACCTAGAAAAAACGAGAAACAAAATCACCAATATAAGTTGGTACGTGGCTCAAAATACACTACTATGATTGCATTATTCAAATACTTGAAGAAACAAAAGAAAGAAAAGAAAATCATTGTATAAGGTTGAAAATCAGGTAAACACATCTTTTAGACATATCATTAGATGCAGTTGTACTACACTTTCTATTAGCACTTATGATACATCTAGTATGGGAAAATTACTTTATCATACATATAGCATTGGTAATTCATCATACATCCGTGCTAGGCAATATATCATACATCCATACTGGGTTATTTGTGCTCTAGTAGCTAAAACTCATCAACAGTTCATTTATATTCCATTTAGATTTGGCGAAGCATAAATACTAGTAATTACAACAAAGTATAGCAATTAAGTTACCCAAGATACATCATATATTATGCAACCATGAAAGCTAGTCTTATACTTAATAAATTCCACATACCTGATTGATTAGATCTGAAATCCAAGAGTCTAGAGGAACAATAGAATGATCACCCTGAAAAGAAATCAAGGGTGTAGGTCACTATGAGTCCATATGACCCTAGACTAGGGTTTGTTCTTTTGCTTAGGATTACTTTCAACTTTTTATGATTAGATCAATGTTTACCCATTTCTTTTACCCTATTTCGGAGTCACAAGATCAGATCTTTATATTAGGGTTTCCTCTTTTTACAATGTCTATTTATATTCAAGAGAAGAAACATGTCACATCACACTACTACAGAAACAACATTCAATGTCGCTTTTCTGGGCGTCGGTTATTTAGAAAAACCGACGCCTATAACATTCGACGTCGGTGATTTAGGAAACCCGACGTCTATATTCAAAGACCAGCCAGACACGGGTACCGCTTTGTATTCAGCGTCGGCAGGGTAACACAAAACTGACGCCTAAAATCGCCCGCAAAATCCAATTTTTGAGCAAAAAAAATTGGCCCCAAAGTGTCACATACAACGTCGGTTTTTTAACTTCTAACCGACCCCTATATAAGATGAAAATTTGCGCAAAAAGTTCCAATTTTGGTGTCAGTTATCCTTTGATAACCGACGCTGATAATGGTTCCCGTCAAATAATTTAGGGCAAAGATTGTCTAATTGGACGTCGGTTCTTAAGGAACAACCGACGCCGAAGACTTTAGGTGTCGTTTGTATTTGATAACTGACTCCGTTTACCAACTTAATAGACCCACAGACATCAACTGTTCCCCTTTCTTCTGTTTCATCGTCTTCTGTTTCATCACCCGCTGCGGCTCGCCTCCTGGTGCCTGCTGCTTCTCGCTCGCCGCTGACGCTGCCTGGTGCTTCCTCGCCGTCAACGACGATGTTGCTGCTCTGCGTCGCCGCCGCCTCCCGCCACCTTCCTCCTTGCGTCACCGCCGTGCCGCCTTCCTCCTTGCCGCCGCCCGCCGACGCCGCTGCTGCTGCTATTCCTTCCTGCCGCCACCCACCGTCGACGTCATTGCTGCTTCTGCTATTACTTTGCTCGCCGCCGCCGCCCACCGACATCGGTGCTGCTGATAACCATTCCTCTCCCTACTCACGCCCTACTGCGGCTGCTGGTCTGTCTGCCCTGCCGCCTGGAGCTCGTCGGCCCCCGCTGCACCTGCCTGCCCTGCCGCTTGGAGCTCGCCGGTCACCACCACCACTACTGGGAGGTCCGTTGTTGTTGCTCGCCTACTTGTCCGCCGCCGCTACCGAAAGGTATGCTTCCTCTAGTACTGCTCCGCCACAGTTGTCTAGTTGTGCATACCTGGGAGTTATAAGGAACACCTAAATGAATGTCTAACACCTAAATGAATATCTGGTTGTGTATTTAATTTGGATGTATATGCCGAACCTAGATTTAGAGAGGACATGCTATAGTATTTTCCTAGTATGGTGAAAGATTCTCAATCGTGTGTTTCACATGGGATTCTTATCTCAACACAATGGAATACAATATATTAATCTAATGCCTTGAATGGAAGACTCGAATGTTATAAAATCCCATCAAAGTAGGTAGAAACAACTTATATATATTCAGATCTTAATAATTACATGAAGTGCACATTATCTTACTCAGGAAAAGTATGTGTATAATGTAGGATTAGTTCCATATAATGGTTCTATTTTAGTAAGCACATAAACTTAGTCAACATTGCTACTTGTATGATCCTAGTGATTAAAAGCACTCTTTCCTAGTCCCCTCAGTAACTAATGTTCCCTTGAGATGAGTGTTAATTGATCTAGCTTGCTTACTTTCCTTGTGATGCCATCGTTTATGTGCTATGACCCACTAGTCACCTTTAGAGTATTAAAATAATGCAACTTGTACACTTGTTAAATTTGAATCTATAAATCCTATGAAATGATATCACCCCACAAAATCAGTAATCACTATTATGTATTGTACACTCTAGAATCAAGATCTAATACTCTTATGCTATTTTAACACCTAGAAACCCGTCCAAGATTTACTCATTAGGAGTAAATCTTAGATAGTCCCCGGTTTGGGACTGTTCTTGAACACCAAAACTCACTTAGGTTGTAAGTGTATAATGTGTATTGGGTTTTCGAGAAAATTTTGGCAGCATTTCCCCGTTTGTTCTCTAAGTACATATGTACTTAGAGAAAAACGGGGAAATGTTGTCAAAATTTTCTCAAAAACCCAATACACATTATACACTTACTAGTGAGATTAGGTGTTCAAGGATGGGATAGGTGGTACACATTTATTATATATAAGAATGACATCACATGTATTTGTTAATCGTAGACCCTAATCTTGTCCTAATATATACTTGTTTTCTCTTTGATCATAGAATGGATAGATCATGGATGTCCATTCGCAATCGCTGCACCCAGAGTTTATATCTGGTCTTGATCAGTTTATTAGATTTGCCGAGGAACATAGGAAAGAACCTGGAGATAGGTTCTACTGTCCATGTAGGCATTGCGGTAACAACTTGAAAGTCAGCACTGGTGAGGAAATCAAAAGTCATGTCATTTGCAACGGGATTGTACAAGGCTATATAGAATGACACTGGCATGGAGAGATTTCAAACTCAAAACCAGTGGATGTCGATAGCAGTGCTTGGGTGGAAGAAAAAATTGCCTTCGATGACGTAGATGTGAACGAACCAGTTCTAGTAGACATCGTTGATGCGATGCTGGATAGTTGTAGGGTAGAGCACACCGATCCACCTCCTATCTTTAGAAACATTGTGCATGATGCTGAGATATCGTTATACACAGGCTCTGCTGAGTTTATGAAGCTTAGCGCTGTGTTGAGATTGTATAAGTTGAAAGCTAACAATAGATGGAGCAACAAAAGCTTCACTTCATTGTTGATTTTGTTGAAAGAAATGCTTCCTGAAGGAAACGAGCTACCAATCTCAACATACCGGGTAAAGAAAATGTTGTTCCCAATGGGAATGGAGGCCAAGAAGATACACACATGTCGGAATGATTGTGTATTATTTCAAAAGGACTATGTGGATTTGAAATATTGTCCAAAATGTGGTGCGTCACGGTATAAATTGACAACTTCGGGGGAGTCCAAAACTGGTTCTCCTGCCAAGGTGTTGTGGTATCTACCTATAATATCACGATTTCAACGCTTGTTTACAAATCTGAAAGATGCAAAAATTTTGAGGTGGCATGCAGATGTTAAAAAAAATAATGATGGGATCCTACGACATGCTTCTGATTCCCCACATTGGAAGAAGATTGATCTATTGTACCCCAAATTTGGTGAAGAAGATAGGAATCTAAGATTTGGGCTTTGTACATATGGGATGAATTTGTACGGGACATTGAGCAGCCAACATAGCACTTGGCCAGTCATGCTTGTTATATACAATCTTCCTCCCTGGCTGTGTATGAAAAATAAGTACGTTATGTTGTCGTTGTTGATATCGGGCCCTAAACAACCCGGAAATGATATCAATGTTTATCTTGAACCTCTGATTGATGACTTAAAGAAATTTTGGGCTGAAGGTGTGATGACCTATGATGCTTCAGGAAGAGAGACATTTTGTTTGCATGCTATGTTGTTTTGCACTATTAATGACTTTCCAGCATATGAGAATTTGTCTGGATATAGTGTCAAAGGAGCTAAAGCATGTCCTATATGTGAAGAAAACACTGATTCAGTAAGACTAAAATATGGCGGCAAGACTGTATATCTTGGTCATCGAAGGTTTCTTTCAAAATTCCATCTGTATCATAGGAAGCGCAAAACATTCAATGGATGGAATGATGAACAGAGTGCACCTTAACCTATACCAGGGGATGTTGTTTATGAAAGAGTAAAAGACATTGTCAATGAATTTGGTAAGAAATCACAATGTAGTATGGCCACACGGAGTGACAATTCTTCATTCAAGAAGAAGTCAATATGTTGGGATCTTCCTTATTGGAGTTCTTTGACAGTCAGACATTGTATCGATGTAATGCACATTGAGAAAAATGTCTGTGATAGCATCATTGGTACTCTGTTAAATATACCAAGTAAGACTAAAGATGGGATAAAATCCAGACTGGACCTACGTGAAATGGGAATAAGGTCAGAATTAACAGAATTACGTGAAATGGGTAATAAAAGAAAATTCTTACCTCCCGCTTGTTACACATTGTCTAGAAAGGAGAATAAAGCTTTCTGTGAATGCTTGGTAAATGTTAAGGTGCCACATGGTTACTCATCCAACATCCGTAGATTGGTATCAATGAAAGATCTGAAGTTGATAGGTCTTAAATCTCATTATTGTCACACTCTAATGCAACAAATATTGCCCGTGGCAATTCAATCTATATTGTCAAAGCATGTAAGGTTTGCAATCACCAGACTTTGTTTCTTTTTTAACAGTCTATGCAGCAAAGTTATTGACCCTGATTGTAACACCCTCCCTAAGCACACACATGTACATAGCGGAAGCAACACCGAGTTATCCATAACTCGTGCACTCAAGGGGGTATTACGTAAAACTGGCATTCATAATAACAATATAATCAATCCCGCAGGATGAAGTATTAAAATATTCTCATGATTGTTCTTACAACAGGAACATAGATGTTATTACATGGTAAACTTATATAACATCATGAGTCTTTACTATAAAGTTCTAAACATTGAAACATATAGCTAAGTCTATAAACTTGAACATCATGAGTCTTTACTATAAAGTTCTAAACATTGAAACATATAGCTAAGTCTATAAACTTGAGGATCATCTTATAGTTGGCACCCCACCAGATCTTATCTTGCTATGCTCTTGTGCTCTAAATCTCTGAGATCTACTCTGCTCCTGCTCTCACCTGAGGACATCTCGTCCCCAGCCATGCATTAGAAAAATGTTTGTTAGCGTAAGTGGCATGAGTATTCTAATATACATATTACTAAGAGATAAAATGCTACAAATATTTTTGAACACTATAAATATGATACTAACATTAAAACTTTACCAAATATGAAACATAAATATCTCTTCTTACTTTAACTTAGTTCTTATCTTTTTACTTATCTTTCTCTGGAGACTTGTACTCTGGTCCCTGGGTCTTAAGACCTGCATCACAGTGCATGGGTCATACTGATCTTATCTAATTCCCTCTCATCATACTTATGGATGAGATTATGGGCATCTCTAATATAAGGTATCTTTTACTTACAATTTTTATCTGACTGTGGCCACCATTATACAATAAGTCCTCCTGAATTGGCGTATTTACGCACTGAATTGGTACCAAGGTACCCTAAAATGGCACTACATGCCATGAATGACACCGAGGTGTCTCTGAATTGGTGTGACTACGCCCTGAATTGGTGTCGCAACACCTCTGAATTGGAGTAACACTCCTCTAAATTGGCAACAGATGCCTCTGAATCGTCCCGGGACTAACTGAATGAGGACTTATCATATAATGTTTTATGTGAAGGTTTCAACTTAATTATCTTAAGTCTGAATGAGGACTTATCATATAATGTCTTATGTGAAGGTTTCAACTTAATTATCTTAAGTCTAAACTTACTTAATTCTTAATCTGAACTGAAACTGAATACTGATAGCTTTGCTGAATACTGAATATGAACTTATCTTATATTAAAACTGATAACTGAACTTATCTGAGATTGATTACTGATGACTGAGCATGTACTGAATTCTAAATCTCTTATTCTTAAATTATGAATTGAATATACATCTGAGTATGAATATAGATCTCAATTACTTCATAATCGAGATTGGGTCTAAAACTCTTATCATGTATCTTTATTCAAAATCTAACTACTCACACCATGAGTAGTCTAAGCCTGAACTAAATCTAATATCCATATCATCTGGATAATCCTTAATCTAATACTTCAATCTGATAGAAATGACTTAACTACTTTTGATACTAAATATATGACAACTAAGCCCGAAGGCTTAGGGAAAGGATCTAAACTAAATATGAGAATATGAAGTATATGAGAGTTATTAAGTATCAAATATCTAAAAGAGTGTGATTTTTGACAAGGTAGCTCAATTTCTATAAAATCTCATTAAATCTGGTCTCAATACATTCATATGAACTTAATCCTTAAATCTTAAAGTAGAAATCATATAGAGTCTCATCTCAGCAACTTAATCACGACTTAATGTCTCATAATCATAAACTCATGTTATAATATATTCTAATCCCAATAGTACCTTTACCTTGGAAATCGGGCCATGGTCTACCATGTGCAACATCCATACTATCACATAACTTAACTTTTAAGCACTAATCTTTCTAAGAAATCTATTTCACTTCCAAACTCTTAGATCGCTACATATATATAAGAAACCTTGATGACATGTTCCTACTTGAATTCTTAGCACACAATTACATCTATAAATGAGGGGAATCTTAACAACATGTTCTACTTGAAATCTCAATACATTCTTATCCCACATTATCATGTATGACTATCTTGGTTGCATGTCTTATCTTGTAGTCATATTCATCAATATGAATCATTACTATAGTTCTTATAGAAACATAATTTTCTAGTCTTCTCATGAACCTGGTTCATGAGTCTCTATCGTTCTTATAAATCTTAGTAATATATCTCTTCTCGAGATATTACGCACATGTAAGAAGATAGCCATGACTGTATGAACATCTTACTTGCATACCTCAACATAAAGTTTTAGAACAGTGGATCACATAAAGTATGAAGTCTTATGAAAATATGTTGAGTTTGATAAATATGAATACTCATGGGCATGAACCACTTACCTGTATTAGAAAAAAATAAAATCTTCATCTTAGATTCCTCTAGTCGGGTCTAAATCCTATAAAACTTGTGGTGTAAAACTTCGTTGAAGTTCAATGATGAGTTTCACACCTATCACATTGATTTAACAAATATCAACATATATGAACATAATGTACTTATCTAACCTTTCCTCAAATTAAATTACCTTATCTATGCACTTTAAGAGTCTGAAACCTCCTTCAATATGTTCTTCATATCTCTAGCTTTCCAACAAGCCCTTATATGCTTCATTCTGACAATCAGATCAATATCTATGAATTCCTAAAGTTTCTTAACAAATAAAGAGTTGGTCATTTATATTACCTTTTATTTCCTCCACCTTTCAGGCTAAATGGGCCTTGAGATTGGCGGCCCAGCAAGGAGGGACCCGGTCCCCTCCCTCTCCTTTGCCCAGGCGGCGTGATCCAGGGATCGCAACCCCTGTTTTGCCGCAGAGACAGAGCGCCGGCTCCTGGTCTCTTCTCCAGCGAACTTCGGCCAACCAGGACTGTTCCGGCCATCGTCTTTGGGCCATGCCATTGCCGCAACAACCCTTCACGGTGAGGTGTGCACAAACACAAAACTCAGGTGGTTGGGTTCTCACCCGCACAACGTGACTAGAGGCGTCGTTTCCCCTTCTTCCTCCTTTTCTTCTTGACTGATTCTCTGTCTAACCCTCTCTTCCACTTGAGAATAGGGCATCGGTAGGCAGTGCCTCTATAGACATAGCAAACACCTATGGCTGACGATAGAACCGACGATGGTCGTCTTGGCCCCCAATACCTTTTCCTCTTCGTTCTGGTCGTACAGAAGACTGATCTGTGCAAGGCTCTTATCCATTGCCCAAGCTAAATTTGTGTGTGCCAATGAGCCTCTTGCTTCTCTTCTCTGCCTGATACTGCCTCCAGCCATCTTTAAGCGGTGCTGAGTATTACTGGTGTGAACGTCGTAGTTGTTCATGACCAAGTACTCTCGACTCCGACGAGTTATGCTATACACTGTGTGCCCCCTCCTTCACAGAACGAAGCATCTAGATCTGTTGTTCAGTCCACAACGTCTGGTCCGGCGCAATCTTATCCTATTCTATTATTTTGACTAGAATCGATAGGAACTCTGGGGCTCTTCTCGTGGGTATTGACGAGAAAGGAAAGGTAAACAACCCAACGACAATATTTAATCTGTGTGGAAATGAAGATGCCAAGGGTAAAGGGTGTGGGAGAAAGACGAGTCATTAGATTCTATTATATAGGGATATCATTTCATCCGTTGTAACAGATTGGAATAGAAGACGAAAAGATCGAGACGAAGATTGCTCGGTATCATATATTTCTTTTAATATTTTATTTATTATCTAATAAACTAATCAACGCACGTCAGAGAAGATTTCGCACATAAGCCTTTTCCAATTAACTAATCTTGCTTATCTTTTGGTCCACATGCATTGGGAATATAAAAGTCACGTTCTACTAAATCTCCAACAACATTTTTTTCCCGCTCTTGTTCTCTTATTTCATATCACTTTCCATTATCTTCCAACAACCGACATCTCCTATAGTCAAAATTCCAAAATCAGTCGAGATCTCGAGCACCGGTTACCGATGTATATTCTAACTCTTAGTCATGTTGGAACCGGCATGAGAATTACTTATTAATTCCTTAACTATTTTC
This sequence comes from Alisma plantago-aquatica, assembly GCA_963693085.1. Lineage (NCBI taxonomy): Eukaryota > Viridiplantae > Streptophyta > Magnoliopsida > Alismatales > Alismataceae > Alisma > Alisma plantago-aquatica. The sequence continues at coordinate 617,908,982 of OY856412.1, read as the reverse complement.
CTTGAACAACATTAGTACGTAGAATGCCTCAAAGTCTGATAATTGTTATGTCAAGATCTAAAACAATACATTCACATAGATACTTAACAAAATTCGGGGTGTGACAATTCTACCCACCTTATAAGAATTTCATCCTCGAAATTATACTAGTCTACCCACCTTAGTATTTTACATATTATATACACTATTATCTCTAATATTTTCTAACTGGCTCATTAGCATGTGCATGGTGAAAATTTCTCATGGTTATCACTATTAAGCGCGCATGTGCACGTACTACTAATGAACCCTGAGATCTAAACTATACATTAAACATTTAACATGGCAAGGACTCTATATTGCCACTTCTCTGTGGTTGGATTAGGGTTCCGGTTCATTTAAAACTAACTCACTTATATATGCCAAAATATCTACCCTTCATATACATGCTCGGTGTTACTATGTGTATGATTAGGTTTATGTGACTATATGTCTCAAACTTTTAATGCCAACACTTGTTTTCTTTGTCGTCTTTGGATACATGTCGGCCGGTCATATATTCAGAGATGACATGTCATATCACACTTATCTTGGCACTTCCTCGCGCACATGTCCCATACCACATGCACTTGAAAGGACAAGACAAGTATGTTTATACACATAACATTCTCTCTACAAAACCCCATAAGCATGTGTCCCATACCACAAACATGTGGGAAAAAGAGAGAGAATGCTATATACAACTATAGTGTTATCATAAAAAGTTTAAAACATCTAGGCACATAACCCTAATCCTTATCTAAACATCCGTCTCCTATTTAAAGCTCTACTTAGATTTCTAATATCTTTCACTTACCTCTTCTACACATAGGGCTACTAGTTATCTTTCTAAATTGGTACTCTCCTCTAACTTAAGTTCGTATGGGGTGATCTTATGTAAGAACATGAGAACTCATCTGGTGGCCAACTATAATGTTGCTCTGATACCATATTGTAACACCCTTCCTAAGGACACACATGTACATAGCGGAAGCAACACCGAGTTATCCATAACTCATGCACTCAAGGGGGTATTACGTAAAACTGGCATTCATAACAACAATATAATCAATCCCGCAGGATGAAGTATTAAAATATTCTCATGATTGTTCTTACAATAGGAACATAGATGTTATTACATGGTAAACTTATATAACATCATGGGTCTTTACTATAAAGTTCTAAACATTGAAACATATAGCTAAGTCTATAAACTTGAGGATCATCTTATAGTTGGCACCCCACCAGATCTTATCTTGTTCTGTTCTTGTGCTCTAAATCTCTGAGATCTACTCTGCTCCTGCTCTCACCTGCGGACATCTCGTCCCCCGCCATGCATTAGAAAAATGATTGTTAGCGTAAGTGGCATGAGTATTCTAATATACATATTACTAAGAGATAAAATGCTACAAATATTTTTGAACACTATAAACATGATACTAACATTAAAACTTTACCAAATATGAAACATAAATATCTCTTCTTACTTTAACTTAGTTCTTATCTTTTTACTTATCTTTCTCTGGAGACTTGTACTCTGGTACTTGGGTCTCAAGACCTGCATCACAGTGCATGGGTCATACTGATCTTATCTAATTCTCTCTCATCATACTTATGGATGAGATTATGGGCATATCTAATCTAAGGTATCTTTTACTTACAATTTTTATCTGACTGTGGCCACCATTATACAATAAGTCCTCCTGAATTGGCGTATCTACGCCCTGAATTGGTACCAAGGTACCCTGAAATGGCACTACATGCCCTGAATGACACCGAGGTGTCTCTGAATTGGCGTGACTACGCCCTGAATTGGTGTCGCAACACCTCTGAATTGGAGTAACACTCCTCTAAATTGGCAACAGATGCCTCTGAATCGTCCCGGGACTAACTGAATGAGGACTTATCATATAATGTCTTATGTGAAGGTTTCAACTTAATTATCTTAAGTCTAAACTTACTTAATTCTTAATCTGAACTGAAACTGAATACTGATAGCTTTGCTGAATACTGAATCTGAACTTATCTTATATTAAAATTGATAACTGAACTTATCTGAGATTGATTACTGATGACTGAGCATGTACTGAATTCTAAATCTTTTATTCTTAAATTATGAATTGAATATACATCTGAGTATGAATATAGATCTCAATTACTTCATAATCGAGATTGGGTCTAAAACTCTTATCATGTATCTTTATTCAAAATCTAACTACTCACACCATGAGTAGTCTAAGCCTGAACTAAATCTAATATCCATATCATCTGGATAATCCTTAATCTAATACTTCAATCTGATACAAATGACTTAACTACTTTTGATACTAAATATATGACAACTAAGCCCGAAGGCTTAGGGAAAGGATCTAAACTAAATATGAGAATACGAAGTATATGAGAGTTCTTAAGTATCAAATATCTAAAAGAGTGTGATTTTTGACAAGGTAGCTCAATTTCTATAAAATCTCATTAAATCTGATCTCAATACATTCATATGAACTTAAACCTTAAATCTTAAAGTAGAAATCATATAGAGTCTCATCTCAACAACTTAATCATGACTTAATATCTCATAATCATAAACTCATGTTATAATATATTCTAATCCCAATAGTACCTTTACCTTGGAAATTGGGCCATGGTCTACCATGTGCAACATCCATACTATCACATAACTTAACTTTTAAGCACTAATCTTTCTAAGAAATCTATTTCACTTCCAAACTCTTAGATCGCTACATATATAAGAAACCTTGATGACATATTCCTACTTGAATTCTTAGCACACAATTACATCTATAAATGAGGGGAATCTTAACAACATGTTCTACTTGAAATCTCAATACATTCTTATCCCACATCATCATGTATGACTATTTTGGTTGCATGTCTTATCTTGTATTCATATTCATCAATACGAATCATTACTAATAATTCTTATAGAAACATAATTCTCTAGTCTTTTCATGAACCTGGTTCATGAGTCTCTATCGTTCTTATAAATCTTAGTAACATATCTCTTCTCGAGATATTAGGCACATGTAAGAAGATAGCCATGACTATATGAAAATCTTACTTGAATACCTCAACATAAAGTTTTAGAACAGTGGATCACATAAAGTATGAAGTCTTATGAAAATATGTTGAGTTTGATAAATATGAATACTCATGGGCATGAACCACTTACCTGTATTAGAAAAAAATAAAATCTTCATCTTAGATTCTTCTAGTCGGGTCTAAATCCTATAAAACTTGTGGTGTAACACTTCCTTGAAGTTCAATGATGAGTTTCACACCTATCACATTGATTTAACAAATATCAACATATATAAACATAATGTACTTATCTAACCTTTCCTCAAATTAAATTACCTTATCTATGTAATTTAAGAGTCTGAAACCTCCTTCAATATGTTCTTCATATCTCAAGCTTTCCAACAAGCCCTTATATGCTTCATTCTGACAATCAGATCAATATCTATGAATTCCTAAAGTTTCTTAACAAATAAAGAGTTGGTCATTTATATTACCTTTTATTTCCTCCACCTTTCAGGCTAAATGGGCCTTGAGATTGGCGGCCCAGCAAGGAGGGACCCGGTCCCCTCCCTCTCCTTCGCCCAGGCGGCGTGATCCAGGGATCGCAACCCCTGTTTTGCCGCAGAGACAGAGCGCCGGCTCCTGGTCTCTTCTCCAGCGAACTTCGGCCAACCAGGACTGTTCCGGCCATCGTCTTTGGGCCATGCCATTGCCGCAAAAACCCTTCACGGTGAGGTGTGCACAAACACAAAACTCAGGTGGTTGGGTTCTCACCCGCACAACGTGACTAGAGGCGTCGTTTCCCCTTCTTCCTCCTTTTCTTCTTGACTGATTCTCTGTCTAACCCTCTCTTCCACTTGAGAACAGGGCATCGGCAGGCAGTGCCTCTATAGACATAGCAGACACCTATGGCTGACGATAGAACCGACGATGGTCGTCTTGGCCCCCAATACCTTTTCCTCTTCGTTCTGGTCGTACAGAAGACTGATCTGTGCAAGGCTCTTGTCCATTGCCCAAGCTAAATTTGTGTGTGCCAATGAGCCTCTTGCTTCTCTTCTCTGTCTGATACTGCCTCCAGCCATCTTAAAGCGGTGCTGAGTATTACTGGTGTGAACGTCGTAGTTGTTCATGACCAAGTACTCTCGACTCCGACGATGTATGCTATACACTGTGTGCCCCCTCCTTCACAGAACGAAGCATCTAGATCTGTTGTTCAGTCCACAACGTCTGGTCCGGCGCAATATTATCCTATTCTAATATTTTGACTAGAATCGATAGGAACTCTGGGGCTCTTCTCGTGGGTATTGACGAGAAAGGAAAGGTAAACAAACCCAACAGACAATATTTAATCTGTGTGGAAATGAAGATGCCAAGGGTAAAGGGTGTGGGAGAAAGACGAGTCATTAGATTCTATATAAGGGATATCATTTCATCCGTTGTAACGGATTGGAATAGAAGACGAAAAGATTGAGACGAAGATTGCTCGGTATCATATATTTCTTTTAATATTGTATTTATTATCTAATAAACTAATCAACGCACGTCAGAGAAGATTTCACACATAAGACTTTTCCAATTAACTAATCTTTCTTATCTTTTGGTCCACATGCATTGGGAATATAAAAGTCACGTTCTATTAAATCTCCAACAACATTTTTTTCCGCTCTTGTTCTCTTATTTCATATCACTTTCCATTATCTTCCAACAACCGACATCTCCTATAGTCAAAATTCCAAAATCAGTCGAGATCTCAAGCACCGGTTACCGATGTATATTCTAACTCTTAGTCATGTTGGAACCGGCATGATAATTACTTATTAATTCCTTAACTATTATCCTTGAACAACATTAGTACGTAGAATGCCTCAAAGTATGATAATTGTTATGTCAAGATCTAAAACAATACATTCACATAGATACTTAACAAAATTCGGGGTGTGACACTGATACTCTTGATAATTTGCAAAGAGAATTGGTTGTTATCCTATGTCAGCTTGAGATGTATTTTCCTCCTTCGTTCTTTGATACCATGGTACATCTTGTTGTCCACTTGACTAGGGAAGTGAAAATGTTGAGACCAGTTTTCTTGCATTGGATGTATCCTTTTGAATGATACATGAGCGTTTTTAAAGGTGATGTTCGAAACCGTTATCGGCATGAAGGGAGTATTATTGAAGGTTATGTGGCTAGAGAGGTTACAGATTTTTACAATGACTTTCTGAGTGGTAATAACACTCCTATTAATGACAAGAATATTAAGGAGGGCAAAGGAATTTTGGGATCACGGGTGAAAGTAATCAGCCGCGAGCAGTTGGAACAAGGTCACTTGTATATTTTACACAACATGGACGAAGTGAGTGTTTATATCGAGGAACATACCAATTTCATCAAGAGACAACATCCTCGAGCAAGTTCAATGTGGCTTGCTAGAGAGCATAATAAGACTTTTACTAAGTGGTTTGAAGATAAAGTCTTACATCAACTATCTCAAACACCAAATGATATTACGGAAGCTATCAAATGCCTCGCCTTTAAACCAAAACTGAATGTTATGTCTTATGAAATGTTTGACATTAATGGGTTCACATATTACACAAAGCACCAAGATGATAAGAATTTCGTCCAAAATAGTGGGGTCACTCTTCAAGCGTCAACTATGTATTTTGCAAGTGCAAAGGATAAGAGTCCACGTAAAGCTAAAATGTCATATTACGGTGTCATTGAAGACATATGAGTGTTTGACTACACAGATTTCTGAATTCCTCTCTTTAAATGTAATTGGGTTGATAACACCAAAGGAGTTATAGTTGATGAATTGGGTTTCACTTTAGTGAACTTTGAAAAGATTGGCGAGAAGGGTGAACCATTCATATTGGCATCACAGGCGAAACAAATATTCTATATCGATGATCCTGCAAATGATAAATGGTCGGTTGTTCTTCATGGTAAAAGACAGTTCGTTGAAGATCCTATAGATGAAGAAGAGTACTATGATAAGTATGATGACTCCAGTCCATTCTCAGTTGGGTTGCCAACTCCACAAAATATTGAAGCTAATGATGACTTATATGTGCACGGAGATCACAATGAAGGATTGTTAATTGATAAAAGATCACAATTTTAGAGGCATGCATGTTTATATTTTTTATTGAAGCTAAATGTTTGCTTTTTTAATATCAATATCATTTTCAGATTTGATTTTTCATTATCTTCTAGTTAATACAAATGCTAAATGTTTGTCTTTTAATGACATTTTCAGATGGTTGACCATGATGAGCATGATGTCCATGATGAGCATGAAGTCCATGATGAGCATGCTGTCCATGACGAGCATGGCGAGGATACCAATGTATGTTCTAAAAACATATCTTGTATTTCTATAAAATTCATTATCTTCTAGTTATGTCATATATACCATATTTCTATATTGTGCTAATTCAGTGTGTTTATTTTTGTCAAATTTTAGGTTGATGATGCACATGTAGCCACTGAAGCACTGGAAGAACTTGATGCGCAACACCAAACACTTAACAAGAAAAGGGGCATCACTCTGTTGAAGAAGTTAATAGCGCTAAGTGGCAGTGGATCCAAATTGGTTGTGGAGTTTGATAATGGAGGAAATGCAATTAGAGTGAACCGCAATAATTTTGTAAACTATCTTGGGGTTGTCACTCGAAGCCATTGTGGTGTTAAGTATGATAATTGGCATAAATTTCCTCAAAAAAGAAAGACATGATATGGAAGGATTTATGCGTGAGTTATTATTATTTGCAATTCTATTGTGTAGATTACAAATTCTATTATTTGCAATTCTATTTTTGGATACTAGTTAATAGCAATTCTATTTTACAGAATCTGTTTGCATTGGATGAGAAGTTGCATCGTAAAAGCGTGATGCAATGCGCTGGAAAGATGCTAAGGAACTATAGGACAAATCTCAATAGAGAATACATAAAATATGGTGATAAGAAGAAGAAGTCAGCCCTTGAACAGTGGAACTTTTTGGACAAAGAAGAATGGGACACATTTGTTGCTTCAAGAAAATCTGAAGAATTCAAGGTATTAGGCGTCACTCTCAATTTAATTAATATATGTTGTATTCACCTATTCAAGATTAACATTTAGTGCTACTAACCAAATCATTAATGTGCATACTAACTAGGCCCTTAGTGAGGCACAAAAAGCAAGGCGTGCACTGAATGTGCATGACCACACTATGGGTCCAAAGGGCTATGCAAGCATTCACCAAAGACTACAGGCAGAGTCTGCTGCTACTCAGGAGTCTGCCACACCCATGCCTCGCCATGATGTCTGGATAGCTGGGAGGAAAAACAAGAAGGGTGAAATAAAGAAGCCCGTAACTGCTGAGGCGGCTGCAAAAATGGTAAAATACAACTCTTAGAGCAATTGTTTGAATATTGATTATTTGTGGTGTTAACTTACCCATTTATGTTGATGGTGATTAGCGGGAGCTGCACGAGCAGAGGAAACAAGGCACATTCATCCCTCAGGGCACAAGGGATGAATTGACAGTTGCTCTGGGTAACCCAGAGCATCTTGGACGTGTTAGGGGTGCAGGCGCTGGTGTGGGCATCAAAGCATTCTTTGGGCCATCCTAGTGCAAATCCAGAGCAAGACTTTCACAAGAAGAGGTAACCTATTCTTTTTTTAGAATGTCACTGCAAAAGGGAATTCAATAATAAGAAGCTAATATTTCTTTTATCCATGTATAGGAGAATAAGAGAGTCGAGGATATAGTTGCTAAGAAGGTCAATGATATAGTTGCTGAGAAGGTCAAGGAAGAATTGTTGCGGTGGCAGGCATCTCAGGCTTCCAATCAGCCTATGGCGACCCACTCTTCTCCTGATGCACAGACTAAAAGTAATCCTGTAGACCCACCACCTAACACATCTACTGTAAGTATTGTTTATGACATTGTAGCTAGTCTTTTCAAGATGATATGTTTTCAAGATGATATGTATATATGTATAATATTCTTTATGTAAATTTGTAGGCATTGAAGCCATGCCGCTTAAGAATGCAAGACTATGTTGTAGCAGAGGCACAGGCTTACCCGTCCCTTCCTGGGGAAATGTTTTACGGGACTCTAATGCCATAGAGCTACATTCGTGTGAGCCCGATAAGTGTGTTACCCGATTGGAGGGAAGCTACATTGCCATATCCCCACCCAGATATTGATACACTTGCTGAGACAGAAGGCGGGGTGATATTGTGGCCCAAAGCAGATGTCGTCTACACTACTAAAATTGTAAGATAAATTTACAATACTTTAGATTGTTAATGTGTATATATGAGGTCAACTGATCTGAAATTATATATACAGGAAGACACCCGGAGCACCTAGGCCTCCACCTCCACTTCCTGCATTACCAAGTTGGGTTCCAACTGACCTAAAATACCCGTTAGGTCCTGCTTGTAGGGGAATGGCATGTTGGCTATGGGCACATAATATACATTGCCCTATAATTGTTTATTTAGAAGCAGATTATACAGGTCAATAATACAAAAGCTCTTTATTTATACAAGATATTATTGAGTTGTTTATGTATGATTGGCTGAATACATCAATGATAGAGACATGGATAAGGTGAGATCTTGTTTATACATCAATATACCTTGTGTAAGATCTGGTGATCTGGTTTCTTATATATTAATGCATACATAATACATGTTTTGCAGCTACTTAGTCGAAAATCAATGCAAACAATTTGCATTTGATCATGTGGGATTTTTGATTCCATCATTATTTAGTATGGTAGCTAAAGACCCTGATAGTGTTCAACAATACTGTATAGATGCTTTTACAATTTTTGGTCAGCAAAAGAAGACGATAATAATAGCTCCATTCAATGTCAAGTAAGTTTACTTTACTTATAATTGGGACTTAAGAAAAATACAATTTTATTGTAGATTTTGAGTTATTAATTTTTAACTTTTTTACATCTAGCGGTAGGCATTGGGAGTTACTAGTTATTCTCCCTGGTACGTTCACTGTTTATTATCTAGATACTACGGGGAGTACATTGAATACTAAAATTGGACACATAATGAGAATGCCATTATTATGGTGAGAAATATTTCATTTTTATATCCGTTAACATCTGTTATTGCATTACTATTTAATTATGCAATTTACTGTGTTACATTAACATGTAGGGGTTTAGATGCATTCAAAAATGTTGGAGGAAAGGTCCCAAGGAGAAAGAACCAACCAATAATCGTAAGAGTAAGTTCCCGACTCCAATGTATATATTATTTATGTGAACTGTGCTTAGTTGTATTTTTTAATATTTTGTATGTTTCAATTTATAGTGTGCTACACAAGACAACGGCTGGGCATGCGCACACTATGTGATTCGATTTATGTAGATGATTATTCAACATGCCGCATTGGACATCGATACCATACATGAGGTAATATATATAGTATCATTAGTTAGTATGAAATATATCAATCTTATTTTTATATTATTACTTATATATATACATCATTCTCTTTGTAGGTGTTTAAAGCTAACCACACTATAGGTAAACGCTTAAAAAATATACATGCTCCATATACGATGGAAGTATTAAATGAAGTAAGAGAAGAATGGGCAAGAGCCATACACGTTGTAGCGATTGTAAGATATAATTGGGATGCTGATAGCGATGTTGAATGATATTTTGTAAATGAATATTTTTGAATGTTTATATATGTTTGAATGTTTCTACATGTATTTGAATGTTTCTACATGTGTGAATGTGAGAATTGAATTGATGTTTGAATGTATCTACTTGTGTGAAAAAATATTTGTTGATTTTGCAGGTTTGTGGCCTATTTGTAGGCTGATATCAATGGATGTCATAAACCTGCAGTTCAGAAAACTGAACTGCAGGTCCTCATCCTGCTGACCAGCCACATCAGGCCTGCAAACTGATAAGAAAAAAAAAATTAAATCATAGGCGTCGATTATTTATAGAACATCGTCATCAAAGGCCTACATCGTCAGTTATTGGATAAAAACTACCGCCTAATATGACAAACAACCCGACCGTGCAGGAAAGCACGGCCGTGGTGGAAATGGCGTCGCTTATTCATATAAAACTGACACCTATAGTACTAAATACGACCGTGTAGGGAAGCACGGCCGTGCCATCTGGTAATATGCCGTCGGTGTTTTAGGTGCAAACCGACGCATATAGTGTCCTAGATGGCACCCTTTTTTGTGTCGCGAACCCTATAGGCGTCGACCAACTATATATACCCGACGCCTATAGGTTATATAGGCGTCAGTTATAAAACTGACGCCGAAGAGTTTGACCTTTAGCAGCGCCCACATAGGCGTCGCTTGAAAACCGTCGCTAAAAGGGGTTAAACAACTGATGCCAAAGGCGTGTTCTGTAGTAGTGTTAGGGTTTCTATTATGGGTTAGATCTTTAATGATTTCTTCCTAGGATTCCCATGATCAGATAGGTCAGGTTTGAAATAAGGGTTACATAGTAGGTCGTGATCATTGTGGGGTCATAAGAGATTAGGGTTTGCATTAAATGCATGGAATATATGCATGGAGAGAGAAAGGAACTAAAGTTTAGGGTTTCTAGATAAACCTTCCTACATGATTAGGGTTTCGTGCCATTATGAGGATGGATTCTATTCAGGGTTTAGGCTTCATAAGAATCAGATCATATCAAAAATAACCATTGTTACATGATTACATTACCTAAGTATGGTCATTAGGCTTTAATCTAATACTTTGAAAAAAGAATCATATCTAGGTCCTGATGATATTTTATTTGAATAGCTTGCATTTTTATGATGAAAATAGTATTTTTTTTTGAGGAAGATGAAAATAGTATATAATTTTACTATTATTCGATATCTCTACTAATCTCTATGATTTTCCTAAGATAATCTATTTTCTATTAATTAAATAAAATGAGAGGGATATTACCTTGATCAGCGGTCGGATCTGACTGGATTGGCGACGCAGATTGATACCAGGTGTTGGGGTGCAACATAGCTTGCTGACTTGTGATGGATGACCCGCGACCCTGTTCAGCTGAGTTGGTAGTCACAGATTGGTCCACGTCTGTAACATCCCTAACCTGGGTTATGCTTTAACCCTAGGTGTTTTGTTTAAGAAAGACACTTATATGCTTGCTCTTATCTTTTTAAAAGTAATTAAGGTTCAAGAGGAACTTATATTTCAATTTTAGTCCTTTTTGAATAATGTTGAAACAATGTTTGCTTAGTTTGGACTAAAGTGAAAATTACCCAATGTGAGGGGTTAACTTGCAAATGTTACTTGATAAATGTTCCTCATGTGTTGTAGCATCATGAGAATGAAGATGATGTAGATGTATGGCTTGGGAAAGCCTGAGTAATAAGAAAGAGCTGATTAAGCAATGTTTATGCATTAAAACCTAGTTTTGGTGTAATGTGCAATTTACCCAAAACCCAGGGTTCAATATGCAAATTACCACTTCAGAATAGTCTCTAATTTTTCTTGACATCATGTAGATCAAATAAAATGAGAGGGGCGTCTCATTTGTATCATTTTGGAGGAGAGAGAATCTTGATATTAAAATAAACAAGATTTAAGTATAATTGGAACTTTACTTCAATTATATGCAAAAATAAATATATTAATTGAAGTGCCCTTCAACCAAAATTTAAAATAGTTGAAATCCATATATTTGGACGACCATGTTCCTTGCAAAGGCACGAAAATATCTAAGGGAAGTGGATAACTCACTCACATTATTATAAGAAAAAGAAATATCCACTCACTTATGGATATTATTATAATATAATTTAAGGTGCTTAATTTGCTTTTCTTTAAATCATGGATAATTGAAAGGAATAAGAGGCAAAATATATAGCCTCTTAACCAAGGAAGGAAAGGGGGAAAGTGGCAAGGATATGGAGGAGATAATCCCTACTTTCTCTCTCTTAAATGAATTTTTAATAAAATGCATATATGCTCCTTTATCCACAGCTTGGAAAGGGAATTTCGTATCCACTTTCACTTCTTGCTTGCAAAAACGACCAAGGGAGCTTGGAGAAACAGGAGGACGACCCCCAACCTGTTGGTAAGATTCTTTACCTTCTTTCACCTTGATTCCATGGTGGAAATCACAAATCAATGCATGATTTCTTCTTATCTTCACTAGATCTTCAATTCTAGCCATTCCTTTTCACTCAAACCTTGAGGACAATCTTGGGATAGTTGAAGGTGTTGCTTTCACCATTAAATACGTGGAGGTTGAAGCTTTGAAGCTCAATTGGAGGCGGGTTTTATAACTTGAACCCTTAATATTGTTATTGCATTCAATTCCTTATCAATTGTTGATCCTTTCTTCATTCTCGAAATTTTATTTGGTTGATTGATACAATATCCATGAAAATCACAGCACGTTTCATGGGTTTAGAGCTTGATGATGATGACATCATCATAAGCAAACACCTCCCCAAATATCTATTGCAAATAGTTTTAAGACTTTGGTCCAAACGGTTTCACCAATCCGTTTGGAGACTAAACGATTTGCAAACCGTTTAGAGTCTTAAACCCCAAACCATTTAGAAGGGTTTACCATTTGGATGGGTTGACCATTTGAGGTCAGGACCCTAGTACATTTGGATGAGGATCTAATGGTTCCAATTGATTGAATCAATATATGGACAATCATCCAATTAGAAACCCTAATCGGGTTAAGTGTTGATTTTGCAATTGAATGAATTAAATCTTTGGGTTGATTAACCCAAACGGACTCAAGACCGTTTGGAGATCACCCAAACGGTCTCAAGACCATTTGGAGGTCAACCAAGACCGTTTGGAGGTCTAGGGTTGAGTATTTGAAGGTCCAAAGATAGAAAATGGTAATGCAATCAATAGTTCAATTGTTGATCAATCTAATGATCCAAACCCTAATTGAATTTCATAATTTTAAGTGATGGGATGGGGCAAACAGTCTCAAGACCGTTTGAGTTCAGGTCATGTCATGGTTTGGTGATGACCCAATGATTTCAATTGGACTAGTTCCACAATGTCAACCACTGATGGTTCCTTGATTTCAAAACCCTAATGGATGGTTTCTTGATTATGAACCCTAGTTCAATTGGGCTCAAAACCCTAATTGAAGGTCCAATTGAAAGGTGATTCAATGGTACAATGGAAGAATAAATCATTGGTTCAATTGATAGATGGTATAATGATTGAAATCCTAAATTCATCAAGTGATGGAAGACCTTTTTGGTCCATTCGGTTTTGAGAGGGTTTGGACCAAACGGTCTTAAGAATGTTTGATTCCAAATGGTCTCAAGACCGTTTGAGACCAAACGATCTCAAATCGTTTAGAGACCCAAGTGGTTTCAAGTGTGACTTGTCCATACGGTTTCATCATTGTTTTGCTTAAACAGTTTCAAACCGTTTGGAGTATCAATGGTCAAGAATGTTTGGATGTTTCAATGTAATTACGTTAATTGGAAACCTAAGGTGATGAAAGATAAAATGACCCTATGGTTGTTACTAATTTATCTCAAAGATAATCACTAGGGTTGTACCTATAAGGTACTAAGTAATTGGTAACCCTATATGAGTTAATCCCTATAAGCTTATGAAAGCAATGTCTCAGTACACTTTGTCAACCATAGTTGTATATATATATACTTGATTGAAGGGTTGATATAAACCTAATCAAGTTGAAAGGATGATAGAAAGGAATTCTTACATGAGTGTTCATCATGTGGTGATTAAATTATGATCCTCAGTAAAGAGATCATGAAACCCTAATCCAGAAGGTTAATGAATCCTAACCCTAATTCAGGGTAACATTAGGTAAAACCCTAATTATAGGAATGGAGGGTGAAACCGTAATTGGGTTGAATAGTAAACCCTAATTTTAGGGTAAAGTGTATGAAACCCTAAACTAGGGTAATGTGAGGTAAAACCCTGATGTATTGTTATGAAATGAGAAACCCTAATTGAGGGTGATTCTATGAGAAACCCTAATTGAGGGTGATTCTATGAGAAACCCTAATTGAGGGTGATTCCATGAGAAACCCTAATTAAGGGTGATTCCATGAGAAACCCTAATTGAGGGTGATGCCATGAGAAACCCTAATTGAGGGTGATTCCATGAGAAACCCTAATTAAGGGTGATTCCATGAGAAACCCTTATTGAGGGTGATGCCATGAGAATCCCTAGTTGGGATGAATAGTAAACCCTATTTATGGAGAATGTGATGTGAAAGCCTAATGAAGGATGATGCTATATGCAATCCTAACCCTAATGAAGTATGATAATATGTGAAACCCTAAACCCTAATAAAGGGTGATGGTATGGGAAACCTAATCCTAATAATGGAATAGTGATTGATTATAGGTAACTTTATAACAAGCAAAGCCTTAACCTGAGATGAGTCCCTATCATGGAAGATAGTTGGACAATCCTTATGTGTGTTCTATGATCTATGCACTTCAAAGTAAAGGTGATAGGCTAGTATATGGAAGTATTAAGATGAGAAATACCTTAATACAATATAAATCGATAAAATCAAGTAAGTTTAAAGTGCTGAGGAAGTGATATATCAAGACATCATAAATATCACATCCAGCTCTATAAGAATGATATCCCTTGATGCATCTCAAATCCAACATACTTGGATGAGTAACATATAAAGAGTGTTGTCCTAATCATTACATTAAGATGTAATGTGTTTTATGAACCATGAGATTGGTTGTTGCCTAGTGAAAGGTGACAAGATGTTAAATGTGCTTTATGAGCCATGAGATTAGTTGTTACCTAGTAAGAGGTAACAAGATATTTTAATAGGCCTTGTGAACCACATGAGTAAGTTGATACCTAGTGGGAGGTACCAAGATATTTATAAAATCCCACTGTAAGAGATGATAATGTTCTTAATAAACCAATAAAAGGGAAACCTAATAACATAATAATTATAACAAAAGAATACAATAATAATGATGGAACCTTGATTATACAAGTGTGGAGAAGAGAGGGATACTTGTTTTACATAAATAATGTGATTGAGCATCATGGCATGGCCAAAGTTTAAATGTCAATAGAGTAATGAGGTACCCAGTGTTGTGTAAACAGACATGGGACATAATGTCACAAGATTGACATCGTTCAATACCTGGAATAAGTTGCACAGGATTGACATAGTTCAATACCTAGAATAATGTCACAGGATTGACATAGTTCAATACCTAGAATAGTTGCACAGGATTGGTTAAAGCCCAATACCTGGAATAATATCACATGATTGACATAGTTCAATACCTGGAATAGTTGTACATGATTGACATAGTTCAATACCTAGAATAATAACACATGATTGGTTGAATCCCAATACCTAGAATGATGTCACATGATTGACATAGTTCAATACCTAGAATAATAACACAAGATTGGTTAAATCCCAATACCTGGAATAATAACACAGGATTATTTAAATCCCAATACCTGGAATAATAACACAGGATTGGTTAAATCCCAATACCTGGAATAATGTCACAGGATTGACATAGTTCAATACCTGGAATAGTTGCACAGGATTGACATAGTTCAATACCTGGAATAATAACACAGGATTGGTTAAATCCCAATACCTGGAATAATAACACAAGATTGGTTAAATCCCAATACCTGGAATAATGTCACATGATTGACATAGTTCAATACCTGGAATAGTTGCATAGGATTGCCATAGTTCAATACATGGAATAATAACACAGGATTGGTTAAATCCCAATACCTGGAATAATAACACAGGATTGGTTAAATCCCAATACCTGGAATAATAACACAGGATTGGTTAAAACCCAATACCTAGAATAATAACACAGGATTGGTTAAATCCCAATACCTGGAATAATAACACAGGATTGGTCAAATCCCAATACCTGGAATAACTATACAGGATTGGTAATAACCCAATACCTGGAATAATTGCACATGATTGACATAGATCAATACCTGGAATAATTGCACAGGGTTGACATAGTTCAATACCTGGAATAATTGCACAAGGTTGACATAGTTCAATACCTAGAATAATGTCACAAGATTGACATAGTTCAATACCTAGAATAGTTAGTATTGGCATAGCCCAATACCTGGAATAGTTAGGATTGGCATAGTCCAATACTTGGAATAGTTGGGATTGACATAGTCTAATACTTGGAATGGATACACAGGAACAATATAAGTCCAATGCTCGTACTAGTTTCACATGATTGGTATAATCCAATGTCTGGAATATTTATACAGGATTGGTATGGACCAATGCCTAAATAAGACATGATGATGTACACTCTCATGTCCAATATAAACCAATATCTATTTAGCAGATTGGCTAAGGCCATCAGATAGAAACAAGAAAGAGTCATGGGTGACATATCAGAGTAATGAGTATCATGAGAAAAGCATGAGATATTGAGATAATACAATAGATAAATAATATACATGTCCTTTCTATTCCTTATAAAGAGAATAGATGATTTACTGCTATATCAAAGATAGTTGCAATAGTTAAAGATGAGAATGATATAAATTAGTTATCCTCTGTTAATATTTATATTATAAACTGCAATAATAATGTTTCTGGCAGAGAGTTATATCTCTCGCTGGGGCAATTTTCACTTGTCTCACCCCCATGGGATCCAACATTTTTTTAGGTGGACGAGCATGGAGGAGATTGAGAATATCTTGCAGAGGAAGAACTTCAGCAGTAGTAGGTACATCAGCAACAACTTAGGTGAAGTGTGCTGTCTGTCGTGTTTGTAGATAGAAGTCCTATGTGTCGTCTATGTACTCTCAGGTCCTCAAAGTCAGTAGCTAGTACTTTTAACAAATCGGTTTGAGATTTTGGCTTGATGCCTCGAGGTCCTTATGCTGTCTATGTTTAGCTTTTAACAAGGCAGTTGGTATTGTAAGCCTCGAGAAGAGATGGTACAAGATATGTACTTATGAACCAGGATGTAAATGTAACACATTAGTTCTTGTTGAAAGAGTTTTCCTATGAATGGATCTCTTTGAAAAAGGTTTTAATTTTTAGTGATTTTTTTTAATCTACTGCGAATGATACACTTCTGCATTAGTTAAATCTTGTTTTTGTGAGTTGGATGCCACAATGTCAGTCCTCGTCAGCACCAAGCCTTTCCCTCCTCTTCCTTTGTTTCTACTTGCTCAAGCAATAAGGTAGGACCTCCGACGGGGATCCTCTCACTCCTGGGTGGCGTTGGAGTGCGAGTGATGATGCGAGCACCTTCACGTGCTCATTCTAAAGCCAGACAGCCAAGCCACCTAATGTGGCTCCATGTTGCTTGGTGCGCCGTCGTGGAAGGTGGAGGAGCTCACCAGTTGTTGGTTGTTTACACTAACAAGTTTCAATCCAAACAAAGGATAGTTTACCCAAGTTAACCAATCTCCGCAAGTATACAGAGGTAGTATAATCGAGGTCAAACACAAGGAGCTTAGCTAAGTTAATTGAGCATAACATCACTAAAGTTCAACAATCGAGATCAGTTTTAAGGAAAAGAGAAAGTTTGTCTTAAAGCAAAAAACTCAGATTTTAACAACAAAAAATTCAGATTTTAATTAGCAAGCAAGAACCACAAAAAGAAGTTTAATTTCAGAACTTTTAAGAATCTTGGACATTAGGATTTTGTTCACATATCATATCAATCAAAGGAACACAATAATTTAAACATACATAAGTTCTTGCTTCAAGGAAAGGTTGTGTTACATTTCACCTCCCAGTGTAAATGCAATGATCACAACTTAAAACAACACTCTCATGTATGAATTTCATTTTTGATCACAAACTGTTCCTCAACTCATTCCTCTCTACTCTCGTAGAAGAGGAAGAGTTGCCAAGAAGAGCACCTCCATACATTCCTACTTACCTTCTCAGATCAACCAAGAAAGCAGAAAACATGCACATAAGGTGGCCAATAATACATGCAAGAAAAGAGTAAACCGGTACTTTCATGGTTAAGAAACAAGAAGCATAGTATTTAGTACGAAATTACTTGTTCCATACATGCTATGACATGGGAGCAACTCTCCCATGCCCAAGAAAAGAAGGATTACTCGTCCATAGCCATGTCTTGCAGATTTGTTATAGAAATTTCAATTTTGAACATTATTTAGAAAGGAAAAGACAAAGAGAACTAAAGATGTAACCACAAGAAGGAAGAATTATGGCTTGAGGACAAAATTCTCCTTCTCTAGATGCTTCAAGATGGACTGGCTCCTTCCCAAGAAGCTACTCTAGGTTGGGGAAGCTTGGCTTCACCTTGGAGAAGACAATGGAGAAGTAGAGAAGAAGAAATGGTCTCTTTATGCAAGAAACCACCTTGGATCTCTCCAAAATCACCTTCCTTTGGTCTCCTCTAGCTCTGGGACGAGAGAAAACTTCTCAAATGACCGAACATAACTGTCCCTTGCCTTCCATCCTTGTTTTAAAATCAAATTCTGAAATTTCGTATTTCTAAAACTGCCAGGTGCATGTCGTGCACCTGCAGTGCGGTTTGCATCAGGCTGAACTGCGCACGGTGTGCATTGAGGATATGCACGCTATGCAACTTTCCAGAACTTTCTTTGGATGTTTACGTTCCAGGTGCACGCCGTGCATTTGTCTTTCTGTGCACTTCTGGAAACTCGCACGCCGTGCATTTTCTCCGTGCACGCCGTGCGTTCTCCTGGCTGCCGAACAAAATTTTCTTTTGAAAGGTGCACGTCGTGCATCTGTCCTGCACGTCGTGCATTCTGCTTTTTCAGGAGAATTAAACTCTGAATTCAGTTCTTTTTGGGGCAAATTTGCAATGCAAGTTATGAAATAAGTAGAATAACAAAAAGATGGCAAAATTAATATGAAAAGAGACTGAATTATATTAGAATGAACCAAATTTGTGTGTGATAGCATGTGAAAAGATGATATATAAATCACACAACAAATCCCCCTAAGATTTAACTATTTCTTGTCCTCAAGCAAAAAGGAACATGGTTATTTTCAAGGAGAAAAATTAGTTCATGCATGGTTGAAGTGAAAAGAAGGTATGCAATTAGCTCAGTCAACTATGTACTTTGTGCTTGTGTTCATTGTTATCATCTCAAAATTTTCAACATCCAAGATAGATAAATTAAGTTCAGCGTAGTTGGTTTCAAATTAAACGAAGAGATCAACTAGACAACACTAAATAGAATTTGGATAATCAAGCCAAACAATTAGTGCGTGTACATTATAGGTTTTCAGCTAGTATGGATATAAGATGATCAAACTGATGTTAACATTAACAAAACTTAGTTGCACTCTTTTTTCATAAGGATATGATGATGAATTTTTTTTTGGGTTTCTGACATTCGGCTGCTAATTTAGGCTTATGCTCATGAGGAATGCCGGTTGGGGTATTGGTTTTTGCCCTCTTTAGATTTTCATATCACCTAACCATCGTTGCCAGATCGGACTCACACAAGGCTAGCATAATATGTGGGCCATATGCCATCTTTTATTGGGTGAAGATAAACTATTGATGGTGCAACATCAAAGAGTCAACAAGAATGTTAAAGTTAACAAGATTTTGATCATTCTTTTGAAAATTTTTCACTGAAAAATTGATTGCAAATGGACTAAAAATTTGGCAAGAGCATCCCGTATTCTAAAGAGTGTTGCAAGTTAATTAATCCACAAAAATTTGAAACCATTACATGTATTGAGAAGTACAAGATGTAAAAATTTGAGATATCAAACCACAAACAAAAATCACATCAAAGTACATGGGAATTTTCAACTTCCATTTCATTCAAACATGCTCTTAATTTTTCTCTCTTAAATATAGCCAAAACGCATAGAGGATAGAAAATTTCAGCATGCTAGAGGGGGTTCATTCTTAATACGATAGTCTCAAATCATATCGATTTTGCCATCATGGAAAAGAACATGGAATAAAATGGAAAAATGAAAAAATAAACAACTGACACAACTGACTCGAAAAAGGAAATGCTGAATGAAAACTACTACTACTGGCCGGTTGTGCCCCCCCAAGCTTGAATTCAATAGTGTCCTCACTACGTCAATCAAACTTACGGAGTTCACAACCGGATACCTGTCGTGAATGGAATCAGAAAAAAGATCCGCCGCTCCCCTGGTCTGGGAAGAACTGACTGACGATATCAGGGATGTCCATCGGCTGGGCGGATGAGTCGGGCTACTGCTCCTAGAACTATTGTGGCTGGTGATCTACAGGTTGTGGTTGGTGCTGGGAAAAATCATGTTGTGGAACTTCTGGAACTTTGGTCTGCTGCCGGGGAGGAGTCTGGAAAGTCTGTGGTGCAGGGTAGTGGCCCTAAGAGATGTGCCACGCATCCATCCTGTTGACCATGTCATACATGGTAGTGTACTGTGCACTCAAATGGTCAAACTGGGTGTCGTATTGTGCTCCCATCTGGTCAAGGCGGGTGTCGATGTGGTCAAGAATCTACTGCACGTAGTCGTAAAGGTGATGCACGTCTGACATCGTCCAACTGTACTCTGTCTGAGTACTGGTGGATGGTGGAAGAGGAGTAGGGGATGCTGGTGTAGGTGCAGGTGTAGAGCTACTGGCACCTCGAGTGGGTGTCTCCTCATCTGCCTCTGGCTGTACTTCCACCTTCCAGGTGGCCTTATTCTTGATGTTGCTTTAAGCTGCATCGGGAATGGTTTTGAACTGCTTCTTGGTGATAAAACCTTGAATTTAGATGTACTGTTTCCATGTCTTGAGATTAGACCACATGAGATGAGATAGTTGATATCAACAAAGTTCTTTCCCGATGCAGGTTCTAAATCACCCACATCTAATCCCAACTGCATTGCAAGAATACTTATCAGCCCCCCGCACATAATGTCACCAACCTCCCTTTTCTTCTGCTTTTTTGTGTTAAGAAGCTTATTAACAATGTAGTAGCCAGTACTGATTTGCTCATTGTTCACCAAGCACCATAAGAAAAATAGATCAGTATTTCCTACTACACCTTGAGTTTCATTTTTAGCGAAAGGCCCTGTTCTAAGAAGACGATGCATAACTCGGAAAAATGGATTATGGATTGTTGAAGCTCGAGAGTTCCTTGCTCTATGCACCGTTTCACAAGTGATTTCGGACCAAAAAGAGTCATTATGGAAGGCAGGAAGATAATCAGTGTAGCCGCCATAATTGCATTTAAGCAAAACACAAAACCGCTGAAGATCCATATAAAATGATTTGTTCAAAAGTTGAAAACTGATTTTTGGATAAGGTGCACTGCAGTTTTGTGGGTCATTCTCAGCCTTGAAAGTTGTGAGAAACTCATAGACAAGGCGGGGATAAGTTTTAGCAACTCTGGTGCAAAGGTAGTGTAAACCCAAAAACGTTAAATGGTCTACTACCTCATTCTCGAAACCCAATTTGTTAAGGGTTTCCTCACACATGTAGCGGGAGGAAGAACACGCCTGGTGATGAGGAACTGGTAGTCAACGTCCTCCTCCGGTCTGACCCTGAATTGTGTAGAAGGTACAAACGTTGCAGGTGCTTCCGCGGAAGGTGGTGCATCAGCGGCGGGAGGTGCGGAGGATGAAGAAGCTACTCCATGGCGTCGGCCTGCCTTGTGCTTAATTGGTGCCATTCAATCAGCAGCTAGTGCACGACGTGTAAAGATGGTGCACGGTGTGCAAAGTGCATTGTTCTTCTTCTTTAGACGGGTTGACACACGGCGTGAAAAGCTGGTGCACGACGTGCACCTGCAAATCTGTAGCAGTTTTGAAATATGCACTGACGACTGTGATTTTGGGGGTGATAGGGACGTGCCGCTGCTGCTCCTGTGCTGGTGAGTTTAGAAGAGCGCCAGCAGCATGGAGAAACTACTGGATGGTTAGCCGTGAAGCTAGCGGCGAGGTGCACATCTGCTTTCGGAGTTGCTGCAGGCACTGGCGTGAGGAAGAAGAAGGAGGCGGTGAGGGAAATTGTTGGGTGAGGTGCGCGACTCTTGGCTGCTGCTTCTCTTGAACTTTGGTGGACGACGGCGGCAAGAGCTTCTCAGTTGTAGGGTGCACGGCGGTAAGGTACACGACGATTGTTATCGAGATGGAGAAGAAGCCGGGCGCACGGGCTGTACGACTGCACGGGCGCACGACGACGTCAGAAGGTGGAAGAAAGGGTCGCACGACCGATTGAACGGTAGAATAATGTGCATTTGCTCAGGCTCCGGTGGACGGCGGCTTGCATGGCTGCTAGGGTTGGAGTGCACGGCTGTTGGGGTGGAGAGAAATTAGGTCGTGCACTCCAACCCCTTTTGTCTAAACTTTATGAGAAAGTGCACGACGTGCACTAGGGGTGCACGACGTGTACTACTCTAAATTTTCATTTTTGAAATCTCCTTTACAATTAGGTGCACGACGTGTGCTGAGGATGTGCACGGTGTGCGAGTTTCCATAAAGTTTGCTGTATCTTTCGAATACCAGGTACACAACGTGTGCTTATGACATGCACGCCGTGCAAGTTTCCAGAGAGTTGCCGAAATTTCCATTTCCCAGGTGCACGCCATGCATCTTGATATCGCACGCTGTGCAAGTTTCTAGAAGGTTTTCGGAATCTCAATTTCCCAGGTGCACATCGTGCATATGGATAGCGCACACCGTGTCAGTTTCTAGAAAGTTTTCGGAATCTCAAATTCCCAGGTGCACGGCGTGCGCTGAGGATATGCACGCCGTGTGAGTTTCCAGAACATCTTCTGCTGCAATTTTTACTGAGGTGCACACCGTGTCTTCAAAAGAAACACTGCGCACTTCGTGATTTCTGTAGAAAATTGCAGTCAGTCAGCAGTAAACAAAGACGGATAGGATGGAAATCAAGTCTAGATTATTACATTCATCCATGACAGGCTTATTAACAAAATTAAAGAGTGTTTTTGACTCGAAAAACTTAAAAGAAATCTATCCTAACGTGGTGTCAACTCCCACAAGGTCCTCCATTTAGAGTCTGGAGTAAGACTCTTCTAATTCTTCAAGCATCTTGGAGGGAGCAAGAGGCTCCTTTCTCCACTTCATCCCCATAAGAGTAGCGTTTGCAACGTTGTCCATTTACTTTGAAGGTTCCATCTTTTCCTTGGATTTCCACAACTCCATATGGAAAAATCCTTATTACTAGGAACGGGCCAGACCACTTTGATTTCAACTTTCCTGGGAATAGCTTTAATCTAGAGTTGAATAACAATACTCTATCTCCTTCTTGGAAGTCTTTCCTGCAGATTCTTTTATCATGCCAAGCCTTTATCCTTTCTTTGTACAACTTTGCATTCTCATAAGAATCGAGACAGAGTTCTTCAAGCCCTTGTAGCTGCAATAGAAGATTTTCTCCTTCCCTCTTCATATCAAAATTCAAGAACTTAATTGCCCATAAAGAACGGTGCTCCAATTCGTGCGGAAGGTGTGACACAATTTGCCATAGATCATCTTGAATGTAGTAGTCCCAATGATGGTTTTGTAGGCTGTGCGATATGCCGATAGTGCGTCATCTATCTTTAATGCCCAATCTTTCCTTGAACTAGAGACAGTCTTTTCAAGAATATTCTTCAATTGCCTATTTGAAACCTCTACTTGCCCAGATGTTTGAGGGTGATAAGGCGTAGAGATCTTATGAGTCACACCATACTTGGAGAGAAGATTGTTGAATTGTTTTTCAACCAATTTTGTGCCTCCATCAGAAATTACAACACGTGTAACTCCAAACCGAGGGAAAATAATCTTTTGAAAAAGCTTAATTACAGATCTGGGGTCCGATGCTTGGGTTGGAATGGCTTCAACCTATTTAGACACATATTCACAAGCAACAAGAATGTATTGATATCTATAGGAAGATGTGAATGACCCCATGTAGTCCACTCCCCATACATCAAACACCTCAACCTCTAAGATATAGTTGAGTGGAATGTCGTCACGGCGGGATATTCCTCCTGTCCTTTGGCACCTATCACAAGATTTGACAAATAGATTGACATCTTTGAATAATGTGGGCCAATACAAACCGGCTTGAAGTATTTTGGCAGTAGTCTTTTCTCCTCCGAAATGTCCTCCATAAGGAGAGGCATGTCATTCAACAATGATGTTTGAGACCTCCTCCTCAACAACACACCTCCAGATTAGTCCATCACTTCCATTCTTGAATAGAAATGGGTCATCCCAGTAATAGAATTTCACATCATGAAAGAATTTCTTCTTTTGTTGATACGTCAAGTCCGGTGGCAATTGTCCAGTAGCAAGATAATTAGCGATGTCTGCAAACCATGGTGCTTGAGTGGATGATAGTGCATAGAGCTTTTCAATAGGCAAATGATCCTCAATTGGTAATAGATCTCCGGCCTCTGTGGTCAGTCTAGAAAGGTGATCGGCAACACTATTTTCTGTACCTTTCTTGTCTCAGATTTCAAGATCAAACTCTTACAGAAGTAATATCTAGCGAATAAGGCGTGGTTTGGCATCTTTTTTATTCAGTAAATACTTAATGGCAGCATGATTAGTATATACAATCACCCTTGATCCTACCAGATACTATCGGAACTTGTCAAATGCATATATAATTGCAAGTATTTCTTTCTCCGTGGTTGTATAGTTGATTTGTGCTTCGTCGAGAGTTTTACTAGCATAATAGATGGCATGGAGTTTCTTGTCTCTACGTTGTCCTAAAACAACTCCCACTACATAATCACTTGTGTCGCACATTAGCTCGAAAGGAGAATCCCAGTCTGGAGGTTGACTAATTGGGGCTGAAATGAGGGCCTCTTTGAGCTTTGAAAAGACTGCATGGAAATCATCATCAAACACAAATTCCGCATCCTTTGCAAGTAGGGAACACAACGAATTTGCAATTTTTGAGAAATCTTTAATGAATCTTCTATAAAAATCTGCATTTCCTAGAAAACTACAGATGTCTTTAACTGAAGATGGAATAGACATCTTCTCAATTGCTTTGAACTTTGCCCTGTCCACTTCAATACCCTTGTTAGATACAACATGTCCTAGCACTACACCAGATTGTACCATGAAATGACATTTCTCACAGTTTAGCACTAGGTTAACCTTTTTACAGTGGGCTAAGACTAGAGACATGTTTAATAAACATTGATCAAAAGAGTCATCTTACACGCTAAAATCATCCATAAAAATCTCCATTATATTTTTAATAAAATAAGAGAATATGGCCATCATACACCGTTGAAAAGTAGCGGGAGCATTGCAAAGACCAAATGGCATATGATGATAAGCATATGTTCCATAAGTACAAGTGAATGTGGTTTTCTCTTGGTCGGGAGGATAGATAGGAATCTGAAAAAATCCAGAATACCCGTCTAAGTAACATAAATAAGAGTGCTTGGCAAGACGTTCAAGCATCAAATCAATGAAAGGCAACAGAAAATGATCTTTGTGGGTTGCCTTATTCAAACACCGATAGTCAATACACATACGCCATCCGGTAACCATGCATGTTTGTATTAACTCGTCATTATCTTCTTTAATGACAATTGCACCCCCCTTTTTAGGTACCATGTGAATGGCACTAACCCAAGGGCTGTCACTTATGGGATAGATGATTCCAACATCAATTAACTTGAAAATTTATTTCTTTACCACTTCAAGCATATTTTGATTTAGGCGTCTAGGTGGTTCCATAGTTGGATTGGCATCATCTTCCATATTTATTCCATGCATACAAATTGAAGGATGAATGCCTTTTAAATCTTCAATGAAATAACTAATGACGTCTTTATACAAACGCAATTCGGCAAGCAATTTACTTTCTTGGTCATTGGTTAATTCATTATTTATTATAAAAGGGGATGTAGAATTTGGGTCGAGAAATGCATACCTTATCCCAGGTGGAAGGGCTTTTAGTTCTACCTTTTTTCCCGCTATACTTTCATCAAATTTATCTTCAACAAGTGGAGCATCTTCATTGATAGCTGCTGCTTTAGAAATAGATAGTGCTCCAAAAATTTCAGAATTGTTGAGTTCAGTTACATCATCATCATAAAGATTAACCATCAAATTAGTATCATCTTCATTATCATTCTCAATAGGATCAATAATATCAAGCAAACATATTTCTTCAACACGTGTGGGTGCTTTCATGGCTTCATAAACAGAGAATTCCATAGCCTCTTCCCCAACACGTAGAGTGAGCTTTCCTTCCCAAACATCAACAAGACATCTGGAAGTCCTCAAGAATGACCTTCCAAAAAGGACGGGGTTGGAAGGAGCTTCCGCCATATCAAGAACAACGAAATCACAGGGTATATAGAATTTCCCGATTTGTACAAGTACATCTTCCACCATACCTTTTAGGCATTTGATAGAATGATCAGCTAATTCAATAGCCATCCTTGTGGGCTTCAAATCCCCAAGATCTAGTTCTTGCCATAAGGTAAATGGAATGAGACTAATACTGGCACCAAGATCTACTAGACCTTTATCAAAAGTGGTATCATTAATCTTGCAAGGTAGTGTAAATGCTCCCAAATCATCAAGCTTTTGTGGAAGACGATTTTGAATAATAGAACTCACTCATTCTGAAAGCATTACTATTTCTACTTGATCAAGTTTTCTTCTTTTAGTCAAAATATCCTTTAGGAATTTAGCATAAGAATGCATCTCAACAATAACTTCAGTAAAAGGAAGATTGACATGCAATTTGTTGATTATTTCCATAAACTTCCTAAATTTCTGGTCTTCCTTCTTATTGGCTAACCTTTGAGGAAAAGGTGCAGTGGCTTTGAATGAAGGTGGTGCTTCATCTTTACCGTTCTCCTTGCTACAATTTGGGGTGTTGGACTCCTCGTCATCAGTTTCCTTCATGTTCTTCTCCTTGGATGGAGAAGGTCTTTCAATCTCAGCTCAACTTCTTAGGATAATTGCATGAGCTTGTTGCCTTGGGTTCACTTCCGGTTGGCTTGGAAGAGAACCGGATTGCGGAGTCCTTTATTGGTTTAGAGCTTGTTGTGCTATTTGGTTTTCTAACATCTTGGTGTGAGTGGAAATTCCATCCACCTTTGCAGAAAGTTGAGCAATAGCATCTTTTAAAAGTTTGTCATTCCCCCAGAGTTCCTCATTCTGTTGCATTTGTGTAGATATGAATTTTTCCATCATATCTTCTAGAGAAGAACCTTGGGGTTGTTGTGGCTGTTGATAACCCCTGTTGTTGAAACCTGGAGAATTTTCTTGACGGTTGGCATGTTGTTGTTATTGCAATTGCTGCTGTCCTTGCTGGAAGTTTAGAGTGTTGCTTGTATTCCGGTAGGAGAATTTAGGATGATCTCTCCATCCCGGATTGTATTGGTTGGAATAGGGATTGTATTGCTTATTCCCTTGCATCCCAACAACATTAACCTGTTCAAAGTTTCCTTCCATTGCATTAGGGGCAAAACATGAAGAAGAAGTATGTCCTGCATTACCACAAGCTTCACATGTTACTTCAGCGGATAGAATTGGCAAAGTGGTCATCTTCTCAAATTTCTATGTAAGCACATCTAGCTCGACAGCAATAAGATCAACGACATCAACAGTGTGTTTTCCTCCTTGTTTTCTGGTTGAAGAACTTGTTGTAGAGGTTGATTTTTCTCCTCTATCTCCTCCCCATTGGAAATGGTTTAGTGATATATCTTCAATAATATCATAAGCCTCCCTATAAGACTTAGTCATTAATTCACCACCAGCTGCAACATCTAAAGTCAACCGGGTATTGTAAAATAGTCCATTATAGAAAGTTTGAAGTAGAAGCCAATTTGTCAAACCATGGTGTGGGCAAAGGCGTTGAAGATCTTTGAACCATTCCCATGTATCATATAGAGTTTCTCCTTCACTCTGAGAGAAATTGGTGAGCTAGTTCCTCAAATGAGTTGTCTTGCTTGGCGGAAAATACTTTACAAGGAAAGCATTAAGGAGCTAGTCCCAACTTTTAATTGATTTCTTGGGAAAAGACAAAAGCCACGCCTTGGATCTATCTCTTAAGGTGAAGGAAAATAACATGAGTCTAATTCCATCAACAGACACTCTGTTAATTTTGAAGGTATTCAGATATTCCAAGAACTCGACAACATGAAGACTTGGGTCTTCATTGGCTGTACCTCCAAAACGATTCTGCTATATCATTTACATCATGGAAGGAGCAATTGAAAAGTTATTTGGTTCTACAGCAGGCAAGTCAATGGCTCCATAGATGTTTGTGGCAACTGGCATCAAGAAATCCTTTAGAGGATGGTCGTCTTCCATGGATGGATTGCTTGGTGTAGCTACCGCAGAAGGTGAAGAAGACGGTGGTGGTGATGATGGTGATGGCGGAGTACCTCCTAATAGTGAATGTTCCACTCTTCTTATTCTTCTCAAACTTGAAAGAGTACGCTCAATTTCAAGGTCTAACAAAGCGGATGTTTGAAGATCTCGTTGTGAGCGACACATACAACCTGAAAAATAACAAGAGAAATTAAGAACACAACTAAGAGGTATATGGAAACTTGAAAAATATGAGTGATGATCTAGTCTCGAATACCAATTAGTACTTATTACTCCAATTAAATTACCATAGATCCTCGAAAACGGTGCCAAAAACTTGTTGGTTGTTTACACTAACGAGTTTCAATCCAAACAAAGGATAGTTTACCCAACTTAACCAATCTCCACAAGTATACGGACGTAGTATAGTCGAGGTCGAACACAAGGATCTTAGCTAAGTTAATTGAGTGTAAAAACACTAAAGTTCAACAATCTAGATCGGTTTTAAGGAAAAGAGAAAGTTGTCTAAAAGCAGAAAACTCAGATTTTAACAACAGAAAATTCAGATTTTAACTAGCAAGCAAGAACCACAAAAATAAGTTTAATTTCAGAATTATTAGGAATCTTAGACATTAGGATTGCGTTCACATATCATAGAAATCAAAGGAACACAATAATTTAAACATACATAAGTTCTTGATTCAAGGAAAGGTTGTGTTACATTTCACCTCCCAGTGTAAATGCAACGATCACAACTTAAAACAACACTCACATGTATGAATTTCATTTTTGATCACAAACTATTCCTCAACTCATTCCTCTCTACTCTCGTAGAATAGGAAGAGTTTCCAAGAAGAGAACCTCCATACATTCCTACTTACCTTCTCAGATCAAGCAAGAAAGCAAAAAACATGCACATAAGGTGGCCAACAATACATGCAAGAAAAGAGTAAACCGGTACTTTCATGGTTAAGAAATAAAAAGCATAGTTTTTAGTACGAAATTACTTGTTCCATACATGCTATGACATGGGAGCTACTCTCCCATGCCCAAGAAAAGAAGGATTACTCATCCATAGCCATGTCTTGCAGATTTGTTGTAGAAATTTCAGTTCTGAACATGATTTAGAAAGGAAAAGACAAAGAGAACTAAAGATGTAACCATAACAAGGAAGAATTCCGACTTGAGGATGAAATTCTCCTTCTCTAACTGCTCCAAGACGGACTGGCTCCTTTCCCAAGAAGCTACTCCAGGTTGGTGAAGCTTGGCTGCACCTTGGAGAAGACAATGGAGAAGTAGAGAAGAAGAAATGGTCTCTTTATGCAAGAAACCACCTTGGATCTCTCCAAAATTGCCTTCCTCTAGTCTCCTCTAGCTCTGGGACGAGAGAAAACTTCTCAAATGACCAAGCATAACTGCCCCTTGCCTTCCCTCCTCGTTTTAAAATCGAATTCTGAATTTTTGTATTTCTGAAACTGCCAGGTGTACCCCGTGCATCTGGGGTGCACGCCGTGCACTTGCAGTGCGGTTTGCATCAGGCTGAAATGCGCACGGCGTGCGTAGAGGATATGCACGCCATGCGACTTTCCATAACTTTCTTTGGATGTTTACGTTCCAGGTGCACGCCGTGCGTTTGTCTTTATGTGCACTTTTGGAAACTCGCACGCCGTGCATTTTCTCCGTGCACGCCGTGTGTTCTCCTAGCTGCCGAACAAAATTTTCTCTGGAAAGGTGCACGCTATGCATCTGGCCTGCACGTCGTGCATTATGCTGTTTCAACATAATTAAACTATGAATTTATTTCTTTTTGGGGCAAATCTGCAATGCAAGTTATGAAAAAAGTAGAATAACAAAAAGATGGCAAAAGTAATATGAAAAGAGACTGAATTATATCAGAATGAACCAAATTTGTGTGTGATATCATGTGAAAAGATGATATATAAATCACACAACACCAGTGAAAGAGGGATCCAAGGGGGGAAGCGATCTTGGTCAGGTGCGAGTGGCCACAGGTGCTTGAAGTGGCTTGGTGAAGGTGTTAGAGTGGTGAATTTGGCTCGAGAAGAGCTGTGGTGGCGAGGTGGTAAGATGTCTGGAGGTTGAAGATGACAGGATGTGGAGAGGTGTTCAGGTAGCCTAGCTCGTAGTCGCTGGTGGGTGATGAGAAAAGGATGGATGGCAGAGCTAGTGATGGGTTTAAATAGATGCAAGGGTAGGTGGCTAGAAGGGGAAGCCCTAAACTCACTGCCACTAGAGTGAGAAGGTCATGCGATAGGGAGGTTAGGATGGTGCAACGGTGCATGAAACCTGGTAAATATTGGGGTGGATAGCCATGAAATTTCAAGATGGAGTCATCTCGTCGGGCGAAGAATTGATATATAGAGTGAGGTGGCAGCTTGGCTGGGTCAAGTTTGTTCTCACTTCCCTGCCCTTTGTGGGAGGTAGGAGACAAGTCTTAGGCATTTGGATCCTCACACAATCCACTATCAAGGAGATCGGATGGCTGGAGAAGCAGGGCCAAAATTAAAGGCCCACACCTAGGGGTGTGTGTGACTTATGTGTCACATTTGATCAAATAATCATCCCACTTAGGTCCTAGGCTAGGTATTTGACATATTATGCATGAAAAATCAAAAGGTTATACCTCTTTAATGTATTATCCTATTCAGATGAAATTTAAACCCAAGCTTAATGATGATATTATCTAGCCATGGTAGATTTTTGAGAGTCAAACTCGTATGTTTGTTATATGAATTGAATATGTACCCTAATACATGGATTTCATCTACTATGAAATTAGGGTTTGGACTTTTATAAAATTGATAATCACTTCCAATCAATTAAGCAAGGGAAAAAGTTGAGGGTATTATTGGAAATAATAAAATTGTAAGAGAGAGAGAAGATATAAATAAAAAATCACTCTATCACAACCTCTTCAAATTAAAGATTCTAGCTCTGAGATTCTTTCTTCAACTATAGATTGACCTTTGCAGCTTAAAGACATTATCGTATTCAGTTGGAAGCATAAAACCTTCAGGTTGTGTCATGTACACATCCTCAAGAACATTCTCATTAAGGAAAATGGCTTTAATGTCCATTTTCCAAACAAAATAGTCACTATAACCTGCAATGGAAAGCATGATCCTGATGGATTTTACCATGACACATGGTTAAGCATTTTCATCATAGTGAACACCTTCAACTTGGTTAATACATTTTTCAACTAATAAACCTCTATAAGTTTGTGCATTACCATCCATGTCGGTCTTTTATTGAAGACCCACTTGCACCCTATGGTTTACCCCCTATGGTGGTTCCATCAAGGTCCAACATTGTTGACATACATGGAGTCCATCTCAGATCGCATGTCTTCTATCCATTTGTCAAAATCTGGTCTCTCAATAACTTCTAGGTAGGATGTTGGTTAATTGTCATTTATAAGCAACTCATCACCTTGTTGAGTGAAAATATATCCAAATCTCCATGGTTTGAGGTTTGTCATACTAGATCTGCAAGGTTGATCTACTATAGGAGGAACTTGAGATCAGATAACTCCTTATCATTTTTCTTGTTCCTTTTTTTCCTCATTAGGTTCAATGTTTTTTTGTTGGTATTGAACTTCCTAAATTGTCTCGCATGTGCGAGATTTCTCAATTCATGGAAAATTTGATTGCATCAAGGAATTAGTGCTGACGTCATTTCATACATTAATTGGATTCAAATTGCCAATTTTTTATGCGATTGGTAAACTGTGAAATGATTGTCTCACAGTGCGAGACAACTGTCTCATGTAGTAACCATATGGGTCACCATATGACCATTTTGGTGGTTTCATGTTGTTAAAATTCAAGAGCTTTTGGTCCCTTCCAATCTCTCATAGATTTGGAACCCTGACCCAAACCCTTCCTATAAATAGAGGGGTATTGGGGGCTTCCTAGAACACAACACATACAATTGAGAATCACTTGCTCTCACAATTGTTGTCCTCTTTGGTTGTGGTAACCAAGAGAGCCCAAAAATTCCTACCCTACTAAGGAGGGATAACAAGGGTGAGATAAACTAAGAATCATTGTTGTGGGAGAGAAAGTTGGTGAATAATACTCCAACAGGAGGGACAACTCCTTCCTGTTTGTTCTACAAGGATGAAAATAGTTCTAGCAAGTCCATGTAGACTACTCTAGAGGCAGGAGTCCTTTGGATGCTGCTCGGAGGGCAATGTAAACCCACAATCCGGGGCAAAACCGTAAGAGTCGATGTAGAAGTTGTGTAGTCTACTATCTGTGGTGAAGACCAGGAGCTACACACGCACCGTCCAAGAGCAACTATACAACATTTGCACATCTACAACGACGAGGAGATGTCACTGGACTTGCTCTAAGACTGGGTATATCCTCAAAATCATGCTTCCCATCTTATAGTTGTTGAAGTGATCTACTAGTTAATGGGAATATGGTAATTAAATTTTTTTGTTTCCGCTACCTATTTCGTAGCCATATTTCCCTACACCAATGTATTATGGTCTTTATTTGCTAGATTTAAAGACATGTGTTTATAACTTGAGTACCAAAAACTACAACTTGATAACTCAAATAAAACATATCTTTGGGATTGACGTCTAGGGAACCTAAATGAGAATTACATATCTAGACTTCATAAAGATGGTTATCTAGACTCTTTTGATTTTGAATCAATAGAGACATGCAAATCTTGCTTTTTGGGAAAAATGACAAAGACACCCTTCACTAGTAACAATGAAAAAGCTAGTGATATATTAGGGCTCGTACATACTGATGTATGTAGCCCTTTTAGAACAAATGCTAGAGGTGGTTATCAATACTTGCTTACCTTTGTTGATGATTTCAGTAGGTATGGTTATGTTAACCAGATGAAACATAAGTTCGAAACTCTTGAAAAGTTCAAGGATTTCATGAATGAAGTACAAAACCAACATGGAAAAAGTATTAAGGCACTTCATTCTAATCAGGGTGGAGAATACTTAAGTATATAGTTTGAGAACCTTTTGAGAGCCTATTGTATTATATCACAATGGATTCCACTTGGAACACCATAGCACAATGGGATATCAAAAAGAAGGAATCATACATTGATAGATATGGTGCAATAAATGATGATTTTAGCTGAACTTCCAAATAACTTATGGGGTTATGGTCTTGAAACCTCCCCATTTACAATCAACTATGAACCATCTAAATAAGTTTAGAAGACACCATATGAGATAAGCGTCCCAATGTGTCTTTCATGAAGATTTGGAGTTGCGAAGCTTATATAAGAAAGTAGTTTCTTGAAATCTTGGACCCAAATCAGATAAATGTTATTTTGTTTGATATCCTAAGGAAACCAAAGGATATTACTTTTATTCCCCATCTGACAACAAAGTGTTTGTTTCCAGAGATGATGTACTCCTAGAAAAGGATTTTATTTCCAAAGGAGTCAATGGGAGCAAAGTAGAACATGAAGAGGTTAGTGTCTATCAAGAAAACATTGAACCAATAGAGTTATAAGAGGAACAAAGAGAATAACAAACTATTGTAGAATCTCAAATTCCTCAAGTGACATAGGAACCCCGTAGATCTAGTAGGACATGCCATGAGCCTGAAAGATTTGGTTATCTAGTAGTACATGCCATGAGCCTGAAAGATTTGGTTATCTTATGAGTCAAGAAGGTGCTAAGTTGGTCATAGATGATGACTGAACGACATAGGTAGAGGCTACTAAGGGACCAAAGTCTGAGAAATAGCTTGAGGCCATGATATTTGAGATGGAATTCATGTACACCAACAAGGTATGGACCTTGGTGGATCCACCTGATGGGGTAAAACCCATAGGATGCAAGTGGGTCCTCAAGAAGAAAACCCACATGGAAGGTAATGTGCAAACATATAAGGGCAAGTTGGTTGCAAAGGATTTCTGACAAGTTCAAGGTTTTTACTATGATGTAAACTTTTCTCCAGTTTCCAAGGATAAATCCATCACAATCATGCTTGCCATTGTAGATTACCATGACTACGAGATTTGGTACATGGATTATAAAATGACTTTCCTTAACAAGATTCTTCTTGAGGATGTTAAAATGACACAAACTATGGTTTTTATAAATCCATAGGATGTAAATAAAGTTTATAAGCTACAAAGGTCAATACATTGATTGAAGCAAGCATCATGGAGTTGGAATCTTTGATTTGACGAAATTGTCAGAGAGTTTGGCTTTAGTCAGAATGAAGCTGAACCTTGCATTTACAAGAAGGTTAGTCAGAGCATGATTGTATTCCTCATATTGTATGTAGATGACATACTGTTAAAGGGGAATGACATCCCTACCTTATAGATTGTAAAGACCTGGCTGGGAAATAAATTCTCTATGAAAGACATGGGTAAAGCATCCGACATCTTGGGAATCTAGATCTATATAGATAGATCTAGAAAGGTTTCTTGGACTAAGTTAGAGAATATATATTGACAAAGAGTTGAAAAGGTTCAACACGGAGAACTCAAAGAGAGGCAACCTGACCATGTGTCATGGTGTTACTATATCTAGAGCACAATATCTCAATTCTTATAAAGAAAGGGAATACATGACTAATATTCCATATGTATCTATAATTGGATCTATCATGTACATAATGTTATGTACTCATCCCGACATCTCATATGCCTTGAGCATGACAATCAAATATTAGTCAGATATGAGTGATGGTTACTGAACATCTGTGAAGAACATCCTTAAGTATGTGAGAATAACTATTGATCAGTTTCTTCTCTATAATAGAGAGGAAGGTCCGTGTTAAAGGGTTACACTGATGCAAGTTTCCAATCTAACAAAGATGACTACAGATCACAATTTGGGTTTGTGTTCTACCTAACAAATAGAGTTGTGAGCTGGAAGAGTTACAAGCAAGAGACAGTTGTGGATTCTACAAAAGAGACCATGTATATTGATACATTCAATGCATCAAAGGATGATGTTTGGATCAAGAAGTTCATTACAAAACTTGGGGTGGTTCCAAGCATCTACAATCCAATTGAGCTATATCATGACAACAATGGAACTGTTACAAGCTAAGGAACCCATATCACATCAATGTTCCAAGCATATGTAAAGGGGGTTCCATCTCATATGAGAAATCATACAACTAGGATATGTGAACATTTGTAGAGTACCAACTGAGAACAATGTGGATGACCCCTTGATAAAATCAATTTCACATTAGAAGCATGATGATCATGTTAGATCACTAGGTATTAAGTTCATGGGTGATTGGCTCTAAGTGTAAGTGGATGTCTATTGGTATATACGCCCAGAGAGCCAATCATATGATGACTGTAATGGCATATCTTGTAACTAATTTGATTAATAATGAAGGAAATCTTCTAATTAATTCTATTTCATTCATTTATGAGATAATGATGTAACCTAATAAATGTCTAGGATGATATTACTCAATGACGTATGTCCTCAGGATGATGACCTGAACAATGAGATCATACAAATGTAAAGAGTATATACATTCTTGTTATCTCCCTAATTGGATGTTATTGTGGAAGGTTAATAGACAAAAATAACACATAAGACTAGAGTCTGTGTTGGTTGATGAAAAAATTTCATTAAGTCATGATATGTGATATCAAACCAAACAAATAGATACTTATTAGATAAAAGTGTATTAGGAAGACCCACAAAAGTTATAATCAACTCTCATAGTGTTTGTGGTGATTACAGTTCTTAGACCTGAAGTCACTACACTCATCACATGTCATTCTGTGAACTTTGACATCATCCAATGTGACCTTGAATAAGGGTTCCCATAAAGGTGATGATCGGGTGCACTGTGATACATGGGGATGACTGTGAGTAATCTCGATTGGAATTGTCCCCCCTACATGAGTATGATATCATGGCCACTTGATAAGAAAGACTGATAAATGCATGTCCATGATCGTGTGAGTCAATATGTGATATTGAGCTTACATATATGTAAGACAGTTTGATCTAGTTCAAGGAATACAAATTGAATGTTGAAGAGGATGACGATTCCATGCCTCGAGTTCAATCTAGATATTAGTGAAAAAGGAACTATACAAACACTATAACACTAATAACATATTGCAGGTTGAAGTTTTTTTCCAACTTTCCAATTACTTGGGTAGCAATGATGTGTTACTAGGTGTCACTCATTTCTTGTGAGTTCATAAACTAGTTATGGATATTCACTACCAACATAATTTGTAACTTATAGGGCCACACAAATAAGATACACTTGGAATAGGAGTTTGTTCATGAATATGATGTTTAATTTGATTAAAAAAGTGTTTAGGTATTCAATTTAAACAACAATTAACTGATTGGACTCTAAACAAACTGGTTCAAGTTTTGAACCAGTCAGTTGGAGTGTCAGGATGATTAAAACTACATTGGCTGAATAT
The DNA here is from genome assembly GCA_963693085.1 of Alisma plantago-aquatica. Classification (NCBI taxonomy): domain Eukaryota; kingdom Viridiplantae; phylum Streptophyta; class Magnoliopsida; order Alismatales; family Alismataceae; genus Alisma; species Alisma plantago-aquatica. The sequence goes on along the minus strand of OY856412.1, from coordinate 617,872,180 downwards.
TGGTTGAACTAGAGCATGAATTGACCAGTTCACTTAGTGAACTAATTGGATAGAGGTCCTAAATGACCGGTTCTTGTGATGAACCACTTGATTCAGTGATCAATTATATTGGATCATATATTTGTGCTGACATCATATTGTGCATTGAATTGAATATTAATTTCCAATACAATTGCAATGGGGAAACATGATGAAACAACCATTTCAAGTGGTTGAACTGATCGGTTACATGCCAACATTGGTTCACCTATGAACTGATTGTTTTTCTGCTCCCATGATGTGAAATTTCATGAAATCTAGTACCCTTCAACTCCCGATCAGACTGGGAACCCTCACCCTAAACCTCCTATAAATAGAGGGGTACTAGAGGCTTCTAAGACACATCAATTATCTCTCACAATTTTTGTCTTCTCTAGTTGTGGTTACCGAGAGAAATTGAGCAAATTCTACCTACGAAAGGGAGGGATGGCAAGGGAGAACAATTGTAGGAGAGAAAGTTTGTTCTATTACACCAACTAGAAGGGACAACTCCATCTTGTCCATTCTACTAGAATGTCAGGAGTTCTCAGTGGTCCCTGTGAACTATGATAGAGGTGAGAAGGCCATTTCCTGTCTCTCAGAGGACAAAGTTAACATTTGTCTATGGTGATCAAGTAGGATTCCGGGGTGACATTGTCTAGGAGCAACTTGAAGAAAGGCACACACTACAACGAGTGAATTATCACTAGATTTGCTCCAGGATCAGGTATAACCTCACAACCATCCTTCCAATTACATAGTTTTTGATGCGATATACTATCTTATATGGAATATGGTAGGTAAATATTTGTTTCCACTCATTTTACTTCATGGCTGGGGTTCCTTCTCACAACACACACGTGCATCTTAACAATCATCCAAATTTCTCAAAAGCAAACTACAAGATTTCTCATCCATCTGGCATCACCTCCAGCAAAGCAAGTATAATCTAACAATCACCCCTATCAAAGGGAATATTACAAGACAATCGAGACTTTTGGGGTGCAATTGATGAGGTGGGCGTTTGTAGATACCTTTTTGAAGCTTTTAATCCAATTTTTCATTGAGCGCATGCTACAATACTCATGCATATCCTTCTTTCCTTTTTGGGTGTGCCAAGTTTTCAAGGAGCTCAACATTGAGTTCCTTACTACCTATGCAAAGCATTGCACTACACACTATACATGTACATATACTACTTTAGGATATATGGGGAGGAGCACACCTTGCAGAATATAGATCTCACAACACTTATTCTAGATGTTGACAAGGATTTGATAAAAAATGCGATAGGTTGACCAGAAACCCACTATAATTAGAATTTCCATGGTGGAAACTTTTATGTAGAGATTACTGGTCGGAATCCTTATTTCTAGGGTGGAGAAATGAGTTCTACATCTACAATCCTATGGAGTGATATTTGTACTACATTATCTCTTTTTCTATCTTTAGTAGGAATGATACCCAATGAGTTATCACTTTTACCAATCCTTACTAATTTATTGAGCATTTTGACTATTGAGCCATTCAACTAGGTGAGCACACTGATAGAGCATCTACATTTTGTGGTTACTCACAACATCTATTTCTAATTCACATAGGGTGGGTTTCTCACTTACATTGGTTCATATCTGGGTTCCACACATATCCCATCCTAGGTAGCGTCTAAGAATATTTGCCATTTGATTGACATATAAAATTAATGGGCTTCAACAATCATTCATGTATCCCTAGAGTAAGTCATGAACTTCTTCTTGTTCAGAGACATCCCCATACAACACACCATGTCTACTCACACATACTTTAGAATGCCAAACCTCATTTACAATCACACTGAACTATATGCACAAACCCAGAGATACCTATGGTAGAACCCTCCTGTAGAGGGGTGAGATACTTGAGTAAGCATCAAAATATTTTATTGACTCCGTTGAGAGAAATAAGGAGGAAAGTATTACTCCCCCATTGAGGAATGAATATCCATCCTAATTATTGTTGCAATTTTAGTTTAGTGTTACATTCATTCCTTTATTTTAGCTTAATACTAACATGCATTTAGTTTTTCTTTATTTTTATAATAGTTTATAGGTTTTGATTAAAATATCTAGTTTCCATGATGGAATTTAACTTCATTTCCTGATAGAAGTTTAAGAGGTGGAGGTCCCTGAATGTTTTTATGAAATAGACCAGATTATTTTTGATATGCCCTTCGAGCAATTAATGATTCCTTTTGATGAAACCTTCTAGGTGCAAACCCTATTTACAAATGACACTAATGGGATTACATCATTGTGTCTTTCCTTTAGTTGACAACAAAAGGCACCCAACACCCACTATTGGTGGTTTCCTTCTGATGGCCACCCTTTACTCAAAAACTAAAGGGAGTTCTTCTCTACCTTCTGATGACTAATCAATAGTTGTTTGCTCAACACATGTCTTCCAAAGGAAACTCTTACTTCATCTTATGATGGTCATTCAACACTCATGCCTTCTGATGATTGCCCATCATATATCATGACATGAAATTTTTTCTCCCACCTTCTAGTGTTTCTTCTATGTACATAATCTGAAGGATAACCTAGACTCCACAAACATGATTATTTTTCTGCGTTCACTAATTCATGGTACTCCAACAACTGACATTAGATGGATGGAATTGTTTTTTCCTTTTGATTGTCCACTAACTATTTGCCTACCAAAGCTATATCGGAATGCCCCAAGACCCCCCATCTACCACAACTAGGAAGAGCTTTGAACCAACCTCTTCATATAGATAAAAGAGGACAACCAACTCAGACTAGACCCCCTCCATTGATGCCACAAGGCTGCCACTTTCACTCCACACATTGGACATGAAAAACAGTTTGACCAACTCCATCGATTGATGGATGTCAACCAAGGATCCTTGTACCTTCACAACAACCAAGCTTCTGAGGTCCAAACCTTAATAGAGGCATATTTTGTTGTACTTGTTTTCATTGAGTGATGACTTTTGCTTTTGTCTTCCTACTACTTTCTCCTTACGGTGATAATTTCTAACTGTAGTGGAAGAAGATGATACTACCAAGTCTATCTCCAAAGAATGTTAAGGAGAAAACTCTACTTATCTGACTATCATCTCGTTTGACCTCAAAGAGAAGCATCTATACACCATGGTTTCTCCCTCCTTGTCTATTGTGATGATGGTCATCATCTCTTCTTCTATTATTATATTTATTTACCATTTCCATGAGTGAGTAGTTCTCTCTATAGGGTGCGAGGAGTACCCCCACTACCCCATTTAGTTCTCTATACTACATCCTTTATTGTACAAACCATTACATATTTGGAATCGGCCATTTTAATGCTTATATTATTTCCAAATCATCAAGTTATATGTTAATCAGATCTTTGATTTGGAGATCTTTGAACCCAGGATCTAGGATATAGACTAATTCCTATTAAAACCTTGATGAGAATTTGGTATATATGTTTCCTGAGGCAATAGATGTATGATCTCTAGGTAACTTGACATGGAGTTTTATGTGATTTATATACGGGTATTAATCCTAGCACCAAAAGGGGGGTGTTCCTTGCATCAACTATATATTCCTATGCTTATATTGATGTGGAAAGAGTGTGAATGATAGGTAGCAGTGGCAAAACCCATTCCCCTAGCACTTCCCACGATCTGATAATCAACATTTGATTTGGCCTTTTATTTTTATGCAACGTTAGTATATCAACCAATTCAACTTTTGCACTATTGTTATTCCTTCATGGATACATTGAATGAAATATTTCTTAAATATGTTTTCTATTGGATTTGATCCAAAATTATAGTACGATAAGATCCATCCGCTTATGGGTGGTGATTATAATAATTTATAAAAGGTACATTATAGGGATTTCACCCCTTGTAAATTTTATTGTGCAATATCACGCACATCACCCATCACCTACCAAAGTCTCACCCAAGGACATTTTCTAGATTTGTAAGCACACAATTGCCCCTTCGATATCAATGACATTCAACAATCATGGGGTACATATCAACCATATAGACCCGCATGGAGTAGGAACAATAATGTCAAGTCCTCTGGATCAACCACATGTATGTGATCCACCAGATTCATGAGTTGTGGCATCTAAACTAAGTGTGTGTACGTCTACACACATGCTACAATATCTACAAAGTCAGTCGTACCCACCCTCTACCCACTTCAAAATATTGCAGGAGACAATATGTCTATCCACCACCACATGATGACATTACACAATCATCATGGGTGGGAATCACTTCATGTAGGTTTCTATGCACAACAACCCCACATGAAGAATCTATAAGCCCGACGGTGTCAGGTCAATAAGGTGAATGGTTTACAGATGTACATTGATTAACACAACAATTCATAGGGGGTTCATTCCTAGAGTTTAACCTTTCTTAACAGCAAACCAACCAATTAAGGTAAATTATTAGTATAGAAAGGGCCGATCTCATAGGAGAATGTGATTGCAATTGCGTCTTGAACTAGGTCACTTTGAAAAATTATTGAACATGATTATGAAGTATGTTTATTGAAGAGTTGATTACGCTAGAACAAGTAAAGAAGGACTACACTAATAACAAGGACCTAAAAAGCTACACTAAGAAAAACTAAGAGAAAAAGTTACGAGAACAAGTAAGAGAGATTATCTATGAGCATATTAAAATTGCAAGTAAGAAAAGAATGATTGGAAAACTTGAGGTTGATTTGATGATAAAAGATATCGTGGTTATGGGTTTCACAACCATGGTATGTGTAAAACTAGATTGATGGAATCGATGGAGTTAGAGCAAGTTAGATGAAGGCATGTGAAAACATATTCAAGTACATTTACAAAATTCAAACATCATACAAACCCATTGATCTTGGTTTTTATAGATCCTTACAATTGACCATAAAAAAACTTCTTCTGAGATTTCATCAAAATCTTTGTGCATTTGTTGGGTTTTTCCGATCCTTGGGGTTTATGATCTCATCACCCAAGGCTAACATTCAACAAAAACAAGAGATCAAGTCATTTTAATCATGTGGTAATCTAACAAACACCATTTATCAAGTTTTATCATATATAAGTCAATCTAATCTACTATGGCTATGAGGCTACTCCCCATTCCCTGATATGAGTAACTACTCATGATCCATAGAAATTAAAGAAGAAACAAAGGAAGGAATAAAGGAAGACATAGACTAGAAAAGAGGAAATAAACCAAGAATGACTCTGGTCTAGTGACAATGAAATGGCTTCCTTTCTTAATTCCTTACAAAAATAGGTTTCCAAGAACAAGAACTAAAATACAAATTTTGTTGAAGAAACAAGAGTAAAACATGCAAGAATTCCATACAAAAATTAGGTCATTTTCTTTGTGGGGTCTCCCCTCCAAACCCTACAATAAAACTGGTTGGTGGCACTGGAAAAAGTGTTTTCATGGATCGTGAGTGGATAAGTTTAGGTCATAAGTTGCTCAACTCACATTCACGAGTGTACGAGCCTATAGAAATAGGTCAAAACCCTAAAGAAAGGGTGGCCGTGATGTTTGATCAAGACATGGCTTATAAGGAATCTGATTCATCCGTTTGGGGCTTTGGAACGCCTTCTTTGGGCTTTTGAATCGACCAAATTGCTATATGGATCACTCATTTCAAATCTTGAATTACAAGGTAGAGTCGACAAATCGACACCATGGAACGACCGCTTGGAGTTCTATATGGGTGGTTTGATAAGGTCACTAATTGAATCGCTTGATACAAGTACGAAAATGCTTAGAAATTTGTATTCAAAGTCCTCATGCTCTTGATTTCCAAGTAAGGAAGTAGGCCCTTGGTCTCCAAGGTAGATAAATTGTCAATGAGGTTTGTATATGCAAAATAAGAGTGGAAATGATAAGAATTCTGAATAATCATCCTAGAGTAAGTAAATTGCAATTATATCAAGAAAATTGGAAAAAGTAAGATAAAATCCTAGGAAAAGACTTCAAAAGACACTAATGAAAAGGAATGAATACACATTCATCAAAATACCCTGGACTTGAATGTAAGAATCACAAATTATTCCAATTTTTACTAACAACATGTCTTTCTACAACCTCATAGCATTAATTTGTTCCTTACCTCCTTTCTTTGCCAAGTGACCCAATCTCCTAAAATCACAAAACATAAATTGACATCCACTATTAAAACATGTTTCATAGCTTCTTTCTATATCAAGCCATTGTAAAGAAACAAGAATGATCTCCCTTTACTTTAACACTCGATCCCACATTTTATTGTATGTTTTGCATAGGAACTGAAAAACACTAGAGGGGGGGTGAATAGAGTTTTAAAACAATTTTAACAATTATTGAACTCAAACAACCACAATTGAAATTGAAAGAAGGAGATAGGTGTTTAGAGTGGTTCCAACTTTAGCAAATACTAAAGTTGTCAGTCCACTACCCGGTTGCTTACCCAACCGGGATTTTGAAAGTATATATTTTATTACCTTCACAAGGATTTATACAAAATACAATACTTTCCTTTACACCCCTTGAACAGCCTTCACTCGAAGTAGATGCACTAATTTGAGGTAGCCTTCTTGAAGTAACTCCAAGCTCCCCCTTGAAGTAGCCTTCCTCTCTAGAAGTAACCTCCCGTCGCACCAGCCTTCTTGAAGTAGCTCAAGGTCTCCTTCTTCACCAAGAAGATCTCCACCCTCTCCAATCCGCAACCTCCAACCTAGGAGTAGCAAGGAGAGTACAAACAATAATAGAGAACAGGAAAGGAAAAGGAAATTACAACTTATCCTTTTGTAGCACAAGGCTTGATTTGCCTAGATCAAGCATATAGATCTCCTAACCAAAGTGTATGGAATTGTAATTGCAGTGGATAGGAGATGCTAGCCTATAGGACACGAATTATGAGCTAAGGAAGAAAGTAGCCAATTGTTACAATGCTCAATTTGCTCACAAACAGATTGCTCAAAGTATGCTCAAGGATTTCTTAAGTGTAACAAGTGAGTTTGAGTGTCCTATGGCTTGTCCTATTTATAGGAATGGCCTAAGGATGCTTAATGACGTTCTAGACAACTTCTAGGGGTTTCTAAGTGCTTAACTAGCCGTTAGGTACAAGTTTGTTGCTTTAGCAACAACTAATTAATTTACTCTGCAGTTGCTGTCAGAGTTTATCTCAGTCGAGGAATGGTCGACCGAGACACCTACTCGGTCGAACTCTTGTCGACCGACAGGCTCTCTGAATCAAGTGTTTTGCAACGTTTATCTCCAACTGTCAACTACCTTGTCAGTTGTGTCTAACGGCTACTTTGGATCTTTCTCGGTCGAGAAGATTGTCGACCGAGAGTGTCTCGGTCGAGGAATTGGTCGACCGAGATTGATCCTGTTTCAATGTTTCAATTTAGGTACTAATTATATGTATGAGTGTGCATATGTGATCCTATTTGAAGGGGATGACTTATCTAAATGTGGTATTTAGCTAAGGAAGATCTAACGCTTGATTTACATGAAATCTAAGTACTTGTACATTATATATTTGTACAAGTTTTTACAAAGCGATTACATTTCATGAAAATATAAATATGTAAGCATATGGATTTCCCTAGTACTTTGTCATCCGCCTTGTTCCTGCACACTCAAGTAGCTCGTTAGATCAATAAGAATGAAATGTTTGTCATAATCAAAACAAAGGGATTTATAGATGTCCATTTAGCCAACAATCTCCCCCTTTTTGAAGATGACAAACATTTCCAAAATATAAATGAAGGAAATATAAAACATATGAGTTTCATACCTTAAGATTACCTTTTGTAGCTTTTTCTCTTGCTTATAAAATGTGTGCTTATTATTCCCCATGAATTATGGAACATGAAATCCAATTCTCTAGGGAATATAGCAACTTTCAATGTAAAGCCAAGAGTTTGTTTATGAAACTCATTGATTGAGTTTTGCATAAATACTGAGTTTTATATTTATTTCTCCCCCTTTGTCATTTCAAAAAGATATCCGTTTAAGAAAAACTCCCCCTTAATTAGATGTCCCATCAAATCCAATGAAAAAGATGTCCATTAAAAGCCAAAATGATGCAAGTAAAAGTTTTTGTTTAAGAAGCACAAATATCAAAGAAAACATCTTCCAAAGGAGTGATAAGCAATTGCTTCCTAATTTTGTTAAATTGGTCTAGTGGAAGCGGTTTTGTAAAAATATCAGCCAATTGATCTTCTGTATCAACATGATGAAGGGAAACATGATTCTTGGAGATATGATCCCTCAAAAAGTGATGACGAATTTCAATATGTTTAGCTCGACTGTGTAAAATAGGATTGTGTGCTAAGTTTATAGCGCTCATGTTGTCACAAAAAATAGGCGTAGATGAAAGAGTAAAACCATAATCGTTTAACACTTGTTGCATATAAAGCACTTGAGCACAACAAGATCCGGCTGCCATATATTCAGCTTCAGTTGTAGATAGGGCAACCGTATTTTGTTTCTTGCTAAACCAAGATACTAAAGCTCTTCCTAACAAGAAACAACCACCACTAGTACTCTTGCGATCAAGTCGACAAACAGCATAATCTACATCAGTATAAGCTTTAAAATCCAAGGATTGTCCTTTTGGATACCATAAACCAAAACAGGTAGTGCCGGCTAAGTAACGAAGAATTCGTTTAACTGCTAGAAAATGAGAGTGCATAGGTTGTGATTGAAATCGAGCACAAAGACCAACAAAAAACATAATGTCCGGTCTAGAAGCAGTTAAGTAAAGCAAACTACCAATCATGGCTCTATATAAGGAATCATCAATAGGTTCCCCATTTTCATCCTTATCAATTTTAATAGAAGTAGCCATAGGAGTAGTAGCATGTTTGCACTGATCCATCCCAAAACGTTTTAAAAGTTCTTTAGTATACTTTTCTTGGCTTATAAAGATTCCAGCAGGTGTTTGCTTAATTTGGCAACCAAGAAAGAAAGTTAGTTCACCCATGAGGCTCATTTCAAATTCTTTTTGCATAATGTCACTGAATTGTGTGCACAATGAATCATTATAGGCTCCAAAAATAATGTCATCAACATATATTTGCACAACTAGGAAATCATATGTATATGTTTTGAAAAATAAAGTAGAATCTGAACTGCCTATAGAAAAACCATTATAAAAAAGATATGTCTTGAGCCTTTCATACCAATTCCTAGGTGCTTGTTTTAAACCATAAAGTGCTTTCTTAAGTTTATAAACATATTCACCTTTTTTCGGTATTTCAAATGTGGGTGGTTGGGCAACATATACTTCTTCTTGAATGATGCCATTTAGAAATGCACTTTTTACATCCATTTGGTAGAGTTTGATGTTTTTATGTGCAACAATAGCTAGTAACATTCTAATAGCTTCAAGTCTAGCTACTGGTGCATACGTTTCATCAAAATCTATTCCTTCTTGTTGATTATATCCTTGTGCTACTAACCGAGCTTTATTCCTAATTACTTCTCCTGCCTCATTTAAATTATTCCTAAAAACCCATTTAGTTCCAATGACGGTTTTATCTTGTGGTTTAGGAACTAAATCCCATACATCATTTTTAGTGAATTGATTCAACTCTTCTTGCATGGCTATTATCCAATAATCATCTTTAAGAGCTTCAGATATCTTCTTAGGTTCAATGATAGAAACAAAGACCATGTTTGCAACATCTTTGAAGGAAGACCGAGTTTTGACTTTATCATTAGGATTTCCAATAATTAGTTCTTGAGGATGATCCTTAATAAGCCTAGGTGTAGGTTGTGGTTCAGCTTGGTGATTGGTTGTAGTAACTTTCTCACTATCATTTGGTATGTTTAAATTTTCGAATTGATTAGTGAGATCTATGATTTCTAGATTTTCAGATTTTGGCTCTTCATGAAAAGAAACATGAATCGATTCCTCAACTTTTCTAGAGATAGTGTTATATACTCTAAATGCTTTGCTAGAAGTGGAATATCCCAAAAAGAATGCTTTGTGTGATTTAGAGTCAAACTTATCTCTATCATCTTTGGTATTTAAGATATAGCATGTGGAACCAAAGGTATGAAAATAGTCAACTCTAGGTTTCTTAGAATGTATTATTTCATATGGAGTTTTCTTCAAATGAGAGTGAACGGTTACTCTATTTAATACATAGCATGCAGTGTTTACAGCTTCAGCCCAAAAGGTTTTGGGTGTGTTGTGTTCGAGCATCATAGTTCTAGCCATTTCTTGTAGTGATCGATTTTTCCTTTCAACTATACCATTTTGTTGTGGAGTGCGTGGAGCAGAAAAATTGTGAGTGTACCCTTGAGATGTACAGAATTCCTCAAATATATGATTTTCAAATTCTCCACCATGATCGCTTCTAATGGTACATATTTTGCTTTGTAATAGATTTTCAATCTTGGAACAAAATTGTATAAAAACATGAATAGTATCATCTTTGGTTGCAATAAAATGTACCCATGTATATCTACTATAATCATCAACGATAACAAAACAATATCTTTTGCCACCAATAGATTGTGTCCTCATGGGTCCAAATAAATCCATATGAATTAATTCTAAAGATCTACTTGTGCTAAGTACATGTTTAGGTTTAAAAGAGGTTTTTGTTTGCTTTCCCATTGTACATGGTTCACAATTTTCAACTTGATCAAAAGATAAAGCAGGCAATCCACGAACAAGATCATATTTCACTAACTTTTTAATAACATGTGAACTAGCATGTCCTAGCTTTTTATGCCATAGTTGTAAGGTATTTTCATTTGCAAGCAAGCATTTTCCCACTACAGATTTCATAGAGTTAGGTTTAAGAATATAAAGATTTCCAACTCTATTTCCTTCATAAACAACATTTGTAGTGTTTTCTATTAATAACTTGCAACAGGTTTTGTTAAATAAAACATCATAACCACTATCACATAATTGACTAACACTTATCAAATTATGGTGCAAACCATCTACAAGTAGAACATTCTTTATTTTGAGGTTTGTACCAACATTACCTATTCCAACAATTTTGCCTTTACCATTGTCTCCAAAGGTGACTGTGCCACTTTTCTTTTCTTCAAAGGTTTGAAATGCATCCTTGTTCCCGGTCATATGTTTGGAACATCCACTGTCAACCACCCATTCCTGCATGAAAATGTAGATTTTGGTACCCATGTGATGGTCCGATATGGTTAGAACCATTTAAGTATAGATTGTATAAAGATTCTATTTCAGAAATCCAATCGGTCGACAATTGTTCGACCGACATCTTTCTCGGTCGACAAATTGTCGATCGAGAAGGTTATTGTATTACAAACAAAGAAACACAGAAATTCAGCTCGGTTGACTAATTTTTGACCGAAATAGTTGCTGTTTAGTTGCTGTAGATTTTGATTTGTTACAGACATTCAGTCGGTCGAAAAAAGTTCGACCAATTTATTGTTCGGTCGACAATACTTCGACCGACTAAGTGTCTGTTTCAGTACAACAGTTCAGAAAATCACAATATGCATAAAACCTTTTTTTAAGTTGAGATAAGACAATATAAATTGCAAAATGAAGCATTTAATCATATCTCAACTAAATTGCATTTGACTCTACTAAGTTTGGGGTTTTGGGACCCAAACTAAGTCGGAATCCTTAGTCTTATAAGGGCATGAAAATGAATAGTGTCCAAGACGTAGACAAAAATGACAAGTAATAGAATCAACTTCATTTCTCTTTCTAGCCATTGTGTTCTTAGGTACAAACATAGTCTGAGTTCTTCTGGGTTGATTTTTCTTTGGAGCATATCCCAAACCTTTTCTTCCATTGAAACCAGTACCAATGCTTAGAATGTTATCAAGAATATCTTTTCTTCTTAACTCATAAAGTTCTCTTTGTAGCTTAGCAATGTCATTCATCTTCTTGTGTAAATCTTTTCTTGCTTGATCTAAATCAGATAATAATGAATCTCTTTCTTTTGCAACATTGTCATAGTCTAGATGGTTACACAGAATAGGTTGAGTCTGAACATCTTTTAATTTTGCTAACAATTCAGTCTTTTCTTTAGAAATAAGATCAACATTTGTTTCTAAAGTGAGTAGCTTTCTAGTGCAATCATCTAAAGATGTTTTTAAAGACAAATTCTCAAGATTAATGTTGTTCTTTTCAGAAGAAAGATTATCTAATTTAGCACATAGCTCATCGTTTGTTTTGATAACCTTCTTTAGTTTCTTCTTGACATCAACATACTTATCATGAGTTTCTTGTAGACTAGTAATTAACTCTTCTTTAGGAAGATCAAGTAGGCTTACCTCTTGAGAGTCTTCATCATCTTCCCTTGCCATTAGACATTCCACCTTTTCTTCTCCGCTTTCACTGTCACTTGACTCGTCCCATGCAGCTTTATAGGCTTTTTCTCCCTTCTTCTTGTGTGAGCTTTTCTTTCCTTTCTTTGCTTTAGGACATTCATATTTGATATGTCCTTTCTTCCCACATTCAATGCACCTAGGAGGAGAAGAAGAAGAACTAGAAATTTTGTTAGATTTAAACCTTTTGTATTTCTTACCGTTGACAATCAAGGCTTCTTCTCCTTCTTCTTCACTTGACTCCTCACTTTCTGGTGTGACGATCTTTGAAGCTTTTAGACTACATCCTTCTTCTTTCCTTGCTGATGTTCATGTGCTATTCTTTCTTCCTCTTCTAGGGTTGCTTCATGAGCTTCTAAGTTGCCAATAAGTTGCTCCATTTTCAGTCGAGTGAGGTCATTAGCTTCTTCAATGGCTGTCACCTTTGGCTTATATTTAGGAGGAAGTGATCGAAGGATTTTTGATACCTGATCTTCTTCAAGGACAGGTTTTCCTAGGGCATTTAAACCATTAACAATAGAAGAGAATTTTGCAAACATTTCACTAATAGATTCATCAGGATCCATACGAAAGTGTTCAAACTTTTGTTTAAGCATGCTAATTTTGGAATTTTTGACTTGGACTGTACCTTCATAAGTTATGGACAGTCTATGCCAAATATCATAGGCTGTGTCACAGTTAGATATCCTATTAAATTCTCCTACTGAAATTGAACAATATAAAATGCTTACAGCTTTAGCATTCATTTGAGCCATCTTTACCGTATTTGCATCCCATTCCACAAATTGAGTTTGAGGAAGCTCATATGGGGTTGACACCATCCTCCATAGGTCCCAATTGATGCCTTGGAAGTAGAACTACATTCTTCTCTTCCAATATTGGTAGTTTGTTCCATCGAACGCTGGAGGTCTAGCAACAAGTGTCCCTTCAAGGTTAAGGTTGTTGAGCACTCCGTCACCCATTCTTCAAGACCTTGTTAGGGTTCCTTGAAGCTTGCTCTGATACCAATTGAAAAACACTAGAGGGGGGGGGGGTGAATAGAGTTTTAAAACAATTTTAACAATTATTGAACTCAAACAACCACAATTGAAATTGAAAGAAGGAGACAGGTGTTTAGAGTGGTTCCAACTTTAGCAAATACTAAAGTTGTCAGTCCACTACCCGGTTGCTTACCCAACTGGGATTTTGAAAGTATATATTTTATTACCTTCACAAGGATTTATACAAAATACAATACTTTCCTTTACACCCCTTGAACAGCCTTCACTCGAAGTAGATGCACCAATTTGAGGTAGCCTTCTTGAAGTAACTCCAAGCTCCCCCTTGAAGTAGCCTTCCTCTCTAGAAGTAACCTCCCGTTGCACCAGCCTTCTTGAAGTAGCTCAAGGTCTCCTTCTTCACCAAGAAGATCTCCACCCTCTCCAATCCGCAGCCTCCAACCTAGGAGTAGCAAGGAGAGTACAAACAATAATAGAGAACAAGAAAGGAAAAGGAAATTACAACTTATCCTTTTGTAGCACAAGGCTTGATTTGACTAGATCAAGCGTATAGATCTCCTAACCAAAGTGTATGGAATTGTAATTGCAGTGGATAGGAGATGCTAGCCTATAGGACACGAATTATGAGCTAAGGAAGAAAGTAGCCAATTGTTACAATGCTCAATTTTCTCACAAACAGATTGCTCAAAGTATGCTCAAGGATTTCTTAAGTGTAACAAGTGAGTTTGAGTGTCCTATGGCTTTGTCCTATTTATAGGAATGGCCTAAGGATGCTTAAGGACGTTCTAGACAACTTCTAGGGGTTTCTAAGTGCTTAACTAGCCATTAGGTACAAGTTTGTTGCTTTAGCAACGGCTAATTAATTTACTCTGCAGTTCCTGTCAGAGTTTATCTCGGTCGAGGAATGGTCGACCGAGACACCTACTCGGTCGAACTCTTGTCGACCGACAGGCTCTCTGAATCAAGTGTTTTGCAACGTTTATCTCCAACTGCCAACTACCTTGTCAGTTGTGTCTAACGGCTACTTTGGATCTTTCTCGGTCGAGAAGATTGTCGACCGAGAGTGTCTCGGTCGAGGAATTGGTCGACCGAGATTGATCCTGTTTCAATGTTTCAATTTAGGTACTAATTATATGTATGAGTGTGCATATGTGATCCTATTTGAAGGGGATGACTTATCTAAATGTGGTGTTTAGCTAGGGAAGATCTAACGCTTGATTTACATGAAATCTAAGTACTTGTACATTATATATTTGTACAAGTTTTTACAAAGCGATTACATTTCATGAAAATATAAATATGTAAACATATGGATTTCCCTAGTACTTTCTCATCCGCCTTGTTCCTGCACACTCAAGTAGCTTGTTAGATCAATAAGAATGAAATGTTTGTCATAATCAAAACAAAGGGATTTATAGATGTCCATTTAGCCAACAGGAACATGGTGAATGAGATATGAAGAATATGATCCCTCCCCTTTTTGACTTGGGATATTTTTATTCATGTATTGTAGTTTCATTGACAACATCTTTTTGGTGCACAGTTTGCATCTTTTGATGGTACACCCCTATTAGATTTATGAGGGGTAGGAAGAAATTGTAAAATGGGGATGAAGATGCCACCCTGGACTTGGGGTTTGGCATAATGTGTTTTTGATTTTTCATTTCGATGTGAGGGGTGAAGATGGTGGAAAGAGGTTGTTCTCGTGCTCAAAAGTTATACCTTTTGGAAGTGTCATTGCATCAGTTTGACTCTTCCTATCACCACATCATACAAGATATATAATAAGTTACTTTGTAGTTTAAAATATAAATTTTTTGTTTGATTCTTTTCAATTCAACAAGTCTTACCAACATTTCCAAGGAATAATGCAAATTGGGGTCCTAGGTGACATTGTGTTTCCTAATCATGGCAATTTGAAAACAAATTTACAAAGAAGATTTACTACATTCAAAGGGGGTAGAATGATAAAAAATATATATTCATCTGGATGACTAGATAATGGCTATTATGCATAATTAAGGAATAGAAGCAAACTACTTTTTCAGAAGGACAACTACATGCAATTAAATAAAAAGAGAAGGAAAATAATGTATGAAAGGAAGATAGGCATGTGGAATTGGTATGTACCTTTCACCTTTACGCTAGATTTGGAATTTTGCTCATCCTAAAAAAATAAAAAACCATACATGGAGGGAAGAGAATCACTTCTATGGTCAAGATTGTTGTGGTGGGGGAGCAAAGGAGGAGGGAGGGTGATAGTAGTAATGGAACCAATATGGAGAGTTGGGGTCATGATATGGTTGGTGGACCCCATACTCAATGTACGAGGGTCTGCCAGGAGCAAGTGGCCTAAGTCGACATGCCAGGACTCTTAAGAACGTTGCATCAAGTAAAGATGGTTGAGATGATGTCACTGACATTGCCACCCACAAAGAATTTGGTCCAACTGCTCATGAATCTCATAGAATCTATAAGGCTCATTGGCTATTGTATCATCTGCAGTGTGTCTTCTGGTGTGATGTCAAGATGGTGGAGGTGGAGGTCTAGACTCATCATCATTTACCTCCATGAAGGTACTTCATCGATGGATGGTGGGCTTGGGATGACATCCCTAGGAATGGATTTCTCTAGATTTAACCGCTACATATGGTTGACGCGTTTGAAAGCTCATAAGTAAGGTTGGCTGCTCCAAACCTAGCATGTCAGGGAAGTTCAAGGCGGACAATGGTGTCCCTGAATAGAAGATAGTATACATCATGTTGAGGACTGTGGCAAACATTTTGGCTTTCCTAGGAATGTGAGTTATATGTTGATTCCCCTTGAGCTTGACCGCATGCAATGGAATATGAGTGAACCTTAAGAAGATAGTGATGGTGGTGACAAGATGGTCGATGATGAATGATGAGGTAGTAGTATGGCTCACATGAGTGCTGATATTTTCTAATGCACTTCCCCAATTGATCAACTCATCAAGAAGTATACACCATAGGGTGTAGAGATCCATCTAGGTGATGGTGCCCTGAGTGCCTAACTTGCTATAGATTGTATAGGATAGGATATGGTGATTGTAGCAGAGGATAGGGTTATGTATGTTGTAGGATTTGGGTCCCTTTGGAATATAAGGGGTAGGCCAATAATGCCGACCCATAACTTTTCTTGATTGTACCTACTATGGAAAGTAGAATGGGAGTGCACCATACATCATGATAACCAACAGTCATGACTGATGCGAAGGATGAGTGAGGTGATATGTCTGACGAGGACATCTATATCTTCTACAAAAATGTGGAGCATAAAACTAGAGCCCTTGTGAGTAATGAAGGAGAGAGAATGTTGTCAAGAATTCCAGAGTGAGGTCACTGAAGATGGAGAGGATCTGGTAGAGGAAGTGGAGGATATGGTTTTTCACCATGAACTGGTCGAACAAATCGCAGATGTTGACATTAGTGAGAGTGTTTCCAAAATCCCATCGGGGAAGAGTGATGTTGGTGGTGAACATTGTGACAAAGCATGCTCATGGTATTCATCGATGAACTGGATATACCTTCTTGGGTGAGGAGCAATACGTGATGGGTGTCACAAAAACGAATCTAAATCATAGCAGGGGGCTTGGCTAGACTCGACCTTGTGCACGAACTTGTCTTCTTCAATATAGTCATTGAGAATCTCATCAATGATGTCTGGAGAGGATTCTCCTATAGGTTCCATGATGTGGATTCCGACGCTGGATCTAGAATGACGAGGGGGTCACAGAAGATAGTTTTCTTGGTAGGAGACTTTCCCTTGTAGAAATAGCTGAAAAAGCACTATGGGAGCCATCCTATGACATACTGTTGTTAGTCTAGGTAGTGAATAGCTCAATTTAGAGTCAGAGTCAATGGACTCAAGTTTGTCAAAGCTTTAGAGTTGATGATTGAATTTCCCTCTTAGGGAAGAGAAATGGTTGACTTGGCTATGAAAAATTGGGTGATGTGTGGAGTGAATCATTCAATTGAATATGTGAATTGTTCGACTAATAGAGTGAAGCAGGTAGCTCCAGATTGTTGAAGCTAATGAAGATGAAGGGGAAAAAGGTGGGGTGGAGATCTCCATAAGTAAGGTGTTCGACTTGGCTAATACAATGGTTGGAGAGGAGAGTGCTAGCCTAGCTCTGTGATAGACCAATCGGCTAGCGGTGCAAAGCGCCTGACTTTTCAAAGGGAAAGAAGTTTTTGGGAGTTTTCAGTTAGAGAGGAAGACAATTGAGTGGAATTATTGAGTGGGGGGAAGGTAGGTTTTGTTGTGGAAGGATCGACCCCCCAGTTGGCTATCTTTAGAGAACTTTTTGCATACTTTGAGTTGCCTATTTCACAAAGTCAATCTCTCAATACACTCATTGTGGGGAAGATTTAGAACAATTCATTTCTTGAGTTCAACATCAGTTTAAAATGACCATGTCAAAGTCTGAGTTGATCGACTCATGAGGTGAATCCTATTCATGTGTCAAAGGTGGAAACTGTAACATATTAAATTTTGAATCAATCACCAAACACAACTGTCTGGTTGAAAGCCCCAGTCGATCGACTCACTTTTTTCCCAAGAAAATAACCTTGAAATGAGAAAAGAGTAAATATTAGCCAGAGTATGCAATAAATTTTTATAATTAAGGAAAATATATAAAATAAAAAAGGTGTTAGGATGAATCCCAATGAGCACCCAGTTTCACGTCGTAGGCCTGGCGTGTGTGCTCATGGAACTGATTTTGGCTCGGGGTTGTGTGGGTGTGGAGGTTTGTTCAGTTCTAAATCTTTACGAAAGGGAGGCGTTGTTCTCCTTGTCTCATGAAGTATTCAACAAAATGTACCGCTTGAGCTTATGCTTGTTCACCAAAAAATTCACCCTTCCATTTATAACAGAGAAGAAATGTGCCATTTGGATAGGCACACTTAACAAGTTAGGGTCCGTACCTTATAGATTTTAGTTTTCCAAGGAAAAGCCTCAACCTAGAATCATAGACTAGGACCTGGTCACCCTCCTAAATTCCATTTTGCTTACCATAGATCAATGCCAAAGGAGTGGTGCCTAAGGGTGTTTTGTAAGCAATTTTGTATGCCCACAATGCATCATTGATTTTCAAAGCCCAGTCTTCCTAGTGAGATTAACAATTTTCTTTAGGATGGATTTGGTTTGAGTATAAAACCTCAACTTGACCACTAGTGTGAGGGTGGTAAGGTGAGGCGACCTTGTGGTGAACACCATTTCTTCTAAGAAAGGACTCAAAGTTTTTCTCAAACAAATGTGATCCCCTTCAGCAATCATGACCCAAGGCACCTCAAACCTAGGGAAGATGGTATCCTTGAAAAGCTTCATAAAATATTTCAAGTCATGTATATTGTTGGGGATGGATTCCACTCATTTTGAAATATAATCCATAACCACTGGGATATAGGAAACCCCGCAAGAAGAAGGAAAGGGTCACATGTATTCCTCTCCACTGACGTCGAAAATCTCTATTTCCTACCAAGAAGTCAGGGACGTTTGATCCCTCTCATAAATATTTCCAAACGTCTGGCATTGACCACAAGTTAAGACAAATTCATATGAGTCTTGAAAAATGATGGGCCAAAAGAAACCAGACTAGAGAACCTTTCTACCGGTCTTTTGAGAGTTCATGTGCCCTCTAGTGGGGGCACAATAACATTGTTTGAGGATATCTCATGAGTCTTCCTCAATGACGTATTTGTGATAAAGACTATCTGCACATAGTCATAAAAGATAAGGGCCATCCCAATGAAAATGCCTAACATCATGTAAAATTTTGCCTTAGCATTACCTGTATAATCAGGGTGTAGGACAAATTCCGCAGTATAATTAACATAATCCACAAACCATGGGTATTAGGATTCACCCTTAAGCAATTTATCATATAGTAGGGAATTATTAATCCAAATTCCAACATCATGACACAAGATAAGGCGGCTAACACTACTACAGAAACAAACTTTAGCGTCGGTTGTTTAACCCCCTTTGGCGACGGTTTTCAAGCGACGCCTATGTGGGCGCCGCTAAAGGTCGAACTCTTCGGCGTCAGTTTTCTAACCGACACCTATATGACATATAGGCGTCGGTTATATATAGTTGGCCGACGTCTATAAGGTTCGTGCCACAAAAAAGAGCACCACCTAGGACACTTTCTGCGTCGGTTAACAACTTAACAACCGACGCCACACACCCAGACAACACGGTGAAGCACGGACGTGCTTCGCTGCACGGACGTGTTTAGTACTATAGGTGTCGGTTTTATACTAATAAGCGATGCCTTTTCCACCACGGCTGTTCTTTCCTGCACGGTCGGGTTGTTTGTTCTATTAGGCGTTGGGTTTTATCAAATCACCGACGCTGTAGGCCTTTGATGACGGTGTTCTATACATAACCGATGCCTATACTTTAATTTTTTTTTCTTATTAGTTTGTAGGCCTGCTGTGGCTGGTCAGTAGGATGAGAACCTGCAGTTCAGTTTTTTGAACTGTAGGTTTATGACATCCATTGATATCAACCTACAAACAGGCCACAAACCTGCAAAATCAACAAATATTTTTTCACACAAGTAGATACATTCAGACATCAATTCAATTCTCACTTTCACACATGCAGAAACATTCAAATACATGTAGAAACATTCAGACATGTATAAACATTCAGAAATATTCATTTACAAAATATCATTCAGCATCGCTATCAACATCCCAATTATATCTTACAATCGCCACTGCTTGTATGGCTTTTGCCCATTCTTATCTTATTTCATTTAATGCTTCCATCGTATATGGAGCATGTACATTTTTTAAGCATTTACCTATAGTGTGATCAGTTTTAAACACCTGCAAAGAGAATGATGTATATATAAGTAATAATATAAAAATAAGATTGATATATTTCATACTAACTAATGAGACTATATATAATACCTCATGTATGGTATTAATATCCAATGCGGCATGTCGGATAATCATCTGCATAAATTGCATCACATAGTATGCGCATGCCCAGCCGTTGTCTTGTGTAGCGCACTATAAATTGAAACATACAAAATATTAAAAAATACAACTAAGCATAGTTCACATAAATAATATATACATTGGAGTCGGGAACTTACTTATACATTCTCCCAAATTATTGGCTGGTTCTTTCTCCTTGGGACATTTCCTCCAGCATTTTTGAATGCATCTAAACCCCTACATGTTAATGTAACACAGTAAATTGCATAATTAAATAGTAATGTAATAACAGATGTTAACGGATATAAAAATGAAATATTTCTCACCAGAATAATGGCATTCTCAATATGTGTCCAATTTTAGTGTTCAATGTACTTCCCGCAGGATCTAGATAATAAACAGTGAACATCCCGGGGACAATAACTAGTAACTCCCAATGTCTACCGCTAGAGGTAAAAAAGTTAAAAATTAATAACTCAAAATGCAAAATCAAAATGGAATTTTCTTAAGTCCAAATTATAAATAAAGTAAACTTACTTGACATTGAATGGAGCTATTATTATCGTCTTCTTTTACTGACCGAAAATTCTAAAAGCATCTATACAGTATTGTTGAACACTATCATGGTCTTTAGCTACCATACTAATCAATGATGGAATCAAAAACCCCACATGATCAAATGCAAATTGTTTGCATTGATCTTCGACTAAGTAGCTGCAAAGCATGTATTACGTATGCATTAATATATAAGAAACTAGATCAACGGATCTTACACAAGGTATATGGATGTATAAACAAGATCTCACCTTATCCATGTCTCTATCATTGATGTATTCATCCAATCATACATAAATAACTCAATAATATCTTTTATAAATAAAGAGCTATCGTATGATTGACCTGCATAATCTGCTTCTAAGGAAACTATTATAGGGCAATGTATATTATGTACCCATAGCCAACATGCCATTCCCCTACAAGCAAGACCTAACGGGTATTTTAGGTCAGTTGGAACCCAACTTGGTAATGCAGGAAGTGGAGGTGGAGGCCTAGGTGCTCTGAGTGTCTTCTTATTAACATGTATATATAATTTCAGATCAGTTGACCTCATATATACACATTAACAATCTAAAGTAATGTAAATTTGTCTTACAATTTCAGTAGTGCAGACGACATCTGCTTTGGGCCACAATATCACCCCGCCTTCTGCCTCAACAAGTGTATCAATATCTGGGTGGGGATATGGCAATGTAGCTTCCCTCCAATTGGGTAACACATGTATCGGGCTCACACGAACGTAGCCCTGTGGCATTGGAGTCATGTGAAACATTTCCCCAGGAAGGGACGGGTAAGCCTGCGCCTCTGCAACAACATAGTCTTACATTCTTAAGCGGCAAGGCTTCAATGCCTATAGATTTACATAAAGAATATTATACATATATACATATCATCTTGAAAACATATCATCTTGAAAAGACTAGCTACAATGTCATAAACAATACTTACAGCAGACGTGCTAGGCGATGGGTCTCCAGGATTACTCGTAGTCTGTGCATCAGAAGAAGAGTGGGTCACCATAGGCTGATTGGAAGCTTGAGATGCCTGCCACCACACTATTTCTTCCTTGACCTTCTCAACAACTATATCATTGACCTTCTTGGCAGCTATATTCTCGACTCTCTTATTCTCCTATACATGGATAAAAGAAACATTAGCTTCTTATTATTGAATTCCCTTTTGCAGTAACATTCTAAAAAAAGAATAGGTTACCTCTTCTTGTGAAAGTCCCACTCTGGGTTTGCGCTGGGATGGCCCAAAGAATTCTTTGATGCCCACACCAGTGCCTGCACCCCTAACACGTCCAGGATGCTCTGGGTTACCCAGAGCAACTGTCAATTCATCCCTTGTGCCCTGAGGGATGAACGTGCCTTATTTCCTCTGCTCGTGCAGCTCCCGCTAATCACCATCAATAGAAATTGGTAAGTTAACACCACAAATAATCAATATTCAAACGATTTCTCTAAGAGTTGTATTTTACCATTTTCGCAGCCGCCTCAGCAGTTACAGGCTTCTTTATTTCACCCTTCTTGTTTTGCCTCCCATCTATCCAGATATCATGGCGAGGCATGGGTGTGGCAGACTCCTGAGTAGGAGTAGACTCCTGAGTAGCCGCAGACTCCGCCTGTAGTCTTTGGCAAACACTTGCATAGCCCTTTGGACCCATAGTGTGGTCATGCACATTCAGTGCACGCCTTTCTTTTTGCGCATCACTGAGGGCCTAGTTAGTATACACATTAATGATTTGGTTAGTAGCACTAAATGTTAATCTTGAATATGTGAATACAACGTATATTAATTAAATTGGGAGTGACGCCTAATACCTTGAATTCTTCAGATTTTCTTGAAGCAACAAAATTGTCCCAATCTTCTTTGTCCAAGAAGTTCCACTGCTCAAGGGCTGACTTCTTCTTCTTATCACCATCTTTTATGTATTCTCTATTCAAATTTGTCCTATAGTTCCTAAGCATCTTTCCAGCGCGTTGCATCACGCTTTTACGATGCAACTTCTCATCCAATGCAAACAAATTCTGTAAAATAGATTTCTTATTAACTACTATCCAAAAATAGAATTGCAAATAATATAATTTGTAATCTACAAAATATAATTGCAAATAATAATAACTCACGCATAAATCCTTCCATATCAAGTCTTTCTTCCCCTGAGGAACTTTATGCCAATTATCATACTTAACACCACAATGGCTTCGAGTGACACACCCAAGATAGTTTACAAAATTATTGCGGTTCACTCCAATTGCATTTCCTCCATTATCAAACTCCACAACCAATTTGGATCCACTACCACTCAGCGCTATTAACTTCTTCAACAAAGTGATGCCCCTTTTCTTGTTAAGTGTTTGGTGCTGCGCATCAAGTTGCTCCAGTGCTTCAGTGGGTACATGTGCATCATCAGCCTAAAATTTGACAAAAATAAACCCACTGAATTAGCGCAATATAGAAATATGGGATATATGACATAACTAGAAGATAATGAATTTTATAGAAATACAGGATATGTTTTTAGAACTTACATTGGTATCCTCGCCATGCTCGTCATGGACAACATGCTTATCATGGACTTCATGCTCATCATGTACATCATGCTCATCATGGTCAGCCATCTGAAAATGTCATTAAAAAGGCAAACATTTAGCATTTGTATTAACTAGAAAAAGGCAAACATTTAACATTTGTATTAACCAGAAAAAGGCAAACATTTAGCATTTGTATTAACTAGAAAAAGGCAAACATTTAGCATTTGTATTAACCAGAAAAAGGCAAACATTTAGCATTTGTATTAACTAGAAAAAGGCAAACATTTATCATTTGTATTAACCAGAAAAATGCAAACATTTAGCATTTGTATTAACTAGCATTTGTAAAAAAATATAAACATACATGTCTCTAAAATTGTGATCTTTTATCAATTAACAATCCTTCATTGTGATCTCCGCGCACATATAAGTCATCATTAGCTTCAATATTTTGTGGAGTTGGCAACCCAACTGAGAATGGACTGGAGTCATCATACTTATCATAGTACTCTTCTTCATCTATAGGATCTTCAATGAACTGTCTTTTACCATGAAGAACAACCGACCATTTATCATTTGCAGGATCATCGATATAGAATATTTGTTTCGCCTGTGATGCCAATATGAATGGTTCACCCTTCTCGCCAATCTTTTCAAAGTTCACCAAAGTGAAACCCAATTCATCCACTATAACTCCTTTGGTGTTATCAACCCAATTACATTTAAAGAGCAGAATTCTGAAATCTATGTAGTCAAACTCCCATATGTCTTCAACGAAACCGTAATATGACATTTTAGCTTCACGTGGACTCTTATCCTTTGCACTTGCAAAATACATAGTCGACGCTTGAAGATTGACCCCACTGTTTTAGACAACACTCTTATCATCTTGGCGCTTTGTGTAATATGTGAACCCATTAATGTCAAACCCTTCATAAGACATAACATTCGGTTTTGGTTCAAAGGCGAGGCATTTGATAGTTTCTGTAATATCATTTGGTGTTTGAGATAGTTGATGTAAGACTTTATCTTCAAACCACTTAGTAAAAGTCTTATTATGCTCTCTAGCAAGCCACATTGAACTTGCTCGAGGATGTTGTCTCTTGATGAAATTGGTATGTTCCTCGATATAAACACTCACTTCATCCATGTTCTATAAAATATACAAGTGAGCTTGTTCCAACTGCTCACGGCTGATTACTTTCACCCGTGATCCCAAAATTCCTTTGTCCTCCTCAATATTCTTGTCATTAATAGGAGTGTTATTACCACTTAGAAAGTCATTGCAAAAATCCATAACCTCTCTCGCCACATAAGCTTCAATAATACTCCCTTCAGGCCGATAACGGTTTCGAACATCACTTTTAAAAATGCTCATGTATCGTTCAAAGGGATACATCCAATGCAAGAAAACTGGTCCAACATTTTAACTTCCCTAGTCAAGTGGACAACAAGATGTACCATGATATCAAAGAACGAAGGAGGGAAATACATCTCAAGCTGACATAGGGTAACAACAACTTCTCTTTGCAAATTATCGAGAGTATCAGGGTCAATAACTTTGCTGCATAGACTGTTGAAAAAGAAACAAAGTCTGGTGATTGCAAACCTTACATGCTTCAACAATATAGATCGAATTGCCATGGGTAATATTTGTTGCATTAGAGTGTGACAATCATGAGATTTAAGACCTATCAACTTCAGATCTTTCATTGATACCAATCTACAGATGTTGGATGAGTAACCATGTGGCACCTTAAAATTTACCAAGTATTCACAAAAAGCTTTCTTCTCCTTTCTAGACAACGTGTAACAAGCGGGATGTAAGTATGTTCTTTTATTACCCATTTCACGTAATTCTGTTAATTCTGACCTTATTCCCATTTCACGTAGGTCCAGTCTAGATTTTATCCCATCTTTAGTCTTACCTGGTATATTTAACAGAGTACCAATGATGCTATCACATACATTTTTCTCAACGTGCATTACATCGATACAATGCCTGACTGTCAAAGAACTCCAATAAGGAAGATCCCAAAATATTGACTTCTTCTTGAATGAAGAATTGTCACTCCGTGTGGCCATACGTTACTCTTTCATAAACAACATCCCCTAGTATAGGTTTAGGTGCACTCCGTTCATCATTCCATCCATTGAATGCTTTGCGCTTCCAAGGATACAGATGGAATTTTGAAAGAAACCTTCGATGAAAAAGATATACAGTCTTGCCGCCATGTTTTAGTCTTATTGAATTAGTGTTTTCTTCACATATAGGACACGCTTTAGCTCCTTTGACACTATATCCAGACAAATTCCCATATGCTAGAAAGTCATTAATAGTGCAAAACAACATAGCGTGCAAACGAAATGTCTCTCTTCCTGAAGCATCATAGGTCATCACACCTTCAGCCCAAAGTTTCTTTAAGTCATCAATCAGAGGTTCAAGATAAACATCGATATCATTTCCGGGTTGTTTAGGGCCCGATATCAACAACGACAACATAACATATTTATTTTTCATACACAACCAGGGAGGAAGATTGTATATAACAAGCATGACTGGCCAAGTGCTATGTTGGCTACTCAATGTCCCGTTAGGATTCATCCCATCTGTACAAAGCCCAAGTCTTAGATTCCTATCTTCTTCACCAAATTTGGGGTACAATAGATCAATCTTCTTCCACTGTGGGGAATCAGACACATGTCGTAGGATCCCATCATTATTTTTCTTAACATCTGCATGCCACCTCAAATTCTTCACATCTTTCGGATTTGCAAACAAGCGTTGAAACCGTGATATTATAGGTAGATACCACAACACCTTGGCAGGAGAACCAGTTTTGGACTCCCCCGAAGTCGTCAATTTATACCGTGACGCACCACATTTTGGACAATCTTTCAAATATACATAGTCCTTTTGAAACAATACACAATCATTCGAGCATGCATGTATCTTCTTGGCCTCCATTCCCATTCGGCACAACATTTTCTTTACCCGGTATGTTGAGATTGGCAGCTCGTTTCCTTCAGGAAGCATTTTTTTCAACAAAGTCAACAATTCAGTGAAGCTTTTGTCGCTCCATCTATTGTTATCTTTCAACTTATACAATCTCAACACAGTGCTAAGCTTCGTAAACTTAGCACAACCTGTGTATAACGGTATCTCAGCATCATGCACAATGTTTCTAAAGATAGGAGGTGGATCAGTGTGCTCTACCCTACAACTATCCAACATCGCATCAACGATGTCTACTGGAACTGATTCGTTCACATCTATGTCATCGGAGGCAATTTCTTCTTCCACCCAAGCACTGCTATCGACATCTACTGGTTTTGAGTTTGAAATCTCTCCATGCCAGTGCCATTCTGTATAGCCTTGTACAATCCCGTTGCACATGACATGACTTTTGATTTCCTCACCAGTGTTGACTTTCAAATTGTTACCGCAATGCCTACATGGACAGTAGAACCTATCTGTAGGTTTTTTCCTATGTTCCTCGGCAAATCTAATAAACTGATCAAGACCATATATAAACTCTGGGGTGCAACGATTGCGAATGGACATCCATGATCTATCCATTCTATGATCAAAGAGAAAACAAGTATATAATAGGACAAGATTAGGGTATACACTTACATCCTATCCAAGATTTACTCCTATTATCTACAATGAAGTCGGACTCCATACAAACAATATATAATTTAGTGATTGTTCATTCTAATTTATACCAATGTACAAGTAATATAAAGAACAATGATTATTCACTTTCTAGGCCAAAAAACACATGTGATGTCATTCTTATATATAATAAATGTGTACCACCTATCCCATCCTTGAACACCTAATCTCACTAGTAAGTGTATAATGTGTATTGGGCTTTCAAGAAAATTTCGGCAGCATTTCCCTGCTGTTCTCTAAGTACATATGTACTTAGAGAAAAAACGGGGAAATGCTACTGAAATTTTCTCGAAAACCCAATACACATTATACACTTACATCCTAAGTGATATTAGGTGTTCAAAAACAGTCCCAAACTGGGGACTATCCAAGATATAGACGGGTTTCTAGGCCAACAAACACATGTGATGTCATTCTTATATATAATAAATGTGTACCACCTATCCCATCCTTTAACACCTAATCTCACTAGTAAGTGTATAATGTGTATTGGGTTTTCAAGAAAATTTCGGCAGCATTTCCCTGCTGTTCTCTAAGTACATATATACTTAGAGAACAAATGGGGAAATGCTACCGAAATTTTCTCGAAAACCCAATACACATTATACACTTACATCCTAAGTGAGATTAGGTGTTCAAGAACAGTCCCAAACCGGGGACTATCCAAGATTTACTCCTAATGAGTAAATCTTGGACGAGTTTCTAGTCCAACAAACACAATAATAGATATGTACATGTTAGGGTTTCATCACAATTAATATTAGGGTTTCATCACAATTGATGTTAGTGTTTCATCAATGTTAGGTTTAATCCAATCAAATTAGGATGCTAGAATTGACAAGTTTAAATCTTATTTCAACATGCATCAAAATTTACTGAATTAAGTCAAACATTAGGATTAGAAGCACAAATATATGCAAGAAAAAAATTTGTTCATATCCTAGGATTTACATAAAGCATTACATAAAAATTTGTTCATATCCTTACCAACAGCAAGCACGGCCGTGACTTTGTTGGCCTACCACGGCCGTGGCTGTGTTGCCCTACCACGGCCGTGGTAGGCCAACACAACCATGGTCGTGCTTGCATGTTGGTAAATAGCTAGGGAGAAGGAAGCAAAGAGGTAGTGCTACCTGGAGCTAGTGTGGAAAGCACGGCGGCGAGCGGCGGCGAGTGGTGGCAGCAGAAGAAGAGAGAGCAGAGCGGCGGGCGGTGAACCAGCAGCAGTGGCGCCAGGAATGAGCAGAGCAGAGCAGAGTAGCAGCGGAAGCGGAGAGTAGAGGTGCACCAGCAGCAGCGGTGCACCAACAGCAGTGGTGGCGGTGAGCGGAGAAGCACCAGCAGTGGCGGCGGCGAGCAACAACGGGGTCTTCAGGAGATTTCAGGAGAGCGGTGGCAGCAACACATCAATATCACGATGAAACAGGACGAAAGGGGGAAGAGCCGGGTGATCGGGATTATTAAGTTGGTCAACGGCATCGGTTATCTATAAAACCGACGCCTATTATGATTTAGCGTCAGTTGATAGTAAAACACCGACGCCCAACTAGGCAACCATTACCCTAATTTTTTTGGCGGGAACCATAATTAGCGTCGGTTATCGAAGGATAACCGACACTGAAAGTGGGACTTTTTGTGCAAATTTTCATTTTAAATAGGCGTCGGTGAATTGTTAAAAGACCGACGTTGTAGGTAACCTAAAATGTTTTCGCTCGAAAATTGGATTTCGCGGGCGATTTTTGGCGTCAGTCTGTTATAACCAGCCGACGCTGAATACAAAGCGGTACCCATGTCTAGCTGGTCTTCGAATATAGACGTCAGTTTGCATAAATAACCGACGTCCAATATTATAGGCGTCGGTTTTCCTAAATAACCGACGCCTAGAAAAGTGACACTGAACGCTGTTTCTGTAGTAGTGTAAGATGGTCAACAAAAACATTTTTAGAGCCATTTTTATCAAGGATTTCTAAGTCAAATTACAACAATAAAAGGATCCAACAAATGAGTTGAGGTTTAGCATCCTTTTCCATCATTAAGTAGTGAATGGCAGTGTGGTCCATGTAGACAACCACTTTGGACACAACTAGGTAAGAGCTAAACTTATTGAAGGCATATATAATGCCTAAAATTCCTTCTTCTAACTTTTTGGACACATAGTATATGATATGGTGTTTCTTGTCAACTCTTTGTTTAAAAAGGGCACCAACGATATAATCACTGGCTCAAACATGATTTTGAAGGGCAAGAACCAATCTAAAGCATGAATGATGGGGTGAACGTGAGAGCATCAATTATGCTAAGATAGTTGGTCATGCAAGCCTAGTCAAAGGTGAACGGAACATACTTCTGGAGAACGTAGGAGGCTTGGCGATTTTCAAAAAGTCATGAATGAAATACCTTTGTAATTTGACATTCCCGATAAGGCATGAATGTCCTTGACATAGGTAGGAGGAGGATGTTTGGTGATCACCTCAATGTTAGCCCTATCTACTTCTATACCTTGATTGGTAACTCGGTGTCCTAGGATAGTTCCTTATGTCACCATGAAATGACACTTTGATAATTTAAAAGCAAGTGTGATTCTTCACACTTTTAAAGGACTGCAAATAGATGTCTAAGGCAAGAATCAAAACAATCTCCATAAACAAAGAAGTCATCCATAAAAACTTCCATGACAACGTCAGTTAACCCAAAGAAAATAACAGACATGCACCGCTAAAAAGTGGTGGGGGCATTACAAAAACTGAAAAGCATTATCCTAAATGGATAGTTGACAAAAGGGCAAATGAGGTAGTCTTCTACCAATCTTTAGAATGAATGGGGATCTGATAAAAAATTGAATTGCCATTTAAATAGAAAAAATACACTTGATGGATGGGGGTCTAGTACTTGATCCGGGAAGGAAAAAGGGAAATGATCTTTCCTAGTGGCCTTATTCAGCTTCCTATAGTCAATGCACATCCTCCATCATGTAACACTATACGTAGGGATGAGGTCTTCATTTTCATTCTTCACAATGGTGGTTCCCCCTTTCTTGGGTACCACTTGGAAATCATTGAGCCATGGGGAGTTAGAGATCGGCTAGATGATTCGTACAGTCAAAAGCTTGATACTTCTAACTACACAACCTCTTTCATGTTTAACTTTATTTTGCATCCAGGGTCCCGGGATGGTTTTTACTCTTCTACCATAAGGATTTTATGGATGCAAATGGCTTGATTAATCCATGTTAGCTCAGTCATTGTGTACCCCAAGTTAGCTCTCCTTCTTCTCAACTAGTTCATGAGCTTGTCCTCTGGCTCAATAGTAAGGTTATAATTGATTATAACAAGGTATTTGTGTTGTCCATCAAGAAAGACATTTGATTTCTTTCAGGAGGGGCATCATTTTTTGGAGCTTTGGGAGGTACAAGTTTTTCTTCCAGAAGATATATCATCTTAAGTTCCTTGAATTCTTCATTAGAGATCTCTTAAAAGTTGTCTAGATGAGATCTACACCAATCTCATTCCTCATCTTTGAGCTACATTCAGAAGGGGTATATGGGTAGTGTGGAGGGGGTCCTCAAGTAATTCCCACTCTTGTCTTAATGGGGAAATCTTTTCAACATAGTCAAGGAGATAGACCTCCTCTTGGAGGGTTGGGCTCTTCATCCTTTCAAAGACCCTAAACTCAATGGTTTTCCTACCTAGCCATAGAAAAATGGTTGCGGCCTCAACCCCTATTAAGGCTTCAGTGGTGGATAAGAAGGTATGGCAAAAAATGTGGGGGTAGCACATATCTCTTTGATTTCATTGATTACAAAGTCAGATGGAACATAGGCTTATTTCTTGACCCTTACAAGTATATCTTCAATGATACCCATAGTTTTTGTCAGGGATGAATTAGCTAACTGGATAGTCATGGCAGTGGTAAGCATGTCAAAAAATCCAAAATTTTGGCAAAGAGTATAAGGCATGATTGAAATCTTGGTGCCTAAGTCTTATAGACCCCTTGTACAAGTTTTATCACCTAGATAACACCTAATCCCAAAGGAACCATGACCTTTCTATTTTATATTCATCTTGTTAAGGATGATATAAGAGGTGTTCCTAGCAAGTTTCACAATCTCATACTCTTAGGTGGTGTATTACCTAGTCAATAAAGTTTTCATGTACATAGACCAGGCAAGATCTCAAGGAGAGCATCTAACAAGGGAATGTACACATGTAGTTTTTCCATGACATCTCTGATCTTCATGAATCTGGCATCTAGACTAGTTTTCTTTAGGAAGGTGTGATATGGTGGATGAGGTTTGTAACCTGGGATCTCAGGTTTAGTAGCTTCCACTTGTAGAAATTTAGGGGCAGGAATGGTCATGTCTTGTGAAGGTTCCATTCCAACGACCAAAGTGTCATCATCTTCAAAACTAATAAATACAACAGGGGGCTTCTCTATAGGATGGGGAGAAGCATAGTGATTTCTAGAATGTGTGGAGATGACCTTTAGTTGTTGAGGGTGCTTTGGGTTGTTTTTAGGTTGTCCGACAAAAGGGTCAGTATGGGGTCTTTGGCTGGCTAGAAGTTGGGCCAAATGATCATCAATTGCCTTCTAGTGGGTTTATTGTGAAAGGATGATCTTCTTTAGGGAAGTTAACCTATAGTAAGGAGAGGGGATGGGAGAATGTTATGGCATTTTTGGTGCTTGGTTCAGGTTTTGATATCGTTTCCCTTAGTAAACACCACAATTTTGAAAATTTCCTTAGTAATTCCCATGGTTCCCAAAATACCTCTAGTTGTTGCATTAGAAACTGAGGGTGGATGGTTTGAGTTGTTGACTTGGGAGGTATTAGTTTAGAAGCATTTTCAGCTCCCTTCATATTGCCATATTGGAACCCATGGTGGTTCCTATCCTGGTTTGAGTTATAATAATCTTGACCAGGTATACGATGAACAGAGTTGGAGTCCTCCATTTGTTGTTTAGTTTTTGGTTGCATGAAAATATAATAGAGAAGTAGGCATTGTTGGGTAGAGTGGTCATACCCTTGGAAAATGCCACAGAGAGAGTTTGCAACCTTAATTTGTTGAGGTTGCCCTCTCCTCTCATAGGAATTGAAGGAATACTGTAGACAATCATGTTTCATGACAAGGAGGTTAATAATCTCAGCAATATCCTTTATGTCATAATTTTTCTCAGCTTTAGATACCTTGAAGACCCTACCCTTCCCCTATCGTGCTTGGGTCTCAGAACTTTTTAACAACCTTCCATGTACTATCTATGTTTTGGGACATAAATATCGTCGTCAAATAATTCAATGAGTTGGGATTGGGGAATATATGGTGTGGGCAATGACAGAGAAGGTCATTGTACCTCTATGAAGCTTCTCCTAAGGTCTCACCTGGGAGCATGTAAAAACTAATGATATATCCCAAGATTTCATAAGTGAGTTAAGGGGGCTAATACTTTTTCAAAAACTTGGATTGGAGTGCCTCCCAAGTGGTGATGTGATCTCCCTGCATGGCATTGTACCAAATTCTAGCTAGGTCAAAATATAATGACTTCAGAAATGACTAAATTTTTATGTAAGGAACAATGATAAAAAAATCTTTGAATTTGGTATTGGCAATCATTGCCCATGTTACCGGTGAACCGGTTGGCCTAAAACAATGTCATACATTGAGTTTGGATCTCAAAGGATGGAGTGATGATGTCAAGTGGCACAATGGGATGTTGTGTATAGGCAATTTTGGGGATTGAGAAGTCCTTCAGTTCTTTGTTTTGTTTGGCCTCGCATAGCATGGTGTCTTCGGTTGCTTGTTTGGCCAACATGGCATACCTTTAAGCAGAAAGATCTCACTTGATCCTATGATTCACCTATTCTTCATCAATCCTAAGACAGTTCAATCAGTTTAAATGGTGAAAAGTCCTTTTAATTTTTGGGTAAAAAACAAGCAGCATAGAATCACCGTCTTGTGAGTGTGGCATGTATTGTTAGATTTAAACAAGAAAATCAATATTTTTACAAGATAATAATGACCGTAGAAGAAAAGGACTTACAAAATGGAAACATGATATAAGGAGGAATGTCACTACTAGAATGGGACTCGATAGGAAGAGAAAGAAAGGGAAAATACTTTTTGTTCCAAGTAAATGATGTTCAAAAAACAATCCTTTGTCCCCAAAAACGAAGAAAAAATGATGTGCATCAATTAACACATCAATTCAGTAAGGGGTTGATTACTAGAGTTTAACCTTTGTTAATGGAAAAACAACCAATTGAGGTAATTTGTTGGTATAGAAAGGGTGGATCTCACAAGACAACGAGATTGAGATTGAGTCTCGAACTAGTTCCCTTTAAGAAAATTATTGAATAGGAAATGAAAGTCTATTTGTTGAAGAGTTTTTTTTGGAAAATTATGGTAAATATATTTTCCAATTCCTAATTAAGGGACAAAATTATAAGAATCACACGTAAATGAGCATTACAAATGAAAAGAAAGGCCTAGTGAGGAAGCATACAAATCTAAACTCAAATAGAGCTACTATTCGATAATTACATCAAGGACCAATTTATAATGATCATAAGAGAAATTCTTGAGAGTTTATTCTAATGACAGTCATATAGCAATTTAATATCCTTCTCAAGCTTGTTGAACACAACAACATAATCCAACTTGGCTCCCCCTTGTGTGAGAACCCATTATACTGAACGAGATTACTCAAAACATAAAACACAATCAATCACTAATTCATCACATACCCAAAAATGTGGGTAAATTAAAGCCAATTTCAACATCAACGCCCTCTTAGAAACATTTGCCTAAGAGCCAAACATCTTTCTTGTATCAATACTATGCCAAGAATTCAATACAAATTATTCTATCACCTTAGCCTCAACATATATACACCGGAAAACAATATTCATATATGCCACACAAACAAGCATTAATATGCTAACAAAACTCTGATTCGTTTGAAACACCATATACAACTTTTCCTGCCCAGACTTGAGAGTACAGGGTGACTCTAGGGCACACTGGACATCTAATCAACTTACTCAAAGATCCATTATTGTAGTTCTTCTTTACTTCCATGGTTCTGTTGTCATCACTACCGATTACCTAAAAAATGTGGCGAACCACAAGAGTGAGACCCATGTCCCAACGAGAGATATAACTCTCTCCAACAGATATTGATTACCACATTTTTTAGTAATTAAATGGTTTAAGAAGTTTATCAAATATAACAAATAAGCTCGACATCACTAATGATTAACAAAATACATAAATGAGTGGATAATAACTATGATTATTAGCCAGACTATCATCCTTTATCTTGTTGACAATATAAGCAATTCAGTAGCATGTGCATATCTAGCATCATGAGCAAGTATAGTAACACAAAATATCTATCATTATGAATAAGTCTAGCCACATAAGCACAGCGAAAAACATTGGAATGTATAACAGGTTGAACATATCAACATCATAAGAAGAGATAACAACATAAGCACAACTATCTCGATAAGCATGATTAGCAATATATGCATCTCTAGTTACAAAGGCATGGCTAGCATGCTAAACATAACTAACAACATGGGATAGCTAGAATCATGATTATAATCAGAAATAGTAGTATAATTATCAACATAAGCATGGTTACTATATGTACGCATCTACAATTTTAAGCATATCCACAACATAAGTACATCTACTATCTCTTAATTGCACTAAGCATCATCTTTATGTAAAGAGAACAAACAAGGGTTATCATCCAATGTGAAATGTCGTGTATAACTCTAAACAAATATGCTAAATAGCTATATTACATCTTTTATTATGCCCTGGGGAGTATGAGTTGTACCACCCAAAGTCCAACTGACCCCTGTGAAGGGCTATTCAGTTTCATATAAGATTTAGGAGTGCCGGTATCCTAAGATCTCTTCCCCTCAGTCCATACGAGTAAAAAGGTAGTGACATATCAGTCAAAGCTACCAAAACAATGACATATAGTCAAGCTGCTAACCACTAGTCCACCCTTGGTACAGGTCACAACACTAGAAACCAGGGTATACAAAACCCTCTAATCCGAGGTACAACCGCAGTTGACCTCAATCACATCAAATGTCTGAGGCATGACCATAGCCATCCTCCATAACCTACATTGTGGATGATTGGGATATATGCTCAACTTGCCACCCCCACATACTCAATAGTGTGCACTCTGAGTTTCCCTTGGGAATACTCGTTTCACCATCCAGCAAGTTCTGACATTGAAGATGACTCTACGACACATGGCTCTACATGATTAAAGTTGCACTTGATTAGTTATGCCAATTGGGTGAATTAAGGACACATCAAATAAGTGGACATACAAACCCTAACTCACTTTTAGCAATCATATAAATATCAAAACTTCAAAAGATATAAAATGTGTGAAACATAATTTCTCATCTCATCATCACATGGTACTATTCACTTGTCATTCATGAGACTATACTAGTCATCATACTATCACACGATATAATTCCTTTTCATAATATCACAGGGTATCAACCCTTATCAACACAAGAGGATTACACCTCTTTCAGGGCTCAACCATGCCCAAAGGTCATTAAGAACATCATACTATTCCCTGCAAGATCATCATTATCTTTGCATGTCGTATAACAAGGCTCAACAACATGACTTAACTAGAACAACACAATATTGCATTAATGATCTAGGAGATATTCATAAACAATCATTGTAGGGTTAGATTAACATTAAGAACATTCCTTTATTACATCAACATGCAAGAAATCTAAATATGATTAACCCTCATCATATTCATAATGCTCATGTTTAGCATAACAAATTATAAACCATGTGGCAATGATAACTACCAATTAACATATTAAGGATATGATCATATTAAGGAGGTTATTTCACCATCATTCCATCATATAAGAATGTTAAACATGAATACTCATATTTATCTATTTGCATTAGAGTTGGGTTCAACAACATAAATTATATTAATGTTACTAATCAACACGTACACCCGAACCCTAACTCATGGAATCCCCATAAGATCATGGATGCATAAGATGAAGCATCACCATCACATTCCATAGTATTATCAAGTATGAACCCACACATATATCATGGTGTAACCATCGGGTAATTGAATACTAGGGTTTCAACAACAATAAGAGAGTACTCCATTATTCTATTAATCATTCAAGGAAGGATGATTATGATTAATCACCATTACCAAATTGCATTAGGTTTAAGGTGTATGAATCTATGTCCCTTTAGGGTTGAATGTCAACACAAAGTGATTATTATCAATTCTATTCATATGAGTGAAAAGGTAAGACTACATAAATAAGGGCAAACATCTATCGATTTCAACATCACCCAAACCATACCATCATGCCTCAAGCATTAACCCAAAACCATTGGATGTGGAATAAGTAAAACCATTGATAGTTTAAATAAATAAAAACCTTGAATGAATCATCTATGATGTTATCGAGTTGTGATATATAAAAGCCAAAATTTAACCCTAGGCATCCTTCTAGTAACAACAATAAGGGTTCTGTTGAGAGTAGGGTAAAACCCATAATAGACTGTTCATTTAAAACAAGCCATCCGTTGTCAACAAGTAAGCTCCTTAAGTTGATCATATATAGGAAACCATTTAAATCACATTATTAGGACCAACATATTACATTATCCATCATTCCACTTAATTGGAGGAAGAAACATGAGATCTTGACCATTGGGTCAAGTTCATATGTTAAAACCATCAATTATAGTATAGGTCCGACCATTGCATCAAGTGACCCAAGAAACCATTGGTCTAAGGCTTTTGATGCTAAAACTATATGATTAACTCACCATAGGTTGTGGAGACCTGATCCACCATCATTAGTGACCATTTAGTCACCATAGGTTGTTAGATCAGCACTGTATTCATTAATTAGCATCAAATATTAAGCTAATGTCATCATTGATTGATAATATCAGTAGGGTACTTAATGGTTGATCATTAAACTTCTAATTTAGCCAAACCTGACCTAAGGGGGGTGACCATAGGTTGTCACCATCATTTTACACCTTTGATCACGACCATCAGTTGTCAAAATAGCAACATTATTGGTTGTTGCATGGTATCACCATCGATTATGTAGTAGTGAAGGAAATAGCTTGAAAACCTTAAGTTGAACCATCAATTGTTTTGTTCTTAGCACAATAGGTTGCTGCTATAAACCTGTCCCAGATCATGTTACACCTTAGAAAGGTCGTACACATTTTTACAAGTTCATATAGAACTGGAACAGAACAGGAAACACCAAAAAAATCGTAATTCTAAATAAGCATGGTTTCTCTATGCTTAGTTCATCACATTAAAGCATAAACATGAACTAACAAGCTTCTAACAAACAATATAAGTGAAGAATGTTATAAAACTCGCCTCTATAGAGTGGGTCAGATCCCAAACAGTAATAATCTTGACCAAATAATGTAAGAAAAACCTAGATTCAGATCTGAACTTGGCCAAACTGTCACTTATCTCAACAAAGAAGCAAAACCCTAGAAGAAGAAATAAGAAAAATAGATTCTTGAGTTCTAGAGCCACTTCCACCATGAAACAGCAATGTTATGACCTGAAGGATTATAGGAGGAAGAAAAAAATAGAAATAAATGGAAGAAATAAGGGAATAATTACCCATTTAGGTCAATATCACTAGGAAGGAGCTTTAGAAACCCCTAAAGGAAGTCAATTGCAACCCTAGATGATTTTTCCAAGAAGATCCCCACTTTCTTCTTCCTTGGACATGAAATTTGTAGTAGCACAAAGGGATATTGAGGTTCATAGAAGGATGTAAGTGGTGGATATAAAATGGTTCGTTTGGGTTCTTAAGGATAAGTATATGAAACTTTAAGATAAAGAAAAAGAAAAAGTTGAAGTTCTAGTATCATTCCAAGTGTCCATGGCCTTAAACTATTAAGAATATACAATCACACACACAAGAAGCTCCCACACCATCCATATAGACCTTCTTATATCTCCTTTGTCGAATTTTCCAAGCCAATCAAATAATTCATTAGTTGATAGCTACTAAAGGTAGCTCATCCATGAAGGGGTAAACCCTAAAATACCCTTGAGGAAAACACCTTCAAACAATGGCTCAACTAGGATATCCATGGATCAAAATACTCAAGAATGATAAGATAAAATCTAAAAAACATAATTTATGTGTCAAATTGTAAAGAAAACCCCTCAATTGGGTAAATTGTAGAAAATTCCAAAATGTACATAGAATTGCATAACTTGCTCAAACAATGTCCAAATTGAACCAAAATTGAAAATTAAGCTTGTATTATGATTTAAAAGAATATCACAAGGTTATATTATGGTTATAATAATTGAATTATGGTAATTAAGGTTATTCAACTCATTAAGCAAGTTCAGGGGCCTTATAATTATAAATCCATAACAGGGATTTCGCCCCCAAAATCCAAGGTAAACAAAGATGGGTACTTCCTGTGCACCTCACCCTATTACCTTCACATGGTTACTTGTATATAATAGTGATTTCACATCATTCATACATATCTCATCTTGGGTCAGCACAAAAACCACCACCTAAGAAGACATTCTCAATATGAAATGTATCAACTTGTTGTGTCACTAGTACAACTTTAGTAGTAATGTTCAACTTTCAATTCTAGCTATCATCCTGAAATTTTATCTATTGTATCAAAACATTACTCAAAATTAATACTTGCTAGATTTTTACCAATCACGACATGTGTCCCATACTTGAAGCATTAAAAAAAAGTTATGCTCCATCCTCTTTTCTTTTTTATTCCTAGATACACTGACAGTGGAACAATTGTTAGTACTTCTTTAGCATCAAAATAAATGCCGACGCTGACACCTGTCATTCCATACAAGGAAACATCATTCCTAGTCAACCTTGTTAAGGGTGAAACAACAAAACTATCTTCACCTTACTAGGATTTACACAACCTGCATAGAAGACATACCATGATCCCATAAAGACATTTAATCAACCCCATCTCACTCTTACTAGACTTGTCACACTTAAGTACAATTGCTTCAAAATTCTTAAGATTTAGCAAAGATGTTGACCATGTTACTGAACATCTCTAAAATACCTTGAGATGTCATCATTCAAGGCTTTATATAACTTATAAGACATAACTAGAACACTATGTTCCTCCTATTCATAAATTTTATTTGTACATTGGTTAGTCTAAAGAACACAACCCTAAACTCAACACGGTCATGTAAATTATGTCATCCAATCTAAACTCATCATAGTCATGTAAATTATGTCATCCAATCTAACTCTTATGCATTGATATTTGATCATAGGTTTATCTTAAAGGAACAAAGTATCAAATGTCTATTGATCAACAAACCATCTATCCTTGATAGTGGTCTTGCCCAGCTATCACTGAACCATACACAAAATTATAGATTCACTTTTGGTTTTTCCTTCCAAACAACATTTATAAGGTCATCACAAACTCTCTCTCCCTCTCTTTAAGGGAGATGAATACTTGATATGTTCATTTAGTAAACATCTCCAAACTTCACCTACTTCCCATATTGTTGATACATCTTAGATATTAGGATTCATTACCTTGGTATCCACCTCATGTGCTATAAGGAACTCACATCCTTATCTCATCTACTTTTACCAACATAACAAATTTCAAGACATATAATA
This sequence comes from Alisma plantago-aquatica, assembly GCA_963693085.1. NCBI lineage: Eukaryota > Viridiplantae > Streptophyta > Magnoliopsida > Alismatales > Alismataceae > Alisma > Alisma plantago-aquatica. The sequence continues at coordinate 617,832,328 of OY856412.1, read as the reverse complement.
GGAGTCTTCCTAATTATCAGAAGGCTCAAAAGAAAACTCATCACAAACTTTATGATCTAGGAACCATAGCCCAAGCAATCTTATGCTATAATAAGCTATTCACCCTCATGTTTACATCTAATCCACACATACCAAGTGGAAATGATCCACTTGAAAGTTGTGCCCTAGAAAGAAAAGACACAAAGGGAAATACACTTCTCACATCATCACAACATAGTCCAAGGGTCACTAGCAAAGAGGTAACCAATTCTATTTTCAATATACAGGTTACAACTTCTTGTGTATCATTTTACCTTTTTCATTTTGGGTTCCTTTCCATTAGCATAGAAATCATCATGATTAGCATAACTCATTACTCCTTCCTTTATGACTATTTATCACCTTTGGGCATGTTATCTTATTTTATCATGTTTTTCAACCACTTATTGATAGGTAAATCATCATAGTCCACATTTCTTCATTAAATAGGGATCGTCACCCTTATTTCTTTCACATGCCATGCTGATTTTACATTAACACTTTCTTACACACATAGGTTGGTCTGAGATTAACTCAGATTCCACCTTATTCCTTTTTCATTGTTCCAATTTATCTTCTCATTTTAAACTCATCATAGGAGTTGTATCCATCTTATGTGGATTTCATACCTTGAATTACTTTATAAGAACAAACTTATATATCTTTTACTTTATTTTCTTCTTGAATTACATCTTCAAGAACTCCTCTTTTTCTTATTTGTATTTGGATTTAGATTTCATGGTGTTGTATCCTTCTCTTATAGTTACCAAAAATAGAATGTTTTGATAGTTAATGATGTAATCCTCATATTTTCTTGAGGTAATATTGAGTTATCTGCACCATGATTTTTGATTCATTATACTCTTTAGATTGTTTCAAAATGACTACTTGATCAGAGTAATAAAAAAGATAACAATCTAAGAGTTCCAAACTTACCTTTTCTTCAATAATTGAATCCCTAGCCAGGGCACCCAAGTATTGAGATTAGGAAGTATGCACCATGTTTTTATGTCATATTCTTAACTTAGACATCATCCTAGTCCTAAGTCTTAGTGTCCCTATAGACTCAGTGAACCTAAAGATCTGATACCAACTTGTGAGAACCCATTACACTAAACGAGATTACTCAAAACATAAAACATAATCAATCACTAATTAATCACATACCCAAAAATGTGGGTAAATTAAAACCGATTTCAACATCAACACCTTCTAAGAAACATTTACCTAAGATCCGAAACATATTTCTTGTATCAATACTTTGCCAATAATTTGATACAAATTATTCTATCACCATAGCCTCAACATATATATACCGGAAAAAAATATTCATATATGCCACACAAACAAGCATTAATATGCTAACAAAAGTCTGATTCTTTTGAAACATCATATACAAACTTTTCCTACCTGGAGATGAGAGTACATGGGAAACTCTAGGACACACTGGACATCTAATCAACTTTCTCAAAGATCCATTATTGTAGTTCTTCTTTACTTGCATGGTTCTTTAGTTGTCATTGTCGATTACCTAAAAAATGTGGCGAACCACAAGGGTGAGACCCATGTCCCAGCGAGAGATATAACTCTCTCCAACATATATCGATTACAACATTTTTAAGTAATTAAACAGATTAAGAAGTTTAATCAGATATAACAAATAAGCTCAACAACATTGATGATTAACAAAATAGATAAAGGAGTGGATAATAACTATCATCATTAGCCAAACTATCATCCTTTATCTTGTTGACAATATAAGCAATTCAGTAGCATATGCATAACTAGCATCATAAGCAAGTCTAGTAACATAGAATCTCTATCATTATGAATAAGTCTAGTCACATAAGCATAGATAACAACATTAGCATGTCTAATAGGTTGAACATATTAACATCATTAGAAGAGCTAACAACATAAGCACAACTATCTAGATAAGCATGATTAGCAATATATGCATATCTAGTTACAAAGGAATGGCTAGCATGCTAAACATAACTAACAACATGGGATAGATAGCATCATGATTTAACATAGTAGTAGTAGTATAGTTATCAACATAAGCATGGCTACTATAAGTACACATCTACAATTTTAAGAATATCCACAACATAAGTATATCTACTATCTCTTAATTGAACCAAGAATGATCTTTATGTAAAGAGAACAAACAAGAGTTATCATCAAATGTGAAATGTCATGTATAACCCTAAACAAATATGATACACGGCTGTATTAAATCTTTTATTATGCCCTGCGGAGTTTGAGTCATACCACCCTAAGTCCAACCGACCCCTACAAAGGGCTATTCGATTCCGTACAAGATTTAGGAGTTTCAGTATCCTAAGATCTCTTCCCCTCGATCAATATGAGTAAAAAGGCAGTGACATATCAGTCAAAGATGCCACTACAGTGACATATAGTCAAGCTGCTAACCACTAGTCCACCCTTGGTAAGGTCATGACACTAGAAACCTGGGTATACAAAACCCTCTAATCCAAGGTACAACCGTAGTTGTCCTCAATCACATCAAATGTCCGAGTCATGACCATATCCATCCTCCATAACCTCAATTGTGGATGACAAGGATATATCCTCAACTTGCCACCCCCACATACTCAACAGTACGCGCTCTGAGTTTCCCTTGGGAATACTTTTTTCACCATCCAATAAGTTCTGACACTGAAGATGGCTCTATGGCACATGGATCTACATGATTAAGGTTGCACTTGATTAGTTATGCCAATTGGGTGAATTAAGCCTACATCAAACAAGTGGACATACAAACCCTAATTCACTTCTAGCAACCATATAAATATCACAACTTTAAAAGATATAAAATGTGTGAGACATACTTTCTCATCTCATCATCACATGGTACTATTCACTTGTCATTCATGAGACTACACTTTTCATTATACTATCATAAGATATAAATCGTTTTCACAATATCATAGGGTATGAACCTTTATCTTTGCATGCCTTATAGTAAGGCTCAACAACATCACTTACATGTAATATACTAGATCATCACAATATTGCATTAATGAGCTAGGAGATATTCATAAAAAATCATATCAAGGTTAGATTAACATTAAGAACATTCCTTTATTACATCAACATGCAAGGAATCTCGATATGATTAACCCTCATCATATTCATAATGCACATGAATAACATAAGAAAGTATCAACAATGTGGCTATGATAATCACCAATTAACATATTAAGGATATGATCATATTAAGGAGGTTATTTCACCATCATTACATCATAAAAGTATGTTAAACATGAATACTCATCTTTAACTATTCGCATTAGAGTTAGGTTCAACAAGATAAATTATATTTATGTTACTAATCAACATTTATACCCAAACCCTAACTCACAACATCCTCATTAGATCATGGATGTATAAGGTGAAACATCACCATCATATTCCATAGCATTCTCAAGTTCCATCAGGTTATAGCATACTAGGGTTTCAACAACAATAAGAGAGTACTCCATTATTCTATTAATCATTCAAGGAAAGATGATTATGATTAATCACTATCACCAAATTACATTAGGTTTAAGGTGTATAAAGCTATGTCCCGTTAGGGTTGAATACAACACAACATGATTATTATCAATTCTATTCATATGAGTGAAAAGGTAAGACTACATAAATAAGGCAAACCTCTATCGGTTTCAACATCACTCAAACCATACCAACATGCCTCAAGTATTGACCCAAAACCGTTGGATGTGGAATAGGTAAAAACATTGGTAGTTTAAATAAATAAACACATTGAATGAATCATATGTGATGTTATTGAGTTGTGATCTATAAATGTCACAATTTAACCCTAGACATCCTTTTATTAACTACAATAAGGGTTCTATTGAGAGTAGGGTAAAACCCACAATCGACTTTTCATTTAAAATAAGCCATCCATTGTCAACAAGTAAGCTCCTTAAGTTGATCATATATAGGAAACCATATAAATCAAATTATTAGGACCAACATATTACATTATCCATCATTCCACTTTATTGGAGGAATAAACATGAGATCTTGACCATTGGGTCATGTTAATATGTTAAAACCATCAATTACAGTATAGGTCCGACCATTGCATCAAGTGACCCAAGAAACCTTTGATCTAAGGGTTAATTGATTCTACAACTATATGATTAACTCACCATAGGATGTGGAGACCTGATCCACCATCATTCGTGACCATTAAGTCACCATAGGTTGTTAGATCAGCACTATATTTATTAATCAACATCAAATATTAAGCCAATGTCATCACTGATTGATAACATCAGTTGGGTACTTAATGGTTGATCATTAAACTTCTAATTGAGCCAAAACATGACCTAAGGGGGGTGACCATGGGTTTTCACCATCATTTTACACCTTTGATCATGGCCATTATTTGTCAAAATAGCAACATCATTGGTTGTTGCATGGTATCACCATCGGTTATGTAGTAGTGAAGGAAATAGCTTGAAAACCCTAATTTGAACCATTAATTATTTTGTTCTTAGCACCATAGATTGCTTCTGTCAACCTGTCCCAGATCATGTTACATCTTAAAAAGGTCATACACATGTTTACAAGTTCATATAGAGCTGGAACATAATAGGGAACACAACAAAAATTCGTAATTCTAAACAAGCATGGTTTCTCTATGCTTAGTTCATCACAATAAAGCATAACCATGAACTAACAAGCTTATAACAAGCAATATAAGTGAAGAATGTTATAAAACTCACATTTATAGAGTAGGTTAGATCCCAAAAAGTAAGAATCTTGAGCAAATAAGGCAAGAAAACCCTAGATTCAGACCTGAACTTGGCCAAGTAGGCACTTCTCTCCACAAAGAAGCAAAACCATAGAAGAAGAAATAAGAAGAATAGATTCTTGAGTTCTAGAGCCACTTCCACCATATAACAACAAGGTTATTATTACACCCCGGTCTCACAATTACCACTAATCATGAGATTAGGGCATAAATTGAGGATTTAACGTAATATTAAGACCACCCTTAATTTTTTTTCTTTCTTCATTATATTTCTCACATGCAATCACATAAATTAACTTTACAAGAGAATTTACACATTGATTTCTCTAATCAGATTTCAACAATAAAAATTCATGTAAAAACATTCATTATGTTTCTCATACTTTTAAACACATATGACTTGCTGATCGCATATATTGCTAAAAGAGGAATAATGTTATACATCATTATTTACAACTCTATCTTATTTCTTTACTAGGACCTAGAGTGACAAGGACTGACTAAACTTAACTATATTCAAACTTAACTCTTGTGGCAGATCTACTCTGATGCAATGATATCTTCAATCCCCACAGTTTCCCTAAAAATTGTGAGTAGAGGGGTGAGCCTACTCACTCAGTGAATGAGAACAACAATAATGCAATCTAAAGCACTGAATCAGACATTTATCATTCTTGTATAATTGAAATAAAACAAGATAGTAATTCAAATTAAAAGACTAGATATTCAAAAACTTACTAATAACATTGAACCCTACATCATTAGAAATAAACAAGTATGGAAATATAATCCTCACTAAATTCAATATTACGTTTAAAGAACAACTACTGCAAAGCTGAAATCAAATCTTTCTTAACTCTTCTTACTTATAAGAAACTCTATAAACTTATATTATCATATTTTAGCTTATGCCCTGATCATATGCTGTGTACTCTACATATGAAGACTCGTAGTACAATCTCATCGTACAAGACTTAGCTTAAAACCCGAGAAACTAAGCCTAGAACTAAATCCGAGTCTGCTTGACTCAAACCGTCACGTCTGACTAAGACGGCTAAACAACTGGCCTTTAACTGGACCTCTCCTTCTAGGCTGAGTACACAGGCAGAGGGTCTGAGACGCTCTGTGGGCCTCATCTTGGTATGCTCTGTGGGTACCTCTGGGTTACCACCGGGATCTCCGGTTCATGTTGGTTAACCTATCTTCTCTTAGGAGACTTTCTCAAGGGCTTTGTCTCCCCGCATGCTCTGTGGGTGCGTTATGATCCCCGTATACTGGTCGCCGCCAAGGTGGATCGTTTCCTCCCTACAGTGCAGACATCCGTATGGAATCTATGGTGTTCAGGGCACCTATGTCTATTATTTTATCATTCTTGGAAAGCTCTTACTATATTGTGTCTCTCTATTACTTATTCTTGACTCTAGTATCTCTATGGTATTGAGTCTATTCATCTGAAGCTTATAAATACGACATGTACTTCCTTACTTAACTTGGCAGAGCAGTATATTTAAAAACACTTTAATATATTGAAAATTCAACTGGTTATGCAGACATGCAGACTGAAATACTTAAACATACAAAGTACATGTCAGCTAACACTGATATTTACTCGAATCATGCAATAAAACTACTAGTATAATGATCAGGACTATTGAATTGAAATCATTGATGATACTGAACTGAATGCTTAACATATTGTTTACCACTTTTTTAGGGTTTCTCCGTACTCATGCACATATAGCACTTCTCATGTATTCAAACATATATCATGTCTACTAATATAAATACTCTCATTCAACATTTCTCACATTTATGCACAACACCGATAACATACCAATCTAGGGCATGTCATATCTCTACGCTTGCAATAGCATAACAACATATGCATTTCATGACAAGTATTTAAGTTAGAAAATCTGAATCTCATAAACAAACCATATATGCATATGAAATAATATTCAGCTAAAATCCCACAATATCACATGAAATATTTCAATCAACCATTTACTACTAAATTAGATATGTATACTTGTAAAAGCATACTAGATTTGGTTTTCATCCTTCATTACTTGCTATTCATAGAATATGTATTGTGAAAATCAGAAACTCTATTTATCCATATATCAAATCAAAGAGATCAAACATGTAGAATTATATACACTAGGAACATAAGTAGGATCATATAAGCATAAATCTAAATTTCAGCTATAATGTTGTTTAAGCACCCAAATAACTTGAAAAGTCAGATCTTCAGAAGATTCTCAATAAACTTCTTAATTCTATAGTATTCAAGATACATGGATATCTATATCCATGCCATCATATAAACATTTTCAGATCATAGTTGGAACATGAATTGAAGTATTCTATAAACTGAATTCAAGATGAGTTCTTTTCATTTATTGTCATCTAGGGAGAAAATGAGAATATAAGTTAAAATCATATAATTGAGTACAACTGACTAAAATATTCTTTTACCCACTCACCCTAAGTATTAAAACAGCTTAAAAACATATCCCATATATGAAAATCTTGATCTCATATCAGATCCCTAACAATTCACCCGTTCCTTCTTCCTTTCAACTCGGAAACCCTAGAAATGAGGGATTATGAAGAAAGAGTGAGAAAAGGGAAAGTTTTGATACCATTTTGGATAAAATTAGAGGAGGTACGAAATCTTGACATGTGAGAGAAGATTCACCATTAAAGTCTATTCAAAGAAGCTAAACTTACTTGGTTTCATCATTCCTCAGACTGCAAAACCCTAGATCAGCATCTCCATCACTTTCTCCTCTCAAACCCTAACTCTCCCTCTCTGTCTAGGATTTCGTTTCTCTGGATTGAATCACGAATTATGAGAGATCCTTGTGTGTTAGGTTGACCATATAGAGAAATTGAGCTGCTTGGGTCAATTTTACATTGATCCCTCACTATACTTTCTCTTATTTCAGCTGAATTTTCTGTCATAGAAATGTTACTATAATTCATCTACTGGTAAGGTCTAAATGCAACCAAAAATTATGAAAATTTAACATATTCTTTATGATTAAGTTTCAGATCACGATTTAAAATTTTAGATCATTTGGAGTTATTAATAAATAAATAAAATTCAAATAGTTCACTACTATATCAATCTAAAAATATGATCGGTCGAGTTTGAAACTCGACCGACAAACAATGTCATCACATTCTTCAAAAATTCTTATATTTTTGAATAGTGTTCACATTTGAGATATCCAAATCATATCCAAATTTGAATTCAATCATAGTTACACATAAAATAAGAAAAATCATTTAGTGAGACATTATAATTATCAAAATTTGTATTCATATGTCATCAAAACCCTAATTTGGGCCGATTAGGGTTTCCAAATCTTAAACCCTAATTATGTGAATCAAAGTATGATTAAATATTCTTATTATATTTAAAACATCAAAACTTAACAACCATCACTAATCAAGCTTTAAACAATGATCACTTAGTTAAGAATACAATCATCCAAGTAAACCCTAGTTTACCAATTAAGCTCAGATGCGTCATAACAATCCCCCCCCTAAAAAGGTTTAGCCCCCAAAACATAAATATGCAAGAAAAGTACTTTCAAGGTTTATTTTAAGCTTCTGATATCTTACATGTCATTATATTCTTATATTTCATACTTGAATATATCTTTCAACATTAAGTCCTTTATTTCTTTTCTAATCACAACATGTCTGAAACAGTTCCCAATGATATCCAATGAATTCTCTATGCTACAATCAATCATAGGATAGAGAGAGAAACAACCATTTTAATATTTTCATACTCTTGAGGTGTTACCTCAACATTGATAATCTGATCCAAATATCTCAATTCATACGGCTCAATATGTACTATTGTTCTGTGTTACCTCTAAGTCACAAAAGAGAGTTCACCATGTTGTTTTGAATTTTACTATTGTGCTACTCAAATAGAAAAATAGTCTTTAGTTGGAAGACTAGATTCAAAAACAATTGTATAATACTACTCACGACATCCCCATTGCATCATGGATGCATAAGGTGAAGCATCACCATCACAACTCATACTGTTCTCAAGTATGAACCCACACATAATTCAAGGTGTAACCATCGAGTTATAGCATACTAGGGTTTAAAAAACAGTAATAGAGTACTCCATGATTGTATTAGTCATTCAAGGACTATTCTTACCCAATTACCATCTCTTAGTTATATTAAAGCTAGGTATAACAAGCTATACCTCATTAGGGTTACATATCAATACAATATGGTTATCATCCCTTCTATTCATTTATTCATATGAGTGAATAGGTAAGACTACCTTATTCAGGGTAACCCTCCATTTGTTCCATCATCATTCAACCCATATCACCATACTAGAATTGTGCAATACTAAGATGGATTATTGGTATGAATGACTACAACTATCAAAAACCTATAATTAACATATTGCTTGCACAAGTACACTACAATCATACGTAGAACCAAATTACATCCCTCATTATACCTTTTAAAAATTACACTTCTAAAAACAAATTCACATATTACTAAAAGCCATTGTTTTCTCTTTTCTCCTCATTCATTACTACTTACTTCTTATTACTTATCCGTCTCATTTTGATCATATAGAATAAACATCCCTAAAATTGAAATGTACGAGGTAAGAATAGATTATTCATTATTCTTTCTATCACTGTAAGAATTTATTTCATATCGCACTTCACTCATATTGTATTTCTCCTTTTATTCAAAACACACCTCTTATATTTCAAATCTATTTCTTATCCTTTTCTCTAAATCATTTCCATATTGTTTATCTACCTTTCAGATTAGCTACCTTTAAACCCTAGATTACTATCAGTGCTAGTTTACTTCTCATAGTGAAAATCTCATGATCTTGTTTTATAGAGATGCTAGTATTCAAGGTCAAATCACTAGTGACATCCCTTGAACTACTACAACTCTAAACATTCTAGGGTTTGTTCCTTATCAATAGCATGACGTTATTGTGATGTGACTTTGCTCCCTTAATTTGAAATTCAAACTTTTGATCTCACTAGTTTTACTAAAGTCTTCCTTATCTTATCAATTGAATTTCCTTTCTCTTACCTGGCCATTCAGATATATTACATTCTCAATTTACCCTTCTAGGGTTTCATCATCATATTGTGTGTCATTATTACATTCACTAGATGCCTCTACCATGGTGGTTATGCATCAGATATGATTCATTTTCTTATCACTTCATTCCCACATTGCTCTTATTAAGGAATATATGAAAGAGAAGATGATTTTGAGACTTAGAATTCTTATCTTCAAACATTCATTAATACATTTCTCATATGTAGGTATCAACAAGGATACTTGACTAATTAGCACTTTCTTAAATCTCGCAACCTCTTTCTTTTATAATCTATAATATTACTCCATTATGTTACAAACCCTTCCTTACCTTCCATAATCCCCTTACCATATATTACTAATCCACATGTCATCTTTAACTTCTAGTTTTCTCTTATGATCATGTTTCTTCTTTTATGTGCATGATCATGTATACCGTGTTGCATATATTTCTTTTTATCCTTCTACTAATGTGAAGTTGAAATTCTAAATCAATAATCTCTCTACTAGTTTGACCTCATGTTTAATACATTATATATCCTTCATTTTAAATCAAACGACTCATGCATGGGTGAAACATAGTTTCTCTTTCAATCAAGTTTTTCCTTCCTGAATATAGTCTACCTTTGTATGACTTATTCATTTATTTAGATACACTTTTGTTCTTCTTTTAGAAACTAGTTTGTTGTTCTATAGAGACTTAGAATCCAATGGCAGTAAGGATGAATGTATTAAACTTATTAATAAATGTATACATTCCATGCTCTCAATTATATCATAACCCTCATTCCTTAATCAAGCTCATTATTTCCAACATTTCTCTTTGTTTCGACTGAATTTCTTATCCTAGTTTTATGATTTACATGCTCATCTAGTTCTCTTCACTTTAACTCTTCTGAAGACTCTTCACTTCTATGTACTTATCATATACTTAACTCTTTCCTTCTATTTTCCCTTTGTTTTGGAGTACATAAAAACATTGTACTCGGTTATATAATCCATTCCTCATGATTGATTTTTACTATCTTTTCCCTGACATACTTTTCTCATATATTTTCCATATTTCATATTTAGAGTTCATATAAAACTAATCATTAAACTTAATCTGAACCTTATGTCCTATTCCTTTATTCCCAATTAAGGGTTTCTCATATGAGGCCCCAAAGTTGGATCTTAGATATCAGTTTCAACTGATTCTTAGTTATCCCAGTCTTTCCCTTATACTTCAAAATCTTAGAGTATATACATTCCTACTAGAATTTGGATCTAATCTATCCCAAATTTACTCTTGTTATGTTACTAATAGAAGTCATTAGATCCCAGTAATGCATCCTGCCAGCTAGACCAGGCTGAACCTACAGTCCTAAAGCCAAGAGCTACTCAGGATTACTCAACTCCTATTGATCTCAAATGTGTGGAAGAAAACTTATCCACTTAGGAAATCTTATTCAAAGATCATTTCTAGTCTACTTGATACAAAGAATGTAATCAATAAATGCTACAACTGCATAGTGTACAATGAATCTTAAAGACCCATATATATTTCAAAACATTAAATATCTGAATTCAAACATATAAGAGCATTTCTATTCATCTCCAATAAAACAACAATATGAAATGAAAGTTCTATCTCATTTTATATTTATGCTCTTAATTCATGTTACTTATCTTATTTCTAACCCTAATATTTCTAGGGTTCCTCTCTAACCCATCCTTCCATTGTATACCTGGCCATGGTATACATGAAAGAATATACATAGTAGCTTGATACTGGTTAATCCAAGTACTCAGATATCGGGCCAAGATATCCAAATACTCAAATCCCCAGAGTGAACATCATAACATCTCTTATCTGCCACACTTAGGACTCTAACTTACTAACTTAATGGTCCCTAACAACTCAGCCTAAGCTCTGATACCAAGTTGTCACACCCCGATCTCACAATTACCACAAATCATGAGATTAGGGCATAAATTGAGGATTTAACGTAATACAAAGATCACACTTAACTTTTTTTCTTTCTTTCTTCATTCTATTTCTCACATGTAATCACATAAACTAACTTTACAAGAGAATCTAAACATTGATTTCTCTAATTTGATTTCAACAGTAAAAATGCATGTTAAAACATTCATTATGTTTCTCATACTTTTAAACACATAAGACTTGCTGATTCACATATATTGCTAAAAGAGGAATAATGTTATACATCATCATTTACAACTCTCTCTTATTTCTTTACAAGGACCTAGAGTGACAAGGACTGACTGAACATAACTATACTCAAACTTAACTATTGTGGTAGATCTACTCTGATGTAATGATATCTTCAATCCCCACGGTTTCCCTAAAAATTGTGACTAGAGGGGTGAGCCTACTCGCTCAGTGAATGAGTAAAACAATAATGCAGTCTAAAGCATTGAATCAGACATTTATCATTCTTGGATAATTAAAATAAAATAAGATAGTAATTCAAAATTAAAAGACTAGATATTCAAAAACATACTAATAACATTGAAGCCTACATCATTAGAAATAAACAAGTATGGAAATATAATCCTCACTATATTCAATATTACATTTAAAGAACAACTACTATGAAGCTGAAATCAAATCTTTCTTAACACTTCTTCTTATAAGAAACTCTTTAAACTTATATTATCATATTTTATCTTATGCCCTGATCATATGCAGTGTACTCTTCATATGAAGACTCATAGCGAACTACGATCTCACCGTACAAGACATAGCTTAAAACATGGGAAGCTAAGCCTAGAACTGAATCTGAGTCTGCTTGACTCGAACTGTCATGTCTGACTAAGGTGGCTAAACAACTGGTCTTTAACTGGACCTCTCCTTCTGGGCTGAGTACATAGGCGGAGGGTCTGAGACGCTCTGTGGGCCTCATCTTGGTATGCTCTGTGGGTACCTCTAGGTTACCACTAGGATCTTCGGTTCATGTTGGGTAACCTATCTTCTCTTAGGAGACTTCCTCAAGGGCTTCTTCTCCCCGCACGCTCTGTGGGTGCGTTCCGCTCCCCATATAATAGTCGCTGCCAGGGTGGATCATTTCCTCCCTACAGTGCAAACATCCGTAGGGAATCTATGGTGTTCAGGGCACCTATGTCTATTATTTTATTATTCTTGGAAAGCACTAACTATATTGTATCTCTCTATTACTTATTCTTGACTCCGGTATCTCTATGGTACCGAGTCTTTTCATCTGAAGCTTATAAATACAACATATACTTTCTTACTTAACTTGGCAGAGTAGTATATTTAACAACACTATAATATATTAAAATTCAACTGGTTATGTAGGCAGGAAGACTGAAATACTTAAACATATAGAGTACATGTCAACTGGCACTAATATTTACTCGAATCATGCAATAAAACTACTGATTATAATGATCCAGACTACTGAATTGAAATCACTGATGATACTGAACTAAATGCTAAACATATTGTTTACCCCTTTCTTAGGGTTTCTCTTACTCATGCACATATAACACTTCTCATATATTCAAACATATATCATGTCTACTAATATAAATATTCTCATTCAAAATTTCTCACATTTATGCACGACACCGATAACATACCTATCTAGGGAATGTCATATCTCTCCACTTGCAATAGCATAACAACATATGCATTTCATGACAAGTATTTAAGTTAGAAAATCCGAATCTCATAAACAAAACATATATGCATATAATATAATATTCAGCTAAAATCGCACAATATCACATGAATCATTTCAATCAACCATTTACTACTAAATTAGATATGTATACTTGTAAAAGCATACTAGATTGGGTTTCCATCCTTGATTACTTGCTATTCGTAGGATATGTATTGTGAAAATCAGAAACTCTATTTGTCCATATATCAAATCAAAGAGATCAAACATGTAGAATTTTATACACTAGGAACATAAGTAGGATCATATAAGCATAAATCCAAATTTCAGCTATAATGTTGTTCAAGCACCCGAATAACTTGAAAATTCAGATCTTTAGAAGATTGTCAATAAACTTCTTAATTATGTAGTGTTCAAGATACATGGATATCTATATCCATGTCATCATATAAAATTTTTTAGATCATAGTTGGAACATGAATTGAAGTATTCTATAAACTGATTCAAGAATAGTTCTTTTCATTTATTGTCATCTAGGGAGAAATTGAGAATCTAAATTAAAATCATCTAATTGAGTACAATTGACTGAAATGTTCTTTTACCCACTCACCCTAAGCAGTAAAACAACTTAAAAACATATCCCTTATTTGAAAATCTTGATCTTATATCAAATCCCTAGCAATTCACCTGATTCTTCTGCCTTTCAACTCGGAAACCCTAGAAATGAGGGATTATGAAGAAAGAGTGAGAAAAGGGAAAGTTTTGATACCATTTTGGATCAAATCAGAGGAGGTACGAAATCTTGACATGTGAGAGAAGATTCACCATTAAATTCTATGCATAGAAGCTAAACTTACTTGATTTCATCATTCCTCAGACCGCAAAACCCCAGATCAACATCTCCATCACTTTCTCTTCTCAAACCCTAACTCTCCCTCTCTCTCTAGGATTTCATTTATCTATATTGAATCACGAATTATGAGAGCTCCTTGTGTTTTAGGTTGACCATATAGAGAAATTGAGCTGCTTGGATCAATTGCACATTGACCCCTCACTATACTTTCTCTAATTTCAACTGAATTTTCTGTCATAGAAATGTTACTGTAATTTGTCTACTGGTAGGGTCTAAACGCATCCAAATATTATGAACATTTAACATGTTGTTTATGATTGAGTTTCATATCCCGAGTTAACATTTCAGATTATTTTGATTACCAATAAATAATTAAAAATCAAATAGTTCACTGATATATCAATCTGAAAATATGATCGGTTGAGTTTGAAACTCGACCGACAAATAGGTCAGAACATTCTTCGAAAATTATTATATTTTTCAATATTGTTTACATTTGAAATGTCAAAATCATATGCAAATTTTAATTCAATTAGAGTTACATATAAAATAATAAAAATCATTTAGTGAGACACTATACTTATCAAATTATGTATTCATATGTCATCAAAACCCTAATTTGGGCTGATTAGGGTTTCCAAATCTTAAACTCTAATTATGTGAATTAAAGTATGATTAAATCTCATCATTATATTTAAAACATAAAAACTTAACAACCATCACTAATCAAGCTTTAAACAATGATCAACTTAGTTAAGCATACAATCATCCAAGTAAACCCCAGTTTACCAATTAAGCTCAGATGCGGTCATAATAGTTATGACCTAGAGAAGTATAGGAGGAAGAAAAACAGAGAAATAAATGGGGGAAATAAGGGAATACTTACCCTTTCAGGTCATGATCACTAGGAAGGATCTTTAGAAACCCCTAAAGGAAGTCAATTGCAATCCTAGATGATTTTTCCAAGAAGATCCCCACTTTCTTCTTCCTTGGATAGGAAATTCACAGTAGCACAAAGGGAGAATGAGGTTCGTAGAAGGAGGGAAGTGGTGGAGAGAAAAAGGTTCGTTTGGGTGCTTAGGAAGAAGTATATGAACCTTTAAGATAAAGAAAAAGAAAAAGTTGAAGTTCTAGTATCTTTCCAAGTGTCCATGGCCTTAAACTATTAAGAATATACAAGAACACACACAAGAAACTCCCCCACCATACATATAGAACTTCTTATATCTCCTTTGTAGAATTTCCAAGCCAATCAAACAATTCATTAGTTGATAGATACTAAAGGTAGCTCATCCATGAAGGGGTAAACCCTAAAATACCCTTGAGGAAAACACCTTCAAACCATGGCTCAACTAGGAGCCTCATGGAAAAATACTCAAGAATGATAAGATAACATATAAAGAACATAATATATGTGAAAAATTGAAAATAAAACCCCTCAATTGGGTAAATTGCAAAAAAGTCCAAAATGTACATAAAATTGCATAACTTGGTCAAACATTGTCCAAATTGGACCAAATTTGAAACTTAAGCTTATCTTATGATTTAAAAGAATATAAAAAGGTTAGATTAGGGTTATGAGAATTCAATTATTGTATTTAAGCTTATTCAACTTATTAAGCAAGTTCAGGGGCCTTACATCGTGCTTCTTGGAATTCCTTTCCAACCAGACAAAATAGACACAACCAGTTAAGGCCCATAATTCAACTACATCATTGTGCTTCAATAAATTGCTAATGCAATTAAGACAATCCATAAGAGAGTATATAAATCTATTATTGAGTTTCACTTGACATCTACCCCAAATATATCTTTCGTATCTATAAGATCACAAAAGATGTTCAACTTAGTCCACAATAAGATGACAAAGTTGACAATAAGGATCAGATACAGTGTCCCATTTGGTTATTTTGTATGTAGTTGGAAGGATAGTATTTAATAATTTGCATCTAATAAGACTCAATCTAGGTTGGTGAAGATATAGCTAGATATTGGTATAAGATAGACATTCAGAGAGGGAATGTCAACAACTATTCCATAAGGAAGTTACATCAATATGGATGAACTTTGGATACTTATCCACCATTCTATGCCAATAAGTAGAATATACACCTTTGTAAATAGGTTAGTTTTCAAGATTTAGGTCTTACTTCCTTGTCATCCAAGAACTCCATGTTCCTAGTTCATGCAGAAGCTTGTGAATTCCTTTTAAGTATTAAAGCTGGCTAGATCTTCAAGAAGTCTGAGATTTAGGCCACCTTATAAAGGGAAAGCAAGCTTAGACCAACTAGTTGGGTGAATGGGACTACCCATTATAAAATCTGACATAATGATCTCCATTCTATTTAGTACTACAATAGAAATCTCGTCCTGCCTCATCTAGTATTTAATGAGGCCCATAGAATAGTATTTAATCAAAATTATGTGACTAGCCATGGAAATATTCAAACTAGGCCACTTATATATCATGTCTCTCAAACAATCATAAAAATTATTGAAGTGCCTTCTCTCAAGGTTACATCCCACCATAGGGAAGCCTAGGTACTTGGTTGGCCACACCCCTTTCTGGATGTTCAAACATCTTGTAAGTGAATCTTTATTTTTGCAAGAAGTCGAGAGATAGATATGTGTTTTTGTTGTATTATAGTGCATGTGAGATAGTCACCCAAAATATCAAAGAAGAGTTTTGAGAAACTATAGGCTTCAATGTATCTCTTCAATAAAGACGAGGTCATCATCAGCAAATAAGAGATGACTAAGAGGTTTTGTGCATTTGATAGGATACGATCTAATGTTTTTCTTCTCATAAGTTTATCAATCATTCTACAAAGGCCTTGCATAGAAATAGTAAATAGAAGTGGAGTGAGGGGATCCCCTTGTCTAAGGTGATTAGAGCTTTTAAAGAATCTAGTGGAAGAGCCATTGATACACAAAGAGAATGAAAGGGTACAAACACATTGTTTGACAAGGTTAATCTACTGTTCGCTGAATCCAAGATTGTGGATACGATTCCATAAATATGAACATTGAACATATTCAAAAGCTTTGGTAATGTTGAGATTGATACATGTAGTTGTTGAAATTGACAGTGAATTCAGATGCTAACATAAAATAGTCCTCAATGTTTCTTCCCTAGATGAATGTGCCTTGATTACATGAGATCAACTTTGGTAGAAAACAAGAAAGCCTACATGATATAATCTTCATTATGATTTTATACATAATAGAATAACATGAGATGGGTCTGAATTCCATTGGAGAAGAAACATTATCTCTTCAGTATGCGAGCTTACAAGAAATGGTTCACTTGATGAACAATGTTACCACCTTCAAAAAACCAGATTATGGACTTAATTAGATCATTATTGATGAGGTTCCAATTTTGTATGTAAAAGAAATTGTTAAATCCATCCAGGACTAGACTCTTTTTAGGACCAATACTCCAAACAATATCTCTAATCTCTTCAGCATTTGGCACTTTACATAGATTAGTGTTATCTTCATCATTAACAATATTGAGTTAATTGAAATCTAGGTTATTGTCAACCAAGGTCTCTAGATTGTATAATCCTTCAAAGAAATTATGAGTCTCAATGGTTGTGTCTTCCTCATATTGAATCACTTTACCATGAGGGTCAAACAACTCAACAATGGAGTTGATAGCTTCATGTCTCTTGATGATATTGTGATACATATTTGTATTCCTATATCCATTAGCTATCCAGTCTAAATGACTTATTTGCCAATAATATTTCTCCTTGACTTTAGCAAGAGTTGCCATCCTATCATAGTTAACTTTTTATATATAAGTTCAACATCTAGAGGAGAATGACACAATGCAGTAGTAATATCATTGAACTCCATCTTTTTTATATCAACAAGGTTTGTTAAGTTCACATAGTTCTTCGACCATGGCTTCAAAAAATTCTTCACTGGTTTTAGTTTATAGTTAAATGAATAAAGGGGATTAACCAGAATTGGTGAAGTCTAGGCCTCCTTGATAATGTAATGATATCCTAGCTAATCCATCCAAAAATTTAGAAACCTAAATGGTTTCCTTTTTTAGATGATATTCCTCATGTTGACATTGATATTTGAATGATCTGAATAGGTACATGTAAAAATCTTGGTTTTGGAACTAGGGAACTTGGTGAGCCAATCATCATTAAGTAGATCTCGATCAAGCTTGCAATCAATATGTTTAGCATAACCTTTCTTATTATGCCAAGTGTAAATCTCATTGCCCACAAAAGGAAGTTCAGTAAGGTTAACTTTATCAATAGAGGTATTAAAAGAGCTTAATATGATGGACGGAACCTTACAAATTCCAGATTTCTCCTCTCACTTTCTGATGTTATAAAATTCTCTAGTAACTACCCAAAGCTCATAAATTGAAGTAGATGGAGTCTCAAACATATTCTATAGACTTGTATGTTCCTGTAACTGATTCCTCTCATAAATACATGAAAGAAAAAGATGAATACCTCCTTCATTAATGAATTGGATAGAGATGTGTTGGTCATTCATTTACAAAGGATGAATGTCCCAAGACTTAGGATTCCACCCCACATATACATGACCATTGGGATCACGATCGTGGTTATAAATCCAATTCCAACCACTGGGAAAGTGTCTAGGAGAAGTATGAATTAAATGTATTTTGATTTTTGTCTTAGCAAGAATAGCAGTAGATGCTTTAGCTTCTAGAATGTTTCTTCTCACCTCCCTTTTCTTATGTGGTTTGCCTAAACCACGTACATTGGTCATAATGAAAGTCATTAACGATCTCTATAGGAGGAATGTGTCTTACATGACCCATCATCCTTAGAATATCTAGGAGTCATGTTATACTACTAATTAGGGTTATTTCCAAATTTCTTGGAGCATGTTTCTACACCTCCATTCCGAACCACATCTGAGGATTTATGAGGATTGGCTTCATTATCAACATTTTCATCAACTTCAGACTCCACTAGGGGATTGAGAATCGCAATAGGAACTACAGGAGGAACTACTGTGTTAGCTTGATCTTCACCTTCATTGTCTTCAGTGACCTTAGGTTCAA
The DNA here is from genome assembly GCA_963693085.1 of Alisma plantago-aquatica. Classification (NCBI taxonomy): domain Eukaryota; kingdom Viridiplantae; phylum Streptophyta; class Magnoliopsida; order Alismatales; family Alismataceae; genus Alisma; species Alisma plantago-aquatica. The sequence goes on along the minus strand of OY856412.1, from coordinate 617,812,829 downwards.
CATCTTTTTTTGCAGTTGCAGGTTCCTCGTGGCACATATTTTCAAATCTATTTCTTGTGGTGGCGTTAATCACCTTTTCTGTGGTGACCTTAGTTTTTTTTCCCTTTGTTGACCTATCTCCATTGTTGATTTTCCTTTTGTTTATCTTGTAAAGGAACTTCCCCAATGGGCTTCAGAGGACAATCATTGTGATTGTGACCGAAGACCTTACATTTAGGGCATCTGTTTGGGATGCGTTCATAGTTGATGATTATTGTGATTGGATATCTTTTCTGCAAGTGAATCTAAATATCACTGGGTGGTTCCTCTTCAACATCAAGTTCCACCAACGCACATGCTTCTCCAAAGGATTCTTGGCATGTGGATTTTTAGCTGATTCTCAATAGTTTCCCAACACCACTTATCATGATGTTGATGGTACTAGGTGACTAGTTCCTACCTATGATGGGTATACTGATCCAAACTAGTACTATTTTAAAGAAGCCCTTATGGATGTCATCTCCAGTTTGTAGTCTTTGACAAGCCTGTTACCAAACCAATGTGGACCCCCATTGATTATGCTTTTATTATCTTTAGTGGAGTTAAAATGTAGGAGGAAGAACTTATCAGGCTTAGAAAAGAGATCAAAGCCACCCTTAGGCTTCCATACCATTCTAATCCAGTCGAGAAGATGATAGTAGTAGGGTCATTTACCCATCACATAGAGGATCACAATATGCTCCCAACATTTCTCCATCACCTCCAATGTGGGATCATCAATCGTGATGAATCTTTTACTGTCAATCTTTTAAGGTGGTGCAAAATCAGGTTGTTTGAAGATCTCCATGCTACCAAGAACTTGGCTCCATGAATTCTTGGTGATTGTAGAGGTAGGTTGGCTCATGTTGAATCCTTTGGGGAAAGGCCTGACAGAGGGGACGAGTATCCCCCTTCTACAAATTTGGGAGGTCTCCTTCCTAATTGTGAGTCAGTATGTCACAAATTCCAGGAGACTAGTGCGTTTGAGATTCATGATTATTTGTTGAAGAGTTGGTTATGCTAGAAAAATTATAGAACTATTAAACTAATAACTAAGGGGGATTACACTTATAATAAGTAAGAGAAATACTTATTCTAAGATCAAATATGAAAGATTATTTATGATCATGATTAATCAAGAAAAGAACTGAGATTGACTCGATGATATAAGATATTGGGGTTATGGGTTTTGCAACCATAGCCTATGTAAAACTAGATTGATGAAATATATGGAGATAAAGGAAGTTCCATTAAGGCATGTGAAAACATTTTCAAATGCATTTACAAAAGTCAAACTTCTTACAAACCCATTCATCTTGGTGTTTATAGATTCTTGCCCCACCATCCCAACAAAGCTACTTCAGAGGTCCCATCTAGAGATTTTCACATTTTTTTCATTATTCCGAGCCTTGGGGTCTGATTTCTCATCACCCAAGGCTAACATTCAACACAAAAAGAAGAAATCAATTTGTTTCAATCGTATAATAATCCAAACAAACACCCGCTAGCAAGTTTTATAATATAGAAGTCGATCTAATCTACTATGGTCATGGGGCTATACCACATGCCCAGATATGAGGAACTACTCATGATCCATAGAAATTATGTAATGAACAAGTGAAGGAAGAAAGGAAGCAATAGACTAGAAAAGAGGAAAGAAACTAGGAAGGTGTCTGGTCTAGTGACAGTGGAATGACTTCCGTTCTTAGTTCCTTTCCCAAAACAAGAAGACCAAACAAAAATTGAACTAGAAATTTTATTGAAGAAACAAAAGGACAAGATGCAAGAATTCCAAAACAAGGATGTAACATGTGCTGAAACTAAAGTAAGATACAAAAATTGGATCCTTTTCTATCCAGAGTCCCCCCTCTTTTTATAGGGAAAGGAGGGGTGGAAACACTCCAATAAACTGGTTGGCAACACTATAAATAGTTTGGTCATGGATTGTGAGTTGATTGGTTCAGGTCATGAGTCACCCGAATTACAACCGTGAATGTGCAGGCCTAGAGAAGCAGGTCAAAACCCTAAAGAAAGGTTGTGGCATCATTTCACAAAGAACAGGCTTTTAAGGTACCCGCGTCAGATGTTTGGGGCTCTAGAACGCTTGCTTTGGGATACTAAGTTGACATGTTCTCTATATGGATATCTCAGTTCAAATGATGAATTGGAAGGCTGAGTTGGCATCGACACTATGAAATGACCATTTGAAGTTCTGGGATGGAGTGCTCTGTGATTGAGTCAATTGGTTCACTAACTAAATCACTCGACTCAAGTGCTGAAATGCTTGGAAAATGTGTATTCAAAGTCTTGTGCTCGTTATTTCCATGTAAGGAAGCATGCCCTTGTTCTCTAAGGCAGAGAAATTGTGAATGAGGGTTGAATATGCAAAATAGGAGTGAAAAATGGTGTGAATTCTGAATAATGGGCCAAGAGTAAGTAAATCACAATTAATTCCAAAAAAATGGCAAAAGTAAGATAAAGTCTTAGGAAAAGACTTTAAAAGATAGACCTACATATATCATTCCTGTTTTAGATAGATTTCTCCCATGCAATTTAAAATTTAATGTTTTTTGAGGATAAGAAAATTTATAATTTTTGAGTGTAGGATGGGTGTATTTACCGACATGACCCATGTCATCTTTATTTCTATCCAACACTATTTAAGAATATTCTTGTATTAATCACACATACATATCATTGTGTTTTATTTGTCTATTTTCTAAATAAATTTATAAAATTATCATAATTCGAACTGCATGTAATAAACCATTATCTTTTTGGCATAGATTGACTCCATGTTTGCATTGCATCCATTACACTATTCTGATCATGTATCCTTCATGAATGAAGCAAATGTCCTATTTAACATTAATATTGAAATATTTTCATTCATGGAACCTATTCTATCACTGAGGAACTAAATTTTATCATTCCATGAAAATGATGGCAAGTCTTATAGGACTGGTATGAATGAAATTCAATGTGTCTTTTACTGTCCAATATTGCTTATATAGGAGTGTCTCTTATCCTCAATGTCTAAGGGTGTAATTGAATTGATGTTATGATTGTACTAATGTGCTAATTGCAAATAAATGAGTTGAACTGGCCCAATCGCTCTTTTACATTTCTTCCATCATCTTCCTAGCCCCCATTTGCCAATAATAATAAAGACTCAAAATGATCCAAAACCTATGCTTGAGGTGTCACACCCACACTCACTCTTCTTATTTCATACCATTTCTATGTAATTGGATTGTGTCACCATCATAAAAGATTCCAATATGCATAAACAGAACTAAATGTGCAATATATGTGTTTAACTAGTATAATTCAATCTTGAGTCGAATAGAGGAGAGATGTGCAACCCTTTTTTCCATTCTCCAATATCCACCTAAGACCACTACACACTACCCACAATATCATTCTACAACATAGTTCTTTTCTTATGCAAATATCATATTCTTATACAAGATCATATAAAACTTAAAAAATTTCTTGCCCTTATTTAGATTTTGAATTTTTGACATGGTTACATGTGTCTCCATGTGAAATTTGGAAAAAGACTAGCTGAAATTGTGCTATGTGATTTTAAGAAAGTAGGTTGCTTTACCATAATTGGTGGTACTGGAGAAAAGATATTGGGAGAAAGAGGATGATAGTCTGAAAATGTTATTTAGCATTCTATATATTCTTTTTTTCTAATCAAGGATGAGCAACAATAAAGATCAGGAATATTTGATGAATGTAGGTTCATCTCAATGAATTACATATTTTAGAGTACATTCATCTGTTTTTACTTTCTAATTCCTACAATTCTACATAGATTTACTTAATTATTTTTTGTTCCTTTTTTTAATTTTTCTATTATGTTCCTTTCTTTTTTTCTTCCAAATAGGAGATCAACCGCAAGGTTCAAGCAACACTAGCAGTACAACGTGATAGACTTTTGGTAGAAGCCAAGACTATTTTGCAAGACAAACTATGGGCAACTAAGGAAGTTGAAAGATAGAGAGAACTAACAGAGACATCTATACAAAAAGTTGAAGATTCATGCAACCCCATTATCCAACCACCCATTAAAGCTCAAAACATCACACTCAAGATGCAATGGGTGACGATGATGCAAGACAACAGTTTTACAGGATGAACCAGTATGAAAAACATCACCACTTGTAGAAGTTCATAGACCTTTATGGACTAAGAAAGCTAGATGGTGTGTCTGAAGAGTCCATGAAGATAAGATTGTTCTATTATTCCCTCACTGACAAGACTATTGCATGATTCTAGTGTATAAAGTGCCAAGTTGACATGTATTTGGTTTATTTAAGTATTTTAGTTTGCTTGTATGCATAGTATGATGATTACTCAAAATATTATAGTATTTTGAATATACTGATCTACCAAGTTTAGAATGATATACATGTTGTATTATAAACTTCAAATAAATAGACGCGGTACAATAGAGATACAAGAGTCAAATATAAGTAAGGAAAAGATACAATATAGTAAGAGCTTTCCAAGAATAATAAAATAATAGACTTAGGGGCCCTAAACAGCATATAACCCCTATGAGAGGTCTGTGCCTTAGGGGTGAAACGACCTAACCCTGACAGTGTCCAGTATACGGGGGTCGGAACGTACTAACAAGTGGTACGGGGGATGAAGCCCTAGTGGAAGTCTCCTTAAAATACAGAATGTAGTGTCCAACATCAACCAGAGATCCTGGTGGCACTAGAGTACAAAAAAGCCAATAGGTGGCTTGACTCTCTGCCTATGTGCTCAAGTTATAGGAGGAGTCTAGTTTTATGGCCCACAGGTGTGCCAAGGCTAGAGTGCCATTTTTCCTATTGCAGACCAGTGATGTTGTCAGGCTTAGCAATCCCAGGGTGTCAGCTAAGTCTTGTACAGTGAGATCGTAGTTTTCTACAAGTCTTCATATGTAGAGTACACTGCATATGATCAGGGCATAAGCTAAAATATGATCATATAGGTTTAAAGAGTTTCTTATAAGTAAAAAGAGTTAAGAAACATTTGAGTATAGTTTTGTAGTAGTTGTTCTTTAAATGTAATATTTACATTCCCTATTATTTTAACTGTATTGTTTTAGATCTGCTCAGTGTAGTAATTACTATATTTTATTCTAGTTTAATAAATTATCTAGAGTATCATGCCATATTTATGTTTGTTAATGATTAGACTCTTTAAATATTACTGTTGTTATAATTGATATCAATTGCTTAAAGGTATATCTGTAAATATATCAGTGCTTTAGACTGTTTCCCTGAAGTACTCATTCACTGAGCGAGTAGGCTCACCCCTCTACTCAAAATTTTTAGGAAAACCACATGGACTTGAAGAAGGTCAAAGCATCATAGTATATCTACCACATGAGTTAAGTATGAGATTAGTTAAGTTCAGTTGGTCCATGTCACTCTAGGTCCTTTTATAGATGTGAGAGAGTTGTAACTGATGTTTGTATGTTTGTTTCCTTAATAATAGAGAATGCAAATGATTGTCATGTTGTATGTACATGGAAGTGTGAGAAATGTAATGAATGTATGGATGTGTATCATTGATGTTGAGATCTATTAGAGTAATAAAAGTTTAATTCTCTTGTAAAGTTTGTTTATGTGATTGAATGCGAGAAAACAAAGAGTTTGAAATAAAAAGGAAACATCGGGAGTGAACTTTGTATTAAGTGTAATACTCATATTCATGCACTAATCTCATGATTAGTGGTAATCGTGGGATGTGGTTGTGACATAGATGCTACAAGTGTGGACAAAAGGGGCACTACAAGAGTGAATGTCCCAAGTCAAGAAAGTCACACCACAAGGGAAGTTCAAAGAAGGAAGAGAAGTACAAGAAGGAGAGAAAGTACAAGAAGTACAAGAAGGAGAGAAAAAGTCCGGCCATAGTAGCCCAGGTGGTAAGAGCTCGGTAAGTCCCAATGAAGGACCCGGGTTCGAACCTCACCGAAGGCACTTTGCGAACGGCAACTCACGCTGATTAGGCGCGGGAGGGGGGTGACCAGACCACACCCTCTCATGCCTCGAGAGTTTACCATGTCGGCTTCGCCCGGAGTGGGTTCTCTCGGTCATAAAAAAAGGAGAAAGTACAAAAGGAAGGACAAGAAGGAGAAGAGACACAATAATGCAGTTCATGTAGTTTAAGAAGCTTCATCTTCAAGTAGCTCAAGCTTCGAAGAAGATGGAGAGTGCCACCTTGCACTCATGGCCACTACTAGTGAAGAAATTGGTGAGGTAAGTGAGGTAAGTTTGCATGTGCTATCTAAGGAAGCTATCATTGACTTTTTTTATTTCTACTCTTTCATCTTTTGCTAAATGTAAATCTAAAAGAAAATAGTTCGGAAAAATCATTGATGATTTATATGTTGAACTTGAAAATCTTGAGCTGAATGGGAAAACTAATCTTGAGAGTATTGATAACTTGCAAGGGATATACCTTGATCTTAAGCTCAAATACAATGGAGTTGAAGTTGAGAATGGTATCTACCTTAAGAACATTGAAAATCTTAAGGAAGAAAACCAAATTGCCTAAAAGAGCTTGAAATGATTAAAATATGAAAATTTTGATTTTATGCTTCTTATTGATTCTCATAGAGATGATAGAGATGTCTATCTTAAAGAAATCCAAATGCTTAAATCTGAAAATGCTAGGTTGCTTTTTCAAGTTAATTGTAACATCCCTGACCCGGGTTATAAGCTAACCCTAGGTGTTTTGCTTAATTATGTAATTAGATGCTTGATACTATCTCCTGGTATGTAATTAAAGCTCCTGAGGAACATATATTTCCAATTCTGTCCCTTTTGAACAATGTTGTAATATTGATTTGTAATACAGGGACCCATGTGCAAATTACCCAATTAAAAGGGTTAACTTGCAAATTTCATATATCTAGATGTTCCTCTTATGTTGAGACATCATAAGAATGTATATGATGAAGTACGATGGATTCTCCAAGCTTGGGCACCAAGATGCAGCTTGTGGAGCAATCCTTGTGCTTAAAACCCTAATTTTGGTGTAAAGTGCAATTTACCCAAAACTAAGGATGAAACTTGTAAAATATACCATCTAGAGTATATTTTATGACTCTTGACATCATTTAGATTAAAATGATGAAGAGGGAGCTTCATTTGAATAATCAGATAAGAAGGATAATTCTTGAAAACACAATAATCAAGTTGTAAGTAATGAGACCCTTTTATATGTGCACCTTAGTAATAAGTTGACCTTCTTTGCCTTTAGCCCTGGGTTTTAGAAGGAGTTTTTTTTAAGTTTAGAGAAGGAAAAACCTGCTTATAAAAATAAAAGGACCTAGATGAGAAATGGAGAAACTAGTTGTCCTTATGTTGAAAATTCACCCAAAGTATATATACTCCATTCCTTTGCAAAACAAAGAATCATTTCCTTCACTTCCTCACTTATCCCCTTGCTTAAACCGACTGAAGGCAGAGCTCTGGAGCATAGGTGAACAGCCAACCTGTTCTAGGTAAGAATTGACCATCATCTATCTCGGAATTGTGGAGGAAATCATGGTGCAAGGTTGGCTTTATGGTTTTTCTTACTTGGTTCCCCTTTCTAGCCGTCCTTTCCCAACCAATTCTTGGAGAAACAACCTTGGCCGACCTGTGGAGCTCATAACGCCATTAAAGGCTTGGAATCTTGGAAGCTTGGAGCCCTAGGAATGACCTTAAGGTGGGTTTTATAACTCTAAAGCCTTTGCTTTGTTATGCATATCTTCTTTCTTGCAAATAGTAGCTTGTTCTTCTTTCCCCTACCTTTCCTTGCATTCTTGCAAGTAAAACCGTGAAGAACAGACCTTAGTCTCAATGTAGATGACGATGGGTGTGAATACCTAGGCAACTTTATCAAACAGTCTCCCATCCTTTTGGTCCAAACGGTTTGCAAAACTGTTTGGGACCAAATGGTTTCAGAACCGTTTGGACTCATGCGGTTTGCAAAACTGTTTAGACTCAAATGGTTTCAAAACCATTTGGGAGGTTTGACCAATCATTGACCGTTTGAGGGTCTGCTGGACACATTATGAATTAACCACCTACAAAGAATCATCATCTAATTATGAGTAATTCTCAAGTTGAAGGCACTTTAATCACCTAAACCCTAATCAGGTTCAATTGCTGATTTTATGGACCAATCATGTTGAAGTTTGGGTTGAGTGGCCCAAACGGTTTCAAAACCGTTTGGGGATCACCCAAATGGTCTCAAGACCATTTGGTGATCACCCAAGACCATTTGGAGGTCTAGGGTTAAGATAATTTGATCAATTTAAGGTCCAATCACAATAGGTTGTTGAAATAATCAAAAGTGCTAATTTGTGACTTAATTAGGGCTCAACTCTTAACAAATGGACTTAGTTTTTTATGAGACTTTGGGCAAACGGTCTCAAGACCGTTTGGAGTATGCCCAAATGATCTCAAGACCGTTTGGGTCAAGTCATGGCCCAATTGGGTAATAGTTGATGGGTTCAAATTCAATTAGACTCATGTTGATGGATGTTGATGGTTGATCGATTACAAACCCTAATCTAATTGGTTTCAACCCTAATGGGCTATCAATTGAGGGTCAATTGAGTGTCCAATTGGTTAAGGATAACCCTAATTGGCTCAATTGATAAGTGGTTAACATGTATGAGGTCAATTGATGGGTTTAACACTGAAAACCCTAACCAATTATAAGTGTTGATGCACTTTTTAGGTCCATGCGGTTTTGAGTCCAAACGGTCTCAAGACCGTTTGGGGGGCAAACAGTCTCAAGACCATTTGGGCCAAATAGTTCATAAACCATTTAAACGCATGCGGTTTGGTCATGTGGTTTGGTCATGCGGTTTGCTCAAACGGTTTCAAGTCAACCTTGGCTAAACGGTCAACATGATCAAACGGTTTCAAGACCGTTTAAGATCAAACAATCTTGAGTGTGAACATGTCCATGCGGTCTTGAAGGTCAAAGGTTCCAAATGGTCAACCCCTCCATGCGGTTTCAAAACCATTTGGAGGTTGAAGTGTGAAACCGTTTGGGGACTTTTAGGGTTGAAGATGCTTAATGCCTTGAAGGTTTAGATGGTTCAATGGTTGATTAACTCAAACCCTAATGATACCTAAAGACATTAAGGGGTTAAGTAACTAGTAGATTGACTCATGCTGTGATCAATGGTGAACTTTACCAATGTACCCTTGAAGGGTTCAAGTAGACAACACCCCTTGATTAAGCAAACCCTAATGACCATACTGGTGATGACTTGACTTATGTTAATCAACGTTAACTTGACCTAACCTAATCTAGAGTGATGTAAACATCATCTATTAGTGAGAGGAGAGAGAAGGCTCCTAATATGAATGAAAGTCATGAAAAACACCCTTGATATGCATGAATGCACATGATTAGGGTATGATTCACTAAAGTGAGATTATAGAAACAATAATTATGATAATTGATGAGTCTTAACTTAATTTAAGGGCATCAATGATAATAATCTTCATACATGATGATGCTATGAGCTTAGTTCAATATGAAGTGAATAGTAAACCCTAATTCTAGGGTAATACCAGGTAATATGAAGAGTAAGCCCTAATTGAGGGTGATGTGATGAAATGTACAATAAACCCTAATTCCAAGTTATGCTTTAAGCATGAATCTTCATGATTAAAGTATGAGATGAGGAATCATTATTCCTAATCATAATGAAAGGGATCGGATAACCCTAATTGATGTAAATAAAGGGAACCTAACCTTAATAAAGGCATGATGGTACAAACCTTGAATTGAAAGGGTATTTCTGCTTTAAAAATTGCTGATCTGGAAATGAATTGTTTATTATTATCAGTTGAATTAACCATGCAGGTTATTATAAGAGCATGATCATAACCAGGTAAGGGTTATGATATTATATTCATTAAAAGCATGTTGTAGGCTTTATGAATAATGACATATGCTATGTTACCTATGTTTAGGTGACAACATATGAGTTTAATGGGCTGTAAGAGCCATGAGTAACATCAAGGTCATGCTGATTAGATGACTTATGATGAATAAAGGGCTTGAACACCCCCATTCTTGAATCATAGTAATGAAATGGTTAAGAAATGATATCCATATGATAACTGATGTGAGTTAGACTTGATACCTTTAGTATTCTTCTTTATAGTAGTGTTTTAAATAGTCAAATGTTTGGAAACATGCTTGATTCTAAAAGAATACTGAAATGTACTTAAATAATCAAGTATAATCATATCATGTAGAGCCCTGATCATAGATCCATCATTGTCAGAAGCTAAATGATGGTGAAATAGGTTTTCCTAAGGGAACTCCTGGATCACATACTTTTGAGTATGTGTGGGATTATGGACGCGAATATCCTTATGTCCTAGTGTTGGAACTGTTGTAAGATGTACCTTAATCCATCAACCCTTCACTATGTGTTTATGCCGGGGTGATGTATCACTAATCTCCCGAGGGAATCTTTAATGCCGCATCGATGAGAGATAAACAAGAGATCTTTCGATGGCGAAGAGAGTACAGAATGCCACTGTGACTCTAATAGTGAAGTGCCAGAATACCCTGGTAAGCTATCTTAGCAGAGACACGAGATGTCCTGCATATTGATCCTCACACTGACTGAGGAAGATGAGATCATAAGAATCCAACTCTTTTGATGACCTAGGTATGATACCGATGTGACTTAGTAGTGATCGGTTGGAGTATGAGCGGTATATCTCATCTCCGTAGGGCATAATAATGTTTGAAAAACATAATCAACCGCGTAGCATATCTGCTTAGGTTGAACTACGAGAAAAAATGATTGATGTCACACTATTATATTAATATTCTGTTTAAGTATCTAGTATACATGTTCTTCATATTCCTTAATGAAGTGATTGCTTAAGTAGTAGATGCTTTACTTATTATCAAACCTATTGTTGAATGATTTAAGTTACTTTGCTTATGATTATTCCTCAATTTCTATAACAAAGCTTCTAGCAGAGAGTTATAACTCTCGCTGGGACAATTATTTAAAATTGTCTCACCCCATAGATTTCAACTTTTTAGGTGGTCGCCGAGGATGAAGGAACCAATCTGCGGGTGAGTAGTATCAGCAACAGCAACACCAGGGGTAGCAGTGAATCTCAGGTGGAGATACTGACTGTCAAGTCCTATAGTTAGTTTGTCTTATGTCATCTCTGTACTCTCAGGTCCTAGGAGTCATTAGGTATGAGATTTTGGCTTCAAGCCTCGAGATTTTGTATCTGGATGTATATGATCACTCAAGAGGTGGTTTAATAGAGATGCAATGATAAAACATGATGTAAATTGTTTATCTTGTTTCTTATAAAGGAGTTTTGTGATTTAAAAATCTTTTCTTAAAAAGTTTTAATTTCTAGTGATTTTTCATAATTCCGCTGCCAGTTAGTTAAACAATCACTTTCATAGACTTTACCGCTTCCGCATTAGTTAATCCTATGTTCGTGAGACAGTCATCACAAATTATTGGTATCAGAGCTCTAGGTTCGCTGAGTCTACAGAGACATAGGACTTAGGATGTCAAGTCTATTCTTAGTGTCTTCCAGTATATCTAATAGTGTCTTCTACTCCTCAGGAGAAGAAGATAATTAAGGATGTCTGGACCACACGAGGAGTATGTGGAAGAGAGTAGTGTTGCTGCACCCCGAGAAGGTGCAAGGAACCCAGAAATAGAGCAACTTATACCTGAGCCACCTCAGTTTAACCCAGCTGACATGGGGAACCCAGATGTTCAGACCATGTTCAGGCAGTTTATGACTGCCATGACACACATCACAGACAGGATGCCCATGCCTGCACCTAGGGCACCTGCCCAGTCAGAAGGACAAGGTATTGGTAAAACGTTTGAACAACTTTTCCGAGTCGGAGCAACTGAGTACTTTGGAACGGCTGACCCTGCAGATGTCGATCTGTGGTTAACCAAGCTTGAGAAAGCCTTTAGAATTCTGAACATCCCAGAAGCTGAGAAGATTAGACATGTTGTCTATCTTCTCAAAGGAAGTGCTGGTCACTGGTGGACCATGGAAGAGCAGAAGAGGCCTGGTGTGGAGGCTACATGGGAAGTCTTTCGTTGGGAATTTGTCAATAGATATTTCCCTAAGACGTTCCTGGATGAGAAAGCTCTCAATTCGAGAGGTTGAGACTAGGTCTGATGAACATTAGCGAATATAAAGCTAAGTTCATGGAGTTTTTGCGGTTTTGTCCGCACATGGCTGCTACTGAGGAAGAAAGGATTAGACGGTTCGAGAAAGGGTTGAATGCCGAGTTGACTACTCCCATGTATGCCCTAGAGAACCGGGAAAGGTTTGCTACCTTCGTTGAGTCAGTCTGAAGGATAGAGAGGTATGTAGCCGAAAAGAGGTAAACCCATAAGAGATATCCTCAGTTCCAGGGGTCTTCATCTAGAGACTTCAAGAAGCCTAGATTTTCTGCACCTACACCTCCACCACCTAGACCTAGTTCTCAGACACAGTGGACACTGAGTAGAGGTAGAGGAAGAAGCCTACCACTACAAGAGACTCACAGTTCATCATCGATGTCAGTCACAGGACCACCTAGACCACAACAACAAGACAGGAATTGTTACATATGTGGGAAGGTGGGGCACCTGATGAAGGACTGCAGAGCTAGAATAACAAGTGTGACATAACCATAGAGGCAGAGTCAACAAGGATCCCAGAGGAGGCAGTTTCAAGGAGCAGCTAGAGGACGTGGACAAGCGTCCCAAGCTGGATCGTCAGCACCAAATCAACCTCAGGCGACAACAAGGTTCTATGCAATGAACCCACCTGATGTAGTGATCAACCCTCGGGTTGTGGAAGGTCAGATGGAGTTGTTATATTCTGATATGTCTACATCCTATGTTGTATCTGTTTTGATTGACCCGGGTGCTACGCACTCCTTTATCACTCGAAGAGTGATTCGTAACTGCAATATGATAGTCAGTCATAGGGCAGATAGCCTATTGCTTGAGACTCCATTGAGAGGGTCTGCTATGTTGTAGGAGGTATGCTCTCCCTGCATCCTCTTATTTTCTGATCATCACATTCAAGTGGATCTTATACCACTTGAGATGCAAGGATTTGATATAATCCTTGGGATGGATACCTTGGAAAGGTATAGGGTTGTCTTGGATTGTGAATCCAAGCAAGCTGTGTTTGCTGATGAAAGCGACAATGGATCTTTCAAGGAGAAAGAAAAATTCTACCCACCTATCTTGTGTCAGCTATGGTTGCTAAGAAGCTGATGAGGCAAGGATGTTATGCATTCTTAGCCCATGTGGTAGATACTACCATGGAGAGTCCTAACCCTGCTGAAGTTCCTGTAGTTAGGGAATTCGAAGACGAATTTCTTGAAGAACTTCCAGGTGTGCCACCGCCTCGGGAAATTGATTTTGAAATCAATTTGATCCCAGATATACAACCGATAGCACAGACACCGTATAGGATGGCGCCTGCTGAGATGGCAGAACTCAAGAAACAACTTCAAGAGTTGCTTGAGAAGGGTTTCATTCGACCGAGCACTTCACCTTGGGGTGCTCCGGTCCTTTTCGTTAAAAAGAAAGACGGATCAATGCGGTTGTGCATTGATTACAGACAACTAAACAAAGTAACAATAAAGAATAAGTACCCTCTGCCTAGGATTGATGATCTCTTTGATCAGTTGCGTGGTTCAACCGTCTTCTCGAATATAGACTTGAGGTCAGGATATCATCAACTTCGTATTAAGGACAGTGACATACCCAAGTCTGCCTTAAGGACAAGGTATGGTCACTATGAGTTCACAGTTATGTCGTTTGGACTAACTAATGCACCAGTTGCATTTATGGAACTCATGAATAGAATCTTCCGACCTTTCCTTGATCATTGTGTAGTTGTCTTCATAGATGACACTCTGATCTATAGTAGGGATGCTCAGCAGCATGAACAATATCTTCGTCAAGCTCTAACTTTTCTAAGAGAACACAAGTTATACGCTAAGTTTAACAAGTGTGAGTTCTGGTTGCCGGAAGTATCTTTCCTTGGACATGTGATATCTGCCTCGGGTATTCGTGTTGACCCTAAAAAGGTAGAATCTATTCTACAATGGGAACAGCCGAAGACACCAACGGAGATCCGTAGTTTCTTAGGGTTGGCTGGCTATTACCGAAGGTTCATTAAGAACTTCAGTTCTATAGCTTTCCCCTTGACTAAGTTGAACCGAAAGGATGTTCCTTTTGTCTAAAATGATAAGTGTCAGCAATCTTTCCAACTGTTGAAGGAGAGGTTGACAAGTGCACCTGTACTTGTGTTACCTGAGCAAGGCAAAAGATACGTGGTTTTCTGTGATGCCTCCAAGAATGGACTCAGATGTGTGTTGATGTAGGATAAACAAGTGATTTCTTTTGCTTCCCGACAGTTTAAGAAACACGAGGAGAATTATCCGACACACGATCTGGAGTTAGCTGTTGTGGTTCATGCCTTGAAAATCTGGAGACACTACCTCTATGAAGAGACATTCTATATTTTCACTGATCATAAGAACCTTAAGTACATCTTCTCTCAACATGAGCTTAACATGAGGCAATGCCGCGGGATGGAGTTAATCAAGGACTACGACTGTACGATTGATTACCATCCATGGAAAGCCAATGTGGTTGCAAATGCTCTGAGTAGGAAATCAACAGCACCATCCTCTGATAGAGCACAACTAAACTCTTTAGTATGCTCTAGGATAGATATGCTTATCTCCTTAAGACAAGACAATGTACAGTTGAAGGTGTCATTGCTAGCCGGGTTGTTGGCGGAGATGCATATAAAACCTACCCTAAGAGAGCATATTAAGGAGGCACAACAAGTTGATGCTGCAGTTCAACAGATCATATCGGAGTATGGTGATGATAAACGAGATGGTTTCCATGACTCAGATGACCAGGTGGCATGTTATCATGGAAGGATTATAGTGCCAGATGTGGATAACTTGAGGAAGTTAGTCCTGAAAGAAGCTCATTCTTCGATGTATGCCATGCATCCAGGAAGCACCAAGATGTATCGAAACTTGAAGGATATGTATTGGTGGCCTGTGATGAAGAAAGATGTTGTTGAGTTTGTTCTGAGGTGTCATGTGTGTCAGCAGGTTAAAGCTGAACACCAGAAACCTGCAGGAACAATGCAACCTTTACCCATACCACAGTGGAAGTGGGACCATGTAACCATGGACTTTGTTGTTGGCCTACCCAGGACAAGCAAAGGACATGATTCCATTTGGGTAATAGTTGATAGGTTGACAAAGACAGTGCATTTCTTACCTGTCAAAACAACCTATTCTGCTGTGAAGCTAGCACAGCTGTATGTTCAGGAGATAGTGCGGCTGCACGGAATTCCTGTCACTATAGTTTCAGACAGAGGTCCCCAGTTTACGAGTCATTTTTGGGAGTGAATTCATAAAGCTTTAGGCACCCAGCTAAGGTTTAGTACAACCTTTCATGCACAAACTGATGGACAGTCAGAAAGGACTATACAGACCCTGGAAGACTTACTGAGAGCATGTGTTCTTCAGTTTACAGGGAATTGGGATATGCACCTAAGCTTGATAGAGTTTGCCTACAACAATAGCTATCAACATAGCATTGGCATGGCACCTTATGAAGCTTTGTATGGTAGACATTATAGATCACCCTTATGTTGGTATGAAACCGGTGAATACCAACTGCTAGGTCCTGATCTTGTGCAGCAGACCACAGAGAAGACCAAAGTAATACAACAACAAATCAAGACTGCACAAGATAGGTAGAAGTCATATGCTGATAGACGTCGTAGACCCTTAGAATTCCAGGTTGGAGACAAAGTGTACCTCAAGGTCTCTCCTTGGAAGGGAGTTCTAAGATTTGGAAGGAAAGGGAAGTTAGCTCCTAGATTTATGGGGCCTTATCCAATCATTGAACGAGTTGGAAAGGTAACCTATAAACTAGAGTTACCACCAGAGTTACAGAGGTTACACCCTGTGTTTCACATTTCTATGCTAAGGAAACGTCACCCTGATACCGAGTCAGTTCTACAACCTATGGAGGTAGAATTGAATGATGATATAACTTATGAGGAAGGACCAATGTCAATCCTTGATAACAGAACTAAAAGGATGAAAAAGAAAGATATAAGTCTTGTGAAAGTCCTCTGGAATCACTGTGGTGTTGAAGAAGCCACATGGGAACTAGAGGAAGAGATGAGAAGGAAATACCCTACTCTTTTCTCTTAATATGTTTTTTTGATTTCGGGGACGAAATCCTTGTAAGGGGTGGATAATTTGTAACATCCCTGACCTGGGTTATAAGCTAACCCTAGGTGTTTTGCTTAATTATGCAATTAGATGCTTGACATTATCTCCTGGTATGTAATTAAAGCTCCTGAGGAACATATATTTCCAATTCTGTCCCTTTTGAACAATGTTGTAATATTGATTTGTAATACAGGGACCTATGTGCAAATTACCCAATTAAAAGGGTTAACTTGAAAATTTCACATATCTAGATGTTCCTATGATGTTGAGACATCATAAGAATGTATATGATGAAGTATGATGGATTCTCCAAGCTTGGACACCAAGATGCAGCTTGTGGAGCAATCCTTGTGCTTAAAACCCTAATTTTGGTGTAAAGTGCAGTTTACCCAAAACTAAGGATGCAACTTGTAAAATATACCATCTAGAGTATCTTTTATGACTCTTGACATCATTTAGAGTAAAATGATGAAGAGGGAGCTTCATTTGAATAATCAGATAAGAAGGATAATTCTTGAAAACACAATAATCAAGTTGTAAGTAATGAGACCCTTTTATATGTGCACCTTAGTAATAAGTTGACCTTCTTTGCCTTTAGCCCTTGGTTTTAGAAGGAGTTTTTTTAAAGTTTGGAGAAGGAAAAACGTGCTTAGAAAAAGAAAAGGACCTATATGAGAAATGGAGAAACTAGTTGTCCTTATGTTGAAAATTCACCCAAAGTATATATACTCCATTCCTTTGCAAAACAAAGAATTGTTTCCTTCACTTCCTCACTTATCCCCTTGCTTAAACCGACTGAAGGCACAGATCTGGAGAAGAGGTGAACGGAAAACCTGTTCTAGGTAAGAATTGACCATCATCTATCTCGGAATTGTGGAGGAAATCATGGTGCAAGGTTGGTTTTATGGTTTTTCTTACTTGGTTCCTCTTTCTAGCCCTCCTTTCCCAACCAATTCTTGGAGAAACAACCTTGGCCGACCTGTGGAGCTCAAGCACCATTAAAGGCTTGGAAGCTTGGAAGCTTGGCGCTCTAGGAACGACCTTAAGGTGGGTTTTATAACTCTAAACCCATTGCTTTGTTATGCATATCTTCTTTCTTGCAAATAGTAGCTTGTTCTTCTTTCCCCTACCTTTCAAATGGTTAAGGATTGATATCCATATGATAACTGATGTGAGTTAAGCTTGATACATTTAGTTTTCTTCTTTTATAGCAGTTTTTTAATAGTTAAATGCTTGAAAACATGCTTGATGCTAAAAGAATGCTGAAATGTACCTAAATAATCAAGCACAATCATACCATGTAGAGCCCTGATCATAGATCCATCATTGTCAGAAGCCAAATGATGGTGATGATGGTGAAACAGGTTTTCCTAAGCGAACTCCTGGATCACATACTTTTGAGTATGTGAGATAAAAATATTAGGACATATTATGAATCTCATAGATTACTTGTAGGAAGTAAAAGAGTAATAATACCAAATTCAAATATGCATCAATTTTGTTTAACCATTAAAATATAAACTATATAAAACACATCTGATTATTACATTTTATTATGCTCGAAGTAGTTTTAGGTTTAGAACTCAAACTACTAGATCGTGTCTGTGAAGCCCATACTAGACACCTACAAGATCTAAGGATTATTAGATTATACATTAGATCTATCCACACAACTTGAGTCGAAGGGATGGTAGCAAAAGTTATAGTGCTTAAAGGGGGGATCTATAATGGATTTTATGAAAAGAAGATTCACATATATCTCAAGCCTATACATATCACGACACTAAGAGAATAGGGTATAAAATCCAAAAAAATGAGATACGACGATATCAGTCTCATCACATATTACAGGACCATCTTTCATGATCGAGTGCCAACAAAAACTTGTGGATGTTTGGGTATATCAACCCCATACACCCCTGTATATCAAAAAATGTACACTCAAATCATCTTCTTACAATTCAAGGTTTCTATAAGATTAACTCGTTTAGGCAACTTTATGAAATGGTCTCCCATCCTTTTGGTCCAAACGGTTTGTAAAACCATTTGGGACCAAACAGTTTCAAAACCGTTTGGACTCATGCGGTTTGCAAAACCATTTAGACTCAAACGGTTTCAAAACCGTTTGGGAGGTTTGACCAAGCATTGACTGTTTGAGGGTCTGCTGGACACATTATGAATTAACCACCTACAAAGAATCATCATCTAATTACGAGTAATTCTCAAGTTGAAGGCACTTTAATCACCTAAACCCTAATCGGGTTCAATTGCTGATTTTATGGACCAATCATGTTGAAGTTTGGGTTGAGTGGCCCAAACGGTTTCAAAACTATTTGGGGATCACCCAAACGGTCTCAAGACCGTTTGGTGATCACCCAAGACCGTTTGGAGGTCTAGGGTTAAGCTACTTTGATCAATTGAAGGTCCAATCACAATAGGTTGTTGAAATAATCAAAAGTGCTGATTTGTGACTTAATTAGGGCTCAACTCTTAACAAATGGACTTAGTTTTTGATGAGACTTTGGGCAAACGGTCTCAAGACCGTTTGGAGATGCCCAAACGATCTCAAGACCGTTTCGGTCAAGCCATGGCCCAATTGGGTAATAGTTGATGGGTTCAAATTCAATTAGACTCATGTTGATGGATGTTGATGGTTGATCGATTACAAACCCTAATCCAACTGGTTTCAACCCTAATCGGCTATCAATTGAGGGTCAATTGAGTGTCCAATTGGTTAAGGATAACCTTAATTGGCTCAATTGATAAGTGGTTAACATGTATGAGGTCAATTGAGGGGTGCAACACTGAAAACCCTAACCAATTATAAGTGTTGATGCACTTTTTAGGTCCATGCGATTTTGAGTCCAAATGGTCTCAAGACCGTTTGGGCCCAAACAGTTTCAAAATCGTTTAAACTCATGCAGTTTTCTCAAACGGTTTCAAGTCAACCTTGGCTAAACGGTCAACATGATCAAATGGTTTCAAGACCGTTTAAGGTCAAACAGTCTTGAGTGTGAACATGTCCATGCGGTCTTGAAGGTCAAAGGTTCCAAACGGTCAACCCCTCCATGCGGTTTCAAAACCGTTTGGAGGTTGAAGTGTGAAACCGTTTGGGGACTTTTAGGGTTAAAGATGCTTAATGCCTTGAAGGTTTAGATGGTTCAATGGTTGATTAACTCAAACCCTAATGATACCTAAAGACATTAAGGGGTTAAGTAACTAGTAGATTGACTCATGCTATGATCAATGGTGAACTTTACCAATGTACCCTTGAAGGGTTCAAGTAGACAACACCCCTTGATTAAGCAAACCCTAATGACCATAATGGTGATGACTTGACTTATATTAATCAAAGTTAACTTGACCTAACCTAATCTAGAGTGATGTAAACATCATCTATTAGTGAGAGGAGAGAGAAGGCTCCTAATATGAATGAAAGTCATGAAAAACACCCTTGATATGCATGAATGCACATGATTATGGTATGATTCACTAAAGTGAGATTATAGAAACCCTAATTATGATAATTGATGAGTCTTAACTTAATTTAAGGGCATCAATGATAATAATCTTCATAAATGATGATGCTATGAGCTTAATTCAATATGAAGTGAATAGTAAACCCTAATTCTAGGGTAATATCAGGTAATATGAAGAGTAAACCCTAATTGAGGGTGATGTGATGAAATGTACAATAAACCCTAATTTCAAGTTATGCTTTAAGCATGAATCTTCATGATTAAAGTATGAGATGAGGAATCATTATTCCTAATCATAATGAAAGGGATTGGATAACCCTAATTGATGTAAATAAAGGGAACCTAACCTTAATAAAGGCATGATGGTACAAACCTTTAATTGAAAGGGTATTTCTTCTTTATAAATTACTGATCTGGAAATGGATTGTTTATTATTATCAGTTGAATTAACCATGCAGGTTCTTATAAGAGCATGATCATAACCAGGTAAGGGTTATGATATTATATTCATTAAAAGCATGATGTAGGCTTTATGAATAATGACATATGCTATGTTGCCTATGTTTAGGTGACAACATATGAGTTTAATGGGCTGTAAGAGCCATGAGTAACATCAAGGTCATGCTGATTAGATGACTTATGATGAATTAAGGGTTTGAACACCGCCGTTCTTGAATCATAGTAATGAAATGGTTAAGAAATGATATCCATATGATAACTGATGTGAGTTAGACTTGATACCTTTAGTATTCTTCTTTATAGTAGTGTTTTAAATAGGCAACTGTTTGGAAACATGCTTGATGCTAAAAGAATACTGAAATGTACTTAAATAATCAAGTATAATCATATCATGTAGAGCCCTGATCATAGATCCATCATTTTCAGAAGCTAAATGATGGTGAAACAGTTTTTCCTAAGGTAACTCCTGGATCACATACTTTTGAGTATGTGGGGGATTATAGACGCAAATATCCTTACGTCCTAGTGTTGGAATTGATGTAAGATGTACCTTAATCCATCAACCCTTCACTATGTGTTTATGCCGGGGTGATGTATCACTAATCTCCCGAGGGAATCTTTAATGCCACATTGATGAGAGATAAACGAGATCTTTCGATGGCAAAGAGAGTACAGAATGCCACTGTGACTCTAATAGAGAAGTGCCAGAATACCCTGGTAAGTTATCTTAGCAAAGACACGAGATGTCCTGCATGTTGATCCTCACACTGACTGAGGAAGATGAGGTCATAAGAATCTGACTCTTTTGATGACCTAGGTATGATACCGCTGTGACTTAGTAGTGATCGGTTAGAGTATGAGTGGAATACCTCATCTCCGTAGGGCATAATAATGTTTGTAAAACATAATCAACCGCGTAGCATATCTGCTTAGGTTGAACTACGAGAAACAATGATTGATGTCACACGGTTATATTAATATTCTCTTTAAGTATCTAGTATACATGTTCTTCATATTCCTTAATGAAGTGATTGCTTAAGTAGTAGATGCTTTACTTATTATCAAACGTGCTGTTGAATGCTTTAAGTTACTTTGCTTATGATTAGTCCTCAATTCTATAACAAAGCTTATGGCGGAGAGTTATAACTGTCGCTGGGACAATTATTTAAAATTGTCTCACCCTGTAGATTTCAACTTTTTAGGTGGTCGCCGAGGACGAAGGAACCAATCTGTGGGTGAGTAGTATCAGTAACAGCAACACCAGGGGCAGCAAGGAATCTCAGGTGGAGATACTGACTGTCAAGTCCTATAGTTAGATTGTCTTATGTCGTCTCTGTACCCTCAGGTCCTAGGAGTCATTAGGTCTGAGATTTTGGCTTCAAGCCTCGAGATTTTGTATCTGGATGTATATGATCACCCAAGAGGTGATTTAACAGTGATGTAATGATAAAACATGATGTAAATTGTTTATCTTGTTTCTTATAAAGGATTTTTGTGATTTAAAGATCTTTTCTTAAAAAGTTTTAATTTCTAGTGATTTTTCATAATTCCACTGCCAGTTAAACAATCGCTTCCATAGAGTTTACCGCTTCCGCATTAGTTAATCCTGTTTTTGCGAGACGGTCGTCACATTAATGATTTGTCTTTTAAACCTATATTGCCTTGTAATGATGTTGCTTCCATTTCCCTTAAGAAGGATTCATAGTTAACTAACACCCTCTATCTTAAGGCCGATCTTGTTCATGCTAGGGATGACACAGCTAGCTTATCTTCTACTATTGTTTCTCTAAATGATGATAACCATGGATTAAGAGCATCCCTACATAAAATTTTCAAAGGGAAAAACTCCCTACATGAAATCCTTGACCATTCTACCAAACAATGTGGTAGTAGTGGTTTGGGACTTGTAGGAGGAGCACCAAAGGGCAAGAGAAAAGCTAAAGGTAAGAAAAGAGAAAGGAGACCACTTTCTTTGTAGTCTTCGAGCACTAACAATCTTATGGTTTGTTCTTATTGCAAGTGTATAATCATTATTCTACTTATTGTCCTTACAAGCCTAAAGGGACCAACCCAAAGATGAAATGGGTCCCCAAGCTAACTCTCGATCCCAAAGTTTGTGTTGGGAATCAAAATTCTCCTTTCTTGTAGGAAAGAGGAAGATGGATTATTGATAGTAGATGCACTAAGCATATGACAGGTGATATAGGCCATTTCAACAACTTCACCAAAAAGAGAGGAGGTTTGGTCACCTTTGGGGACAATAAGAAAGGTAAATTCAAAGGTGAGGGTGATGCATGTTAATCCGTGTGTATCAACAATGTTCTTTTTGTGGATGGCCTACATCACAATTTAATTAGTGTTAGTCAATTATGTGACAATGGTTACCTTGTGTTATTTACTTATTTTGAATGCTTGATTCTAGATTCCCTCACCTACCAAGTTATATACAAGGGAACTAGAAGTGGTGATCTTTATGTTATTGTACTTGACTCTATTAAGCCTATTGTTGGTAGATTCCTAGCAGTAAACTCAAATGATATTTCTCTTTGGCACCGTCGGCTTGGTCATGTAAATATGCATCAGTTGAAGAAGTTGAGAAAAAAGGGCTTGGTCAAGGGACTTCCCAGATTGCATTTTGAAAAGGATTAGGAAAGCCAACCTTATACCCAGGAAAAGAAAACCAAGTCCTCCTTCATATCCAAAGGAGTCCTTAGTACCAAGAAAGCTATTGAGCTTCTTCACATTGATCTATTTCGACCAATGAGAACTCAATCGCTTTGTGGTTCCAAGTATTGCCTTTTTATTTTCGATGATTTGTCTAGATATACTTGGACCTTCTTTCTCATTAATAAGAGTGATACGCTTGATGTTTTCTTGAGCTTTTATAAATGAGTTAAGAATGAAAATTCTTTCCGCATCGTTTCCATATGTAGTAATCATGGGGGAGAATTTGAAAATGAGATTTTTGAACGTTTTTGTCAAGAATCTGGTTATCCACACAACTTCTCTTCACCTTGAACACCTCAACAAAATGGGGTTGTAGAGAGGAATAATAGGTCTTTACAGGAGATGGCTAGGACCATGCTTCTAGAGTATGATACTCCAAAGAAGTTTTGGGCTGAAGCAGTTAGTACCTAATGTTTTGTGCAAAACCAGGTTTTTACACATCCTTCTTTGAAGAAAACCCCCTTTTTTTTAATTAAGCCAGGGGTCACTTTTATTCATCCCACACCCCTCTTGTGGGCTAAATCATCATAAAAATTACAGCTCCTGCTTATATTAAACCGCAGGTGTGAAGCATAACCCAGTGTACATAATCATCAGATATTACACTCATCACCCCCCTGACATCGAAACAACCTCAAATTGTAGCATACACCCCCCTATGCATCTGATTTCTTTACCACGACATATGGAACCCTTCTCTTCTCCAACGCATCCATACCCCTTATCCTAGACGGAATGTTCATAGAATTAGATGAAACAAACAACTCCTCCATACTACTGCCCCATCTCCCCAACTCACGAGGTATGGAGTTGATGACCTTGTGAACCAATGATCCAAATATCATAGCTGAGACCACCTCCTCCCGCATCTCCCTGACAAAGTGGGTCACCCTCCATGGTTCTTTCTTATCGCGCCAAATAATCTCATGGATGTATGAATCATCAACCTCTGTACAGGATATGATCAGCCCGTGATCACGTGCAATATTCATTCCTATGGCGCATGCTTGCAAATAAGTGAGAGTGTATTCCATACTTCTGAGCCAAGCTCTGAAAACAAGGCACACATTGGATTGATGATTCCGGAAAATCCCCGTCGCCCATCTTCTCAGCCTTCCATGACAACCCCTACTCCTCCCACCGTGATGTTGATCTTCAGGTTATGCAAGTCCGACATCTGCCACCACATAAGCTTTATTTGTCTCAGCATTACTCTAGGCTCCTCCAACCCTGCCTCCCTCAAACGTGTATACACACCACTGTCTCTATCAACCGGAAAAGATCTCTTCATCATGTTAAAGTTCATACTCTGAATAACATAATCCCACTCATAAAAAAAGGCCTATGTTTACCCTCATACCTTGCTTGACATCTCAGACGCCATATACTGTAAGGAATCACAATCGCAAGGTTCCCTGCCAACCAATCTACTAATCTTTTTCTCTTCCCCATCATGCAATAATCAACCAATGTTCTAATGTTACTAGGTGGTGGCAATTCTGTTAACTCCACGAATTTCCCCCAAAAGAAACCGGCCATCTGACCTTGGAACAAAAGATGATCAAGGTTTTCCTCCTTAGGTTCCATGCAGTAGTTCCACTGCGACGCAATTGATATACAACACCTACCTCTAACATTTTCATCAGTAGGAACAGCTCCTCTCGTCGACTTCCAGATAAAGGCCGCAGCCTTAGGGAATGCAGACTTCCATACCATGTCAAGCCTCTGTGGACCTTCAACCCTGTCGCGAGCCAGAATCATCTTTGCCGATCTCAAGGAGAAGCACCCTCTCCTCTCTGGACTCCAAATCAGCTTATCATCCTCTTCCGCAAGCCATATATTCTTATCACGGATCATCTGTATCCCATCATCGTCAAGTATCACCCCCAGCGAGGCCCAATCCCACCCCAGCCCGTCTATCCAGAAATCTTTCACCTAGAATGGTTGCCTTCTATCGCTGGAGTAAATAGCATGTTCAACCAGCCGATGGTCACACCACCTTGCATCCCAAAAGGAGATCTCACCCCTCCCTACAATCCATCTGCATAACGGGAAGACACGTGGGAATACTTCCCATATCCTCCTCCATAATGGTGACGGTGACGATCCCAATTTCAAGCACCCAGGGTAAACATTATCTCGCCCACCATTCATGTTGTCGTATTTATCTCTGCAGAAAGTAGCCCAGATAGAATGTGTAGTCAACACCTCCCAGCATGCCTTAGCTATGAAAGCTTCATTAATTAGATGCAGCGATGGAATCCCCATACCACCTTGGTGAAAAGGAATTGCAATTCTTTGCCAGCTAAGCCACGCCATTCTTTGATGATCATTCCTGTCTGACCACAAGAAATTAGAGATTTTCCTTTCTATCTGATCTGCGATCCCCGAGGGAATACCTACGGCTGCTGCCGTGTACACCGGAATGGAATTAAGAACATGAGCAATCAACAACCTTCTCCTTGCAAAAGACAGAATTTTAGATCTCCAAGCCGTGACCTTCATATTTATTTTCTTCATCAGGAAGTCATAATCATTGAGTTTCATCCTTCCTTTAATGATTGGTATGCCCAAATAGGTAAATGACTCCATAGCAGCTCCTGCATTGAGTTCTTCAGCCACTCTATCAATCAACTCTGTATTTTTCCCTCCTACCACACATGTGGATTTAGCCTTATTGACCCGTTGTCCAGTAGCCAACTCATACGCCTCAAAGGTAGATTTAACTATCTCCCTTGATCGCTGGTCTGCATTAAAGAAAATAGCAATATCATCCACATATAATAGTATGGTCGGAGGAGTTGCATCCCCCTGGATCTGAAACCTCGATATGAGCCCATCCTTCTCTAACTTAAGGAACTTTCTGCATAGAATCTCTTCAAACAGAATGAATAAGAATGGAGATAGCGCACATCCCTGCTTAAGGCCTCTACTAACCGGAAAGAAACCTGCAGTTTCCTCCCCTACTGTAACTGCGGCCCATGTATTTTGATAGAAACTCAAGCATAGATTCACCACTTCTGTTGTGAAGCCAAATCTGCCCAACACTTTCCACAGCACATTCCAATATGTTCTATCATATGCTCGTGACATGTCATACTTCAGAATGACATTAGGTGTATCCTTGCCTTTATTTATATCATGCATCAGCTCCTTGGCAAGCCGGACGTGATGAGTGATGTCTCCTCATTTAATAAAGGCCCCTTGTATCTTCGATATCATCCTCGGTATCATAGGCTCCATGCGATCACTAAGAATCCTTGCTAATATACGAAGGGTGACGTTCTCAATCGAGATAGGTCTGAAGTCTTCCAGCAACCTTTAGGGCTATCAATCTTTGGGATAAGAAGAATCCGGCAGCAGAACAACCCCCTAAAACAAGGTTTTCCTTTGTAGAACGCATCCACCAATTTCATAAAATCGCCTCCTATTATCGACCATGTAGCCCGGAAAAAGGATAAAGTGAACCCATCTGGACCCGGCGCCGTCGTCGCATCCATGTTCATCATGGTCTTCATAACCTCCTCTTCCTGGGGACCAGCAATAAGTAAGCAGTTGTCATCCATGGACATCGTATCTGGAATACCATGCAAGAATTCCTCCAATTCACCATCACCCATATCTACCACTTCGTTAAAGAAATGTTGAAAATGGTCAGGTGCTACCTCCGCCATATCCTTTGTATCCGAGATACATGTGCCGTCCTGCAAGACCACCTTATTCAGCCTTCTATGTTTCCTTCTAGCTTTGATGATGGTGTGATAAAACCTTGTATTCCGCTCCCCATCTTGGAGCCAACTAATCCTTGCCTTCTCCTTCCACCTCGCCTCCTCCTCATCTAGTAGACCCTGCAATTCCCTCTCCGCCGATCTTAGATTATTTTCATTAGTATCAGTCAGGTTCCCATCAAAGGCAACCTGTGTGGTGAAGATCACATCTTCCAAGTCCTTAATACACTGTTTATTATCCCCAAAGGTATCCTTACTCCACCTACGTAGTGCCACCCTAACCCTCTTGAGCTTATGGCAGAAAATGAAGGAGGGGTACCCTATTATAGGATCATCCCAGGTCTGTTCTATCACCTTTATACACTCTTCATGATCAAGCCATGCCTTCATAAAAGCAAAGTGTCCCTTCTTTCTGGCAATCGCCTGCACACCTGGAATTGTAACAATAGGGCAATGATCAGAAACCCTATCTCTGGTCAAATGAATTGAGCTGGTTGCAGGGCGCTCTGATAGCCAAGCTCCATTCACTAGTACTCTATCAATTCTTTGCCACATCGTAGGAGTTAAGATCTGTTTGTTCACCCAAGTGTATTGGCTACCATCAAATGGAATCTCATCCAAAGATGCATCCTCTATAAAGGAATTGAAGTCAAGTGAATCTTGGAATGCTGGAGGGTTGCCGCCTCTTCTCTCCCTCGGATGACGCACTACATTGAAATCCCCTACAATAATCCACTTCTCTTCCCCAATGAGCTTCGTCATTATCAGAATTTCTTTCCACAACTCCCTCCTTTCAACGTTATCGCAACTTGCATATACTGCTGTAACAAAGAAGCTTGCTCCGACGCTGGACTCAAACCCCACTGTTATATGTTGCCTGTGCCTTCTAAAAATACTAGGTTTCATATCCTTATCAGCATAAAACCATATCTTCCCATTCATCTCCTGGTTCTCAGCTGCCCAATCCAGCCTCACGATGTCCAAAAGCTCATCTGCCTGCTCAACATGAAGAAAGGGCTCGAACAAGCAAATGATCCCTGGTTTAAATCGCCCACAAATCCTGCTCAAAACTTTCCTCGTAGGGTTATTATAGGCGCCTCTAATATTCCAGAATATGGAGGTACAATCCATTAAACAGATATAACCGCACCCCCAGCATGCGCAGGTTCGATCAGGGGCTATAACCCCCATCTATATCCGACCAGCATCCATCAAAATAACTTCTCGCGCAATCTGAATTCATCTTCTTGATTGATATCTTCTATAGATTCTATTGTCAGCACCACTCCTTCTATCTCTATACTGGCTCCTCCCAGTCCTTCTCCTGTGATCGATCCTCTCTTCTTCCTCAAGAAACATGAAATCTTCTAGCCTTCTGTTCTCCAGAGCTCTTTTTGTGCCTTCTCTATCCACCACCATACGCCTTGGTGGCCACCTATGCTACCTTTCTGGGGATATACTCCTCTCCTGTGGTCTTTCCCTCGATTCCGGAGGTATAACTGTTGCCATCACCAAAGCATTCGATATTGTACCCTTCTCTTGCACCACTAGAGCCTCTCTTGGAATCCCTATATCCTTCCCGACTTCAGTCAACTGTGTGTTGCTCGAGCCCACAGGTCCCCTCGCCACCATAAAAAATTGCACCGACGCCCGCCTCTGCCCATACATGAGAGAGATAAATTGAGGAATATCTTCACTGAATGCTTCCACCAGCACGAGCAGACCAGATAGGTCATCCTTCTCCCTCTACCAATCTGAGACATAAACCAGTTTACTGAAAGGCCGGATAATCTTCGCTAGGGTATCATAATCTCTACAGGTGATTGGAATATCTGCAACCCAAAACCAAAAATCTTCCTTTCTTTGATGTCTTTCACCCCCTCTCATGTGCATTAGCTGTATCTTCTGGCCACGAAAATCTTGAACCCCTTTCTCCACCACCTCCTTATCCTCCTGTTCACAGGAGAAGAAGGCCACTGCCTTTCTATTTGCGCATCTGTATAAGTCTGCTGCACTCGACCAACACCATCGGAAGAATTGACAAAGCTCCGTCCACTGCAAGTCACAAGGCCAGAAGATCTCCACCGCCTGTTCCAGCGCGGTCATCTTACTCTTCCGCATCTCGTAATCTGGGCCTACGTCCACTGTAATTCACAAGGCCAGAATACCCCTAGGCAGGGGCGGGAAGACCACTCTGGATTGGATGTCCAGTGGACACTGACTAGGGTTAACCTGCAAACATCTGGCAGCCAGATGACCCGGTCGTCGACACTTGTAGCAAACTTTGCTCCTCCTACATTGGGATTGCCAATGCCCTCTCCCCATACACCTGAATCATGTATCGTGAGGAATCCCATATAGCGGCGTTTTCCTCACCGGTTGCGTCGTGCTCGTCGGGCGCTGCATGGGCGCCTGGGCCCCCTGACCTATGGAGTTGGATGGGGATTCGCATGATCATTGTCCTCCAGACTGTCGACCCGATCAGCCTTCCTTGGCGGCAAGGATCCCTACAGGGGGGTCGGCTGTGTACCTTCCGACGGCATCGTCCTCGGTGTGTTATCAGGTGCGGGGTCTTCCGCCCGCTCTGGCCCAGGACTTTCGGGCCTCTCTTCACTCTTATCAGCATTCGCATCAACCCTAGGTGGCGAAGGATTGTTCTGTCTCGCATCCTCGTTGGCCATCACTACCCTAATATCCGGTAACACCTCCTCCGTTGGAACAGCCGTTGCCAGCAAAAGGTTTCTCCTCTCCGCAACAACCTACTGTGCTTAGATACCTCGTATACTCTGCCTGGTTACCCTACGTAAAAGTGGCGAGGGCAACTTCGAGACCACTTCAAGATGATCTCCAACACCCGATACGAGAGCCAAAAGCCTATCTCCAACACCTCGTATACTCCCAACGTCGAGCAGCACCGTCAACTAGACTTTTTAATATATACTCTTATCGGCCACCAACCTACGTATCGTGAGGAATCCCCCACGTATCGGCCACCACCCTGTGTCGGCCTCCAGCCAACCCGACCACAACACGATATCTGCTAATCACGATTGCATAGAGGGCAGTCGATGCAGCAACTAGCACGTAGCCGCTTCCCCGATATGTGAACTCACACCAATCGAGATTAGCAGCTCCCCCGATACGTGAATACGCACCTGTGCCGGACTCCACTAGCACGATATGAGAGAAGCACTCACGATACGAGAACTGCTGCTGATCGAATCACTCGACTCCCAGCACGATACGAGAGCTGTTGCTGATCCACTTTTTGGTTTTGGATCGGGTTGCATCAAAATAAATAATGCCAAAACAAGAGCACGATACGCACGATAGTGGTATCGCCCGATACTCCACGCAACAAGCCTATCACACGATCCTAGAGTGCAACAAGCCTATCGCACGATCCTAGAGTGCAACAAGCCTATCGCACGATACCAGAGCACGATACGAGAGCTGCTGTCCCAGCACAATACGAGAGCTGCTCTCCCCTCCTCGCCTCTCTAGCTCCAGTTGGATTGAAGAAAACCCCTTATGAGCTATGGCGTGGTAGGAAGCCTTCTGTCGAGTATTTTCATGTTTTCAGATGTCCTTGTTTTGTTTTGAACACAAAAGATTCTCTCGATAAGTTTGATCTGAAATCTTACAAGGCTTTCTTTCTTGGCTATAGCACTACTAGTAAGGCTTATAGAGATCTTGCTAAAGTAGAAGAAACCATAAATGTTAAGTTTATTGAGAGTAACCCCTCTATTTCCAAAGATATTGTTCCAATTGATGATGTTGTAAGTGAAGTAATTCCTATTCTAAAAGAGTTCAACATCACCCAAAAGGGAAAAGAGGTGGCCACTCAAGAAGAAGAGAAAACTGAAGAGAAGAAGGATCCAACTCCCAGTTTGCAAAGAATCATCCAAAGGAGTTGACTTTTGGTGATCCATTTGAAAGAGTAACGATGCAGGCTGCATTCAACAAAGAACAAGTCAACAACACATTAATCTCATAACTCGAGCCAAAGAACGTCAAGTAAGCTCTTGGGATGATGAGTGGATCCTAGATATGTAAGAAAGAATTGGAGCAATTTGAAAAGAACAAAGTTTGGACCCCTAGCGCCAAAGTTAAGTGATAGGAAGATCATTGGCACCAAATGGGTATACTGAAACAAGCTTGATGAAAGTAGCAAAGTGGTAAGCAACAAAGCAAGGTTAGTGGCTCAAGGGTACAATCAATAGGAAGGTATAGATTTTGATGAAACATATGCACTTGTAGCTAGACTTGAGTCCATTCATATGCTGCTTGCCTTTTCTAATTATAAAAAATTTCTTCTATGTCAAATGGATGTCAAAAGTGTATTTTTAAGTGGTACAGTTGAGGAGGAACTATATGATGCACAACCCCCGGTCTTTGAACATGATAGTTTACCTAACCATGTTTATTTGTTGCAAAAAACTCTCTATGGACTCAAACAAGCACCTTGAGCTTGCCATGAGAAATTAAAGAACTTTTTGTTAGATCATGGGTATATCATGGGAAAAGTGGATTCTACATTATTTCTAAAGCACACTTCTAACAATTTTCTTATCATTCAAATATACGTTAATGATATCATTTTTTGTAGAAATAACCTTGATCTTTGCAAAGAAGTTAGTGATCTTATATAGAGTGAATTCGAAATGAGTATGATGGGTGAACTCATGTTCTTCCTTGAATTTCAAATCAAGCAAACAAAAGATGAGAAATTCATCAACTAAGGCAAGTATACAAGTGAACTACTCAAACACTTTGGTATGGATAACACCACGCCGATGGACACACCCATGTCAAAAACTGCCAAACTTAACAAATATGAAGAAGGTGAGAAGGTAGATGATAAGCTCTGTAGAGGTATGATTGGAATTTTACTTTTCTAAACTATCTCTAGATGTGATATAATGTTTAGTGTTGGCTTGTGTGCTCACTTTCAATCAAATCCTAAGAAATCACATCTTATAGCGGTTAAGAGGATTTTAAGGCACTTAGCCAAAACCCAAAATTTTGGACTATTGTATCCCAAGTCAAGGGACTTTACTCTTACTTCTTATAGTGATGCAGATTATGCAGGGTGCTTGGTTGATAAAAAGTGCACAAGTGGCACTTGTTTCCACCTAGGACCATGTTTGGTGTTTTGGTTCTCCAAGAAATAGAGCATAGTGTCATTATCAACCACCAAGGTTGTATACATCACAGTCGGGAGTTTTTGTGCCCAGGTCCTATGGATGAAGCAAATGCTCCAAGACTTTAACATTCATTTTGATGCTTCTCCCATCTATTATGATAATTCTAGTGCAATTTACTCATCATATAATCCTATCTTGCATAGTAGAGCTAAACATATATAGGTTCAACATCACTTTATCCATGATCAAATTTCCAATAGGGATATCTATATCATGCATGTGGACACAAAAAATAAGTTGGGGGACATTTTCAATAAACATCTAGCTAGAGAGCAATTTAACTTTATTAGATCCAAATTGCTCATAACTCCTTTGAATGAATCTGATATGCCTTCTAGCTAGTTGTCATCTATCCTATATGTTTTACCTCTATTTTGATCACCTCTTCTTGCTAATATGCTAAAAATCTATTTTTTATCTTCATTTTGCCTTTTTTTCTTGTTTATGGGTATTTTTCACAAAAACATATTTTACCGTAAAAGAGTATCCAATTATGAGTGATATGTGCCTAAGTATGTTCAAAATACATAATGGACTTGAAAAATAAATTTAATTAGCACTCTAATGGCTAGAAATTGGGATTTTTGGATTTAGTTCAGGTTGAACATCAGTTGAGTTGCCTACTCGACCGATCGGACGCCGATAGCTTTTTTAAAGATCCTATCGATCAAGTTTTCGAGTTCACCGAACTCGACCGATGGCTGGGCTGGAGGAAATTTAAGATGAGTTCAACTGACTATTCTCCCTCTCAACTAGAGAAAAGTCGACTGATCTGACCTACAACTCCCCTAAGCTCTCTATCCTAGCCCTAACCTTCCTCTCCCTAGCCCTAGCTCAATCTAGCTTGACCTGTCTTGACATTCCCCCTTGCTAACCAAGGTTTATGGATGAGTTTTAGTGGTGAGTCTTTAGCATGTTCTCTCTCCTTCCTCTCCTTTTTGTCTCTATAACATCTAATAGGAGGAAGAGGGCCGCCCCAGCTAATGCACTTCCATTTGTGTCCAACTCCCGCTTGATTTTGTTTGATGACACTTTCTTTGTCTCAAATAAGTCTCTAAATATGTATAAGGAGATCCTTCCCCAGAATCATTTTCTATTTGTGCCCTATTTAAGCCTAAACCACAAAGACAAGAGGTCATAGATCAAGTAGCAGAGTTGCTTTATGATCACCATCTCTTGGCCTTGGGTGTTGAACGTGTGTGCTATAACAATTCCATCACAAGAACCAAAGTGGTTCATAAATTCTACACTAACTTGTGTTTGAATTATGACACACTCATACCCCCACTAGATACTCAAGTAGTCCTCTCATGATATCCAGGAAGAAATTTCAAGTCTCTGAGGATACCCTAAAAATCTTCTTTTTAGGTACTGAAGTGACTGACACATGGAATAAGGAATACCTAGAGTACTTTGACTTAGTTGAGCCTGAGGCCTTCTACTAGCAATATGATCTTACTCTTCTTGATATTCATAAGTTCTTGAAGAAGACTCGATTCCCATATAGGAAGAAGTTCACCCTTCCATCCTCTACCTTGGACCTCAAGAGACGTATCCTCTCCCTAGTTGTTAACTACAATATTCACCCGAAGAAGAATCAAACTGAGATTGCATAAAACACTGTGGTGATCATGTATTGTCTCTTGAAGAAAATTAGTATCAAGTGGTCAAGATATGTTCTTTACCATATGAAATGCTTTGACTCAGGAAAGAACACTCATGGCACCCACCCACCCTACCCAACCCTAATTTGTGGTCTTTTTTAGCTTGCCACTGGAAAATATCTTTTCCATGGCCTTCATTATAAACCTTCCTAGAAAGGAGTTTGCATCAGTGAGACCACTCTTTAGAAGTCTATGCCTATACTATCCTCCACCAAAACTAGTGCCTCTACCTCTGGCTCTAACCATTCACCTCCAACACCTTAGCCTACTTGACCTACCCATGCCTCATTTCATGTATCCAATGAAACCCTTATGAGCTGCATGATGCATTAATAGGCATACGACCTTCAGGTTCAGAAGTACCTACATTAGGACCTATGTTCCATCATTTCTAATAAGAACATGTCATGTGCATATCCCTACCCTGCCTACCAACCTTTCGCAGGAGGTGACTATGAATCCTATGCATATGATCACTTTTACCCTGCCCCTTCACCTGCACCTTTCGTTGTTGCACCCCCTGCTACTGGTGGATCTACCCCTGGTGTGCTGCCTCTACTTGTTGGACCCTTGCCCACTCTGCTTGCCAGCCTCGATAGTTCTTCTCCTTCCTTTCCATAGGCCAATGAGCTCTATGCTCTTGGTATGTCTTGGGATGAGAAGAATGTACGTTGGCCCAGTCGTGGTTTCAGAGCCTCTGTTGATGAAGAGATGTCAGACCAGGCTGATGAGGAGGCAGATACTACTGACGAGGAGGATGATGAGAATGTTGGTGAAGCTTTTAAGGATGGTTCTGATGGTTTCACTGGTGACTCTAGTGATGAAGGTGATGTTGTTGCACCTTTAAATGGAGATGGCGACTATGATCTCGATGCCTCTAATGTTGTGGATGATGTGGACATAGATGACCTTGATGTTTAGTTTTTCTAGTTCTTAGTCTAGTTGTTGATCATGTATATCTTTCTTGGCTATTTTGCATTAGAAACATTTGGGTACATGTTCTGAGCTATACTATTTTATTATCTAGTTTTCATCATTTTGGCTTGTAGCAATTTTTTGAGATCTTACTTTATAGGTTGTAATCTTAATCATGTGCACACTTAATCTTTGATTTACTATATCTCGTGAGTTGGTGCCATGTTTTACCATATTGTGATTATGACTTAGGTTGTTAGTTTCTCTTGCCTCTATTTGATGTATGATTTTAATATTGCATGTTATGTATGTATTCTTTGGTTGTGCTTGGAGAAGACCTATTTCTGTGCTCTTCTACCCCCCCCCCCTTTCTTTTTGATAATGTCAAAAGGGGGAGAGAAAAGTTCAATGTTTTGAAGCTTAACCATATTGTTTTTATTGCCTATGTGATCCTTTTCTTGTTCATTATATTCTTTATCATGTGACTTGCTAAAGGACCATATAGTATATATGTCATGTTGCTTTGTGTATATTGACTAACCATGCATGTTAGAGTAGGCTTTGATTGAGGGCGAGCAATTAACATTATTCAAATCATGAACCCCCTTGCAATTCACAAGGCAAAGGTATAACTTCAATATCCTTGTCAATATGATTAAGGAATGGTTTGTCATTGTCAAAAGGGGGAGAATGTTGACTTGAGAGTTATACATTGCCCATATTTTCGTAATGACTTAACCATTCCATTCCTATGTATCTAATATGTTTGTTCAAGATTGATTTTAGGCTTTAGGTACATAAAAAGGATAAAACTATACAATCCCTAGCTTGTTCAAGTTCAAGTCAAATGCAAATGCAATCTGGGGTGATCATCCGATGACAAATGTTGGTTTGGAAATCAAGAAAAAAATGATCTCGGTCGAGTTACCTTATTGAAACTCAATTGAATGTACTGTGCGAAAAACACAAAAGAAGTGATTATAATCGTTGGTGAGTTTTTTTGGGCGAAAATATTCCACAACATCTTGGAAAATGGCTATACTTCAATCCTAAGTGATCCCACACTCAAGGAAACACCCCCATCTATAAATAGGACCCCTTGGAGTTCATTCCAAGTTTGGTCATTCATGCTATTCTAAGTCCTTTCTATAGTTGAGTGTGTTGCAACTCCTTGATCCCCTTTCTCTCTCTATTTTACACTTCATTTTGTGATTATGAGTGAGATAGGCTAGTTGTAAGAGAGCTACTTCCTTGTGCTTGTAAAACTCTCATTTTTCCATCTTCCCTACCCCTTTCCTCCATGAAGAAAAGGTGAAGCAAGGTACTCTGAGTGAAGGGGGAGTTGTTGTTCTTCTTCTTCAAGGTTGAAGAAGAGGTGAAGGAGAAGGCAAAGGATGAAGATCCAAGAAGAGTGGGTAAATCCTTGAAGGCGGAAGACATGTGTAAGCGTAGGTAAGATCTTAGAGAAGGCTGAAGACTCTTGGCAATGTGGGTATGTCCTTGGTAAGGTGGAAAACTCTTGGTGCTTGGATGGGAAGTCCTTTGGTGATCTTGTGTTGTAACTCTTATTGGTGAATATATAGAGAAAAGCACATGCAAAGTCCTAGAGGCTGACCTCTCTAGGTAATGGACTGACTCTCTCTTAGTTTGGAGAGTGGAACCACTCTACATGACCTTGTCAAGTGGTTCTATCAATTTCTCTCATCCTTGCTATGCTTGTTAGTTAGGACTTCAAATTTCACTTAAGCTATTGGTTTTAATTTGATATAATTTGAAGGTCTAATCTATCTTTTGAGAATTCTTGAAGCTCTATTCACCCCTCCTCTAGAGCCCTAGATCCAACAGTTTCCTATTTTGCTTCTAATTATAGATGAACCTATAATCATGTGCACATTCTTCCTAAGTAAGGAGATGATTTAGTTCAGGTTGGTATCACCACTTATGGTGTTAAGCTCCTATCAATCGATGGTCCATATTAGGGTTTCTAGGTTGTTTTATTCTCCAAAACACATGACCTGATGGTGTGGTCTTCATGACATTCGAAGGTGGTGACCAAGGGTGATGAATGATGGTGTGAAATGATAGTCACAGCTTAGGCTAGTGTTAGGCTCTCTTGGAATCTCAATGAGCAATGGTTTGATTCTCTAATGATGTTATCAATCAATGATGACATTAGTTTAATATCTGATGATGTTAAATTAATACAGTGTTGATCCTATCAACCGATGGTGACCTATGATGTCAAAACCAATGGTAGATCAGGTCACTACAACTAATGGTGAGTCAAGGCTTTAAATGTATCTTCAATTATGCCATAAACCAATGGTTTCTTGGTTCAATTGATCTAATGGTTAGACTTATACTCCAATAGATGGTTTTGAAATATGAACTTGATCCAATGGTTAGGATCTAACACTTCTTCATCTGGAACCTGGGTCAATCATAGACCAACCTATGTGTATAAGAAGTTTTAATATAAAATCTACATGACATATGAAAGAAATTAAGGGAGATAATCCCTATATAATGAAGAACATGTGGAATTTGATGATTTATTCCTTTATAAGTGGTTGACAAACATGATAGCATGAAAGGACATACATATAAATGATGAAGAGTTAATGAGAAAAGAGCAATGAGATTTGCTAATATTAATAATTCATGTAACAACCCTGACCTGGGTTATGAGGTAACCCCATTTGTTTTGGCTAATAAATTTGCTTAGAACTTTAATATAATCCTCTAAGGTGCTTTGTTATCATGTGACACATTTATGTTTCAATTTTGGTCCCAATTGAATGTTGTTTGAGCAATTTTCCTTTATTTTGGACCAAAGTGAAATTTACCCAAATTGAGGGCCTATAATGCAAAATGTCACATGTTGAACATGCCTCATGTGTTTTAGCATCATTATTGAGAGAATTATGCAAGGTTGTGGCTTTTAGAAAGTCTAAATTCCAAGTTTGAACTTGTTTGAACAATGCTGGTACCTTGTGCACCAATTTTGGTACAAATTGTAATTTACCCAAAATGTGGGGTTGATATGCAAATTACCACCTCTAGAGTGTTACCACTTCCTCTATGTATCATTTAGAGGAGAGAGAATGAATTAGACACCAAGTTTGATTCCATTATGAATGATGGTAATCTTGGTGAAGAAATGACCAAGAAAAAGGGTTGAATTTAGAAGCTTAACTTGAGTTGTATCAAGTTGAAAAGCTTATATATGCGTGCCTATCGTCCATGGAGCCCAAGGAGGTGTTACATATCTTCTTGTGGACTCTTGGAAAAGTCCATATCGTGCAAAGAACCTCAAGGAGGTGAGGTGTGTCGGATTACAACTTCCTTAGTAAAGTTGTGATGAGTTGTGAATAAAGTGGTGATTTGGTTGATATATCTTATTCAAAAGGATATGTAATGGCCGAATCTTTATCTCTAGATGATACTCAACTGTTTTGCAAGACAAGATAAATGATGGTTCATGCATGGACACATGTCACCCATGCATGACATGTGGCACCTACTAGCTCAAAATGTTGACACCTCATTTTTGCCTTCCTTCATGATCAACAAGTATATATACCCCTAGTTTCACCCCTTGGTGCAATTTTTCGACCCTTAACACCCTCCTACCTTGTGGTATCGTGCATGGGGCTCTTGTATCGTGCAGGAGAGAAAGCATATCGTGCATAGTTCCTTGGATATTGCCCATAGCAAAAGCATATCGGCCAAGTAGGTGAAATTGGCCATATAAGGTGATATCAGCCAATAGGGTGAAGAGTTGAGTGCCATATCGTGCAAGTGAGTGCCATATCGTGCAAGAGGGTTGGCATATCGTGCAAGAGCACAAAGTTATCGTTCATAGGAATTGGGTATTGGCCATAGCAAGTATATCGGCCAAACCATGTTCATATTGTCCATAGCAAGTTGATATCGGCCAATTGAAGTGATTTTGCCCACAAGTGAGGGGGTATCGGCCACAAGCAAGGTTGTGTCGGCCAAGAGGAAGTCCATATAGCCCAAGACTGGTGGGGTGTCGGCCAAGGAGCTAAGGAACTCAAAACTTAACCCTAAGGTGAGGATAAGATCATCTTCAACATTGGTTTGTAGCATGAATTTAGGGTTTTGATCTTCCTTTCTTTTCTTCTTCACCAATTGCTTATCCATGGTGATTATTTGTATATAGAAGAGTTTTGAAGTTCATCTTCAACCTTAGGAACTTGGAGCTTTGGAGCTTGGAGCTTTGAATCCGTTCTTAAGGCGAGTTATATAACTTGAACTCAACCATGTTATTATTCTTCACCTGAATTGCTATAATTAGTGAAATACTTTTAATTCCAAAATTTCCTAAAATACTTGATGAGATTATGAGTTATAGTAGTTGCTTAGACCTGTTGACATGTACTATAACAGTTATAACTAAGGTCTAGACCTTGAATATGGTGGTATCACTTTATAAAAGTGATATCGGGTGCAAGCACACAAGAAAGCACCTTTAACCCGATATGATGATGCACCTACTTCACTTGAACGATATGGATATGAATGAATACATTGTTGCACGATATGGAGGTGTAGTATACACCTCTTGCATGATAGGGAGTCAAGTATAGACTCCATGCATGATACAAGGTCAATTATATACTTATAAGTTGATGTGAAACCCTAATTTGGGTAACCCAATATGAGTAAAGAATAGCAAATGCTATTGAACGATATGGTATCCCTTTACACAACCCTAGTTGATGTCTAGCCCGACATGGTGATGGATTTATACCTCATGCACGACATGGGTAACACATATAAAAAACTCTAGCCTGATATGAATGGTATGTATATACTTCTAGCCCGATATGGTGGTTCCTATACACCTACAACCCGATATGGTGAACATATGCACACCTTTAACCCGAGACACCTTGTAGAGGTGAGGGAAAGATACTCTTAGGAGTGATGAGGGAAACACCAAGTAATGGTGTGGCTAAAACCTTGATAGGTAAAACACCTAGAGTGGTTGATAATGGAGAACCTTATATCAATAATGTCTCAACCTCAGATAAGTCAATATCAATTGATGATGGTTGGACAATTCAAATGTATGACTTATGATCAATACACTACAAAATGAATGTGATAGCCTAGTGCATAATGTATTAGGATGGGAAATACCCTAATACAAGATAAGTTGATGAGTTTAAGTAAGTTAAAAGTGATGAGGGAAGTGATACATCAAGACATGATATATATCACATCTAGCATTTCAAGGTTTATGTACCTTGATGCACCTTAAATCCAATATACTTGGATGAGTAACACATGAAGTGTGTTATGTCAATTGTTACATTGAGATGTAATAAGTTTAATACACTTTGATAAGTGTGGGCTAACATACCTTGAGAAAGGGTTAAGCCAAGTTAATAAAGTATGATGTAATCATACCCTGATAAGGATGAGAGAGGAACTCATACCTTGTGTTGATGATTCATTTAATGATAAATGATGAGAATAAATAAGTATGATTGAATACTTATGATATTAATGTATGATCCTAGATCTGTGGAGCAATGAATTAGGGTTTGGATTGATAATATGAACTTGAAACCCTATTCGGCTAAAAAGGGAAACCCTAACCCTAATAGTTGTTGCCTAGTGAGAGGTGACAAGATGTTTAATGGCCTTGTGAGCCATGTGGATAGTTGTTTCCTAATGAGAGGTGACAAGATGATTATATCTAATGTAAGGAATGGTAATGTGCAAAATAAAATAAGGGAAATGGAAACCAGTAACTTCATAATAATAATAAATGGTTATAATAATAATGAAATCTTGATCATACATGCTTTATGCTAATAGCCAAATAAGGGCTATAGTGTTTTGAATATGCTTAAAGGAGATAAGAGGAACACTTGTAGTACTTAAAGAATGTGAATTGATATAATGGCTTGCCCCAGGGTATAATGCCTAGTAAAAGGATGTGATAACCAATGATGAATTTAAGGGATTGATATCCCATAACAAACCTGTAATCAGGATTGGTTAAAGTCCAATACCTGGAAGAGGCGTAAAGCCTGTAATCAGGATTGGTTGCAGACCAATACCTGGAAGAGGCGTGAAGCATGTAATTAGGAGTGGTTAGAGTCCACTGCCTGGTTGTGTAATCAGGATTGGTTAAAGTCCAATACCTGGCAGAGGCGTAAAGCCTGTAATCAGGATTGGTTGCAGACCAATACCTGGCAGAGGCGTGAAGCCTGTAATTAGGAGTGGTTAGAGTCAATTGCCTGGCTGTGTAATCAGGATTGGTTAAAGTCCAATACTTGGCAGAGGCGTAAAGCCTATAATCAGGATTGGTTGCGGACCAATACCTGGCAGAGGCGTGAAGCCTGTAATCAGGAGTGGTTAGAGTCCACTACCTAGCTGTGTAATCAGGATTGGTTAAAGTCCAATACCTGGCAGAGGCGTAAAGCCTGTAATCAGGATTGGTTGCGGACCAATACATGGCAGAGGCGTGAAGCCTATAATAAGGAGTGGTTAGAGTCCACTGCCTGGCTGTGTAATCAGGATTGGTTAAAGTCCAATACCTGGCAGAGGCGTAAAGCCTGTAATCAGGATTGGTTGCAGACCAATACCTGGCAGAGGCGTGAAGCCTATAATCAGGAGTGGTTAGAGTCCACTACCTGGATGTGTAATCAGGATTGGTTAAAGTCCAATACCTGGCAGAGGCGTAAAGCCTATAATAACACAAGATTGGTTAAATCCCAATGCCTGGAATAATGCATATGATTGGCATAGTCCAATGCTTGAACAGGATATGGTGATGTATACTCATATGAATGGTACAATTCAATATTTGGTTAGCAGATTACCTGAGGCCAATAGATAGAAATGAGAATGATTCATGGATGACATACCATGATGATGAGCATCACAGGATAAGCTTGAGATAGTATGATGGGTAAATGATATATGTGTTCTCCATATTCCTTATAAAGTGAATAGATGAATTACTGCTCTATCATAGACAGCTGCTATGCTTTAAAATATGAGAATGTTCTAAATTGCTTATCCTCTGCTCAGTTTAATACTATTTAACTGTGATAATAACATTGTTGGCGAAGAGTTATATCTCTCACTGGGGAAATTTTCAATTGTCTCACCCCCGTGGGATCCAAATTTTTAGGTGG
The DNA here is from genome assembly GCA_963693085.1 of Alisma plantago-aquatica. Classification (NCBI taxonomy): domain Eukaryota; kingdom Viridiplantae; phylum Streptophyta; class Magnoliopsida; order Alismatales; family Alismataceae; genus Alisma; species Alisma plantago-aquatica. The sequence continues at coordinate 617,771,137 of OY856412.1, read as the reverse complement.
ACGTGCACGAGGAGGTGAAGACCTTTCTGCAGAAAAAGAACAACAGTGGCAGGGACAGCAGTGACATCTCAGGTTGAATGTACTGTCTGTCATGTCTTGTAGATAGAAGTCCTATGTGTCGCCTCTGTACTCTCAGGTCCTTGGGGTTGGTTCGTGAAGGTTTCATGAACAATCTGAGGTTTTGACTTGTAAGCCTCGAGGTTTATGTTGCTTCATTATATTTTTTTGACAAAGCAACTGTTATATGTTATCCTCAAGAAGAGATGGTAAAGTGTATGTACAATGTGAACAATGATGTATATAAAGTTTTGGTTTTGCCTTAAAGAGTTTTCCTAGAAATGGATCTCTTTGCAAAATGGTTTTAATTTTTAGTGATTTTTGTTAATCCGCTGGTAATGTTTTAAATTCCTCCTAATTAGTAACGATTTGTCTATCGGTTTGGCGACTGTCATTACAATTCATATGCTAATGGCAAGGAACCCAAGCTCTAAGAGGTAAGATGATACATATAAAGTGTAATCTTCATGGGAAACATAGAATTGGTTACCTTTTGCCTGTGACCCTAGACAATGATGTACTGATGTGGGAAGTGTGTTTCCCTTTGTGTCATTCCTTTACATGGCACAACATTAAAGTTAATTTTATACCACTTGGTAGGTGTGGATTCGTTGTAATCATATGGGTGGATAGTTTGTTATAGCATGAGGTTGCTTGGACTATGGTTCCAAGATCATAAAGTTTGGGATGAGTATGCTTTTGGGCCTTTCAATAATTAGGAAGACTCCTCTTATATCTCTTGAGATTTTTTATGATTCGTAAACGTACACGAAATAGGGATGTGAGTTTCTTAAAGCACAGAAGGTGGATACCAAGGTAATGAATCCTAGTATTCAAGATGTATCAATAGTATGGAAAGTATGTGAAGGTTGCAGATGCTTATTAGATAAACTTTTAAAGTGTTCCTCTCCCTTAGAGAGAGAGAGAGAGTTAATGATGATCCCCAAAATGTTTTTTTGGAGGAAAAATAGTGGTTTTATAATGTTGTGTGTGGTCTACTGATAATTGGGCAAGACCACTTTCATGGATAGATGGTTTGTTGATCAGAAAACATTTTCTACCATGTTCTTTTAAGATAAACCTAGTATTGGGTAGTTAATGGAAAATAATTAGAGTGCATGACATAAGTTACATGACAATGATGAGTTTAGGTTTAAGTCATTTAGACTAACCAATATAATAGTAGCATGGTAAACATCTTTGATAAACTTTAAGAATGGTGAAACAATTATACTTATGTGTGACAACGTTCAACAAGAGTGAGTACGGTATTAACTAGATTATACTCTTGTAGTTATAATACATTTGCTAAGTGTATTGTGTGAATCATGGTAAGATGAAGACAATGTCATTTCCCTACCCTTAACAAGGTCAACCCGGAAGTTATATTTGTTAAACAATTGTAGACGTTGTATGATTCTTCAACTAGGTACACGGCCAGTCCACCATTGAGATGATTGAAGAATCTTCTAAGAACATATGTCTCATAGTTCATGACAATTAGTGGATGCTCACCTAATTGATAGAATTGTTGATTTTAGCAACCACCAAAGGAGCATAGAGATGAAACCTTGTAGAGTCACATATGATAAGAGATATATGTTATTTCACATTCGGTAAGAGCCAACAAGTATAGCATTAAAGTGATGTTTGATACAATAGATTCAATAGTTTAGGACTATAGTTAGAGTCCCAAGTTGAAAGGTACTACCAAACATGTACAGGTGGCACAACAATTCCTATGTTGAACCAAGATAACACATGCAGGAGCTGAAGGAGAAGAATATGACTTCTATGAGAATTGTTTGACATCACCATTAGGTGAAAGTAACCATGTGGAAGATTGAGGATGAGGTGCATGAGAAGTATCCATCTTTGTTTACCTTAGATTTTGGGGGCAAAATCCCTGTAAGAGGTTTATGGTTGATAGACCCCTAACCTTTTTTAAAGTGTTGAACAATATTAATTACCATAATTGAATTCTTAGAACCATAATCTAACCTTATGATATGCTTTGGAATCATAAGATAAGCTTACTTTTCAACTTTGGTCCAATTTGGACACTTTTTGTGCAAGTTATGCAATTTTTGTACATTTTGGACTCTTTTACAATTTACCCAAATGGTAGGTTTTTCTTGAAATTTGTCACTTTCATAATGTTCCTTGTATGTTCTATCATCATTCTTGATCTTTTTGATCCATGAGACACTCAATTGTACCTTGTTGCAGTGGTGATTTGCTTCAAGGATGATTTAGTGTTTTACCCTTCATGGATGAGCCACTTTGAGGGCTAACAATTGATAGTACCATTGTCTAGGGAAACAACCAATGGCCATCAACTGAAGGCACAATATGGGAACATCCGATGATCATTCTAGGAGGCTCTAGGTTGATGGTTCTTTCCAGTTTGGTGCACTTGAACTGATGGTTCACTTATAGAAATGATTAGGAGAGAGAAAGAAGGGAAAGCTAAAAGGATTACTTTCTTGTGAAAGAGAGGGCTTATATATTCATTGTTAGGAGGGAGGTAAAAGATGTGATGTGTCAAGATGTTTGAGCACCAAAAGGACACTTGTCCACCAAAGGATCGACCATGCAAGCACTCACACAAGACACACAACATATGGTGATAAGAACAAGGAAATGTAGAGACCATTAGGGTCCACTACCTCCCTTTGGTGGAAATAAGGATAGGGTAGGGCATTGTAGTAGTCTCTACACATTGCCAGTCAACCCAAATGGTCAAAACACTAAAACACAACTCAATTGTAGCGACCAAAGACAAGGGAAAAGCATCTAGGTTGAAGCAAATCATCCAAAATGAGGTGTTTTGGTCGAATCACACCCAAAGCACAAAGCCCATCAATCTCTATACTCAAAGAACACCACATGGTCGACATCATCACTCAATAAAAACCATGTAAACCCTAGCTCAACTCTCATGATGTCACATCATCAACCAAGGTCCAACAAGGTGCACTTGTGCATCATTCTCTCTCTCATGATGCTAAGGCAGAAAGGGCACAACCCGCATGTGAAAAATTGCAGTATTAACACTCGACATGGGTAACTTGCAATTTGGTCCAAAATAAGCATAACTCGCTCAAACTTCAACCAAATAGGACCAAACTAGAAACAGAAGCATGTCATGTGTTATTAAGGCATCTCAAGATATTATATTAATGTTTAAGCATATTATTAAACAAAGAAAACACAATCAAGCACTTAGTTGGGTTAGGGGTCTTACACTTCATGTATGGTTGTGTTGTACTTTCTCTTTTATATTGTAGCATATTGTATCATTGTCTAGTCAACTTTCTTAGGATAATATATTGTAGCCTAGAGTTTATATGTATTTGGACTTTGATTATAAATAGACATATCTAATAGACAAGTTGAGATTCCAAACTATTCCTAATCCTTTGTCTCACATTTTATGACATAATTTTTTGGAGGAACTCCTTTTTTGTTTTTTAACCCTCTCTTGTTATAAGATTGGTTTTTAGTTATTTCTTGCTTAATTGTATACCTTGCAAAATGATTGTTACACTTACCTCAAAAACCTATATTATCTCCTAGGACTAGTCATGTTCCATGTCATGGTTTATCCATGGCTCTTATTGTTTTATTTAGGGTGGACTCACAATAAAAGGAAACTTGCTATGTGTTTGTACTCCATCAACCTTTCCTTTTTTATATTGACACAGGAGGAGAAGGGAACTATATAAGAAGAAAATACGTTCATCGTCATTTTTATTTGAGTTCATATAATTTAACTTTAAGTTACCAAAATTAAAATTAAACTATTCTATATTCATTATAAAAGAGAGAAATATGACCAAAGTAAAAATATAATCGCATAATTTTTAAGAGATGGGACTACATTTTATTACTCAATGATTGGCATTGCTTACATTTTATTCATATATTCAACCACTATTTTTGCACATTGTATTACTCAAGGGCATGGCATGGTCTCTGTACTTAAAATACAATGTCTTTAGACATATTTTCTTTTACCAATGAAATAATTGTCATCGTCTAAAAGAGATAGAATGTTTTCTCAAGGGAAACTTATAGAACTACTATGATGGAATAAAAAATTTCCTATTATTGTTGTTTCTTATCTTGTTATTGAGTATTTTAGAAACACATTAATAACAACAATGCTAATGAACTAATATCATACATAGATTAATTGCGTACATAAGTTTTGTTTTCTAATACATTGTAATACCTGTAACTATCAGTTTATTTTTTATCTATTAAAAGGATAATATTGATGAGCACTCAACCATTATTTCCTTAGTTAGTATCCTAGGGAGCCTTAGTAAGTAATAAATTTTATTACTTATTTTTGTAGAGAGGAAAGTTATTTCTTCTGACATTTTTTTGGAAATTCTTGGTCAAATTGAATGTTTGAATGAGGTGGACCTAGATGAAATTATAATTCTCCCAACAGGCTTTAATTGAGTAATTAGAATTCAATGTGAATCTCATTCGAACATAGAAATGACCAGACCTGTTATTGGTCAAACTTATACTTTGAGTGAGAAGTAGTCAAATGGGCATGTAATTTAATTGTAGTTAATGTCAACATGCTCATCTATTTGACTAGAGTATATCTCACTCAAAGTTTAACATATGTTGAGATAATCTATCAAATTTCCAATTGGCCTCATAAATTTTATTTTTGACTTGAATCAATGTATTTATTGACCAAAAATGCTCTTCACACTCAAATTTGCTTCCATGTACTCACCCTGATACATTCTTACATGTAGGGACCATATTTGATCAGTAAGATATAGAATCGAGTAATAGAAAACATGGAGAAAAGAATTTAGTTATAGTGTGGCCTATTGATCCATATTCACTGAAGTAAATCTTCTCCATTTGCCAAATGATTTCAAATTCTTTAGAGAATGTTATTAGCAAAATCTCACGTGCTTATATTGTGGAATTTCAATTATTTTAACATATTTTCATGTGAACAAGTCTTCTAGAGGTTCATCAAAGTGAGTGAAGCAAAAACAAGACTTCAACAAAGCATGTGGTTCTTCTGTGACCTAAAAAAGAGGACAGATGTTGTTTTCCTTCAACATGACAAAGAAAACAAATGGTGGCCTTCCTTCAACCCCAAGTTAAAGAAGGTGTTGAGGTGGTTTGCAGGTATCCCTACAAGGGAACGTTGATGATCTCTCATAATTGTTGTATAAAGGAGATAGAAAATGATCTTTTTGATATATATTCATGCATTTTATTCCCTATCACCTATCAGTAAAGGTTGTGTAGATGAACTTAGTAATTGAAAAGCCAACTGGGGATGGACTAAAAATATGTGGGATTTATGAACTACATTACGTAATTGTGTGCAGTGTATTCCCTCTTCCTAGTTCTTTTTTACTTAATGTTTTTGTTATAAAATAGTTTCCACTCATGTCATATTATGGAGAAATTACAAATTTTCATTCTATCCACACTCCGCCCTCTAGACTATACTTTTGAGGATTAGTGATATATGAAGCTATTATGCTTGTTGAAAATCAATCATATATGTTATTCACTAAGTGATATGGGTAAGAATTGATGCATCCGTGATTTATAAATGGAGTGACATGAAGTTGATACACGTTGCAGTATGTCAGCAATAAATCCACGATTGGTAAAATTGACGCCCATAGAATAAATAATTTCCCCAAGTTGACCAATGCACACGGTTGCAGCAGCACAAATTCGGGCAGGCTAGCATAAGTATACACGAGAACCTCTGCGGACAAGAATGATGTGCAAGTGAAAAAAAATATGCATCCTGTTATAGATAAAATTCAATTAGTGCTAGAAACAATTGATATGGAATCACAAATTTGTCTGTCACTTACTCCTCTGTCAATGAAAAAAAGTGGTTAGATATTAGTATTTTCTCGAAAGGAATTGGCACCCACTTGAGGGCCGAGATCTAGAGCTACCAATATCTCACGGAGGAGGTTCTCATAAAAGAATAAAGAAAAAACCCAAATAGCACATTATCATCATCATCAACTAAGCCTCAATCCCAACTATGTTAGGATTGACTGAATAACACACTATGAAAATATTTACCTAAATAGGACACAGCAAAAATATTTCCCTAAAAATATAACACTACTACTTGTAGAAACATTAAAATTTTGTCTTCAATATCTAAAAAAAAATGGAATTATTGTATGTTATACAAAATTTATTTAATTAAGATACTCTTCAAGCATCAACGTCAACGTCACTCAATAATAGAAGACAAGTGGGCAACCAAAATGCGACGCCAGTCCTTCTTGGAAAACTCCTTTAAATTTATTTCCCAGATTAGCACACATTTTAGTAGAAAGCACCATATTAAGTGGCGCGTGTCAGTGATGGTGGGTTTCAAAACTACGAATACAGCTGACGATAAAAGCGCCAACGAGTCTGGCTTTTACATTGGTCAACTTTTCATAACGTGTGAGATGTTTATGTTGTTTTAAAACTGCCAAATCGCCTGGCGCTTATTGAACTCTAAGGGGCCGTTTGACCCATCATTTAGATTACTAGTATTCACATACAAATTGTATGCCAGATAAATGATCTAAAATCTCCACTGATATCGTCTGTGGTAGTTGTATCATTAGACCAGGCATGATTTCAAGTCACACCGGTGTGCGCGGCAGGACTTAAAAAGGACGTCTCCAGACTGCCGTTGTCATTTTTATAGGTCAAATTGTTTTTCCGGGTCATCGGGTTTATCTGCAGCAGCGGCGGTGGTCTTAATAGTTGTACAAATTCCTATTGACAAATACCAGATGTTACCTTGCTGGGATACAGAGGGCAACCACTGCGATGGGTGGGAGAAGACGGGGGACATGCGATGGGTGGGTGAATAGAGGAAAGACAGGCGCCGCCTGTGTGTGGAGGCAGAGGAGGACGAAGGGAAAAGTTGCGGCGGAAGAAGACTTTAGCGGAGGCGAAACAGGGGCTGCAACGATTCTTTGCTGGATCCTTTTTTTTATCTTAGATAAAATAGAACCATACACACCAATAATGTATATAGATTACTTTCATACGCTGCATTCAGCACAGCAGCGGCTCCAAATACATACAGAATCCAGACAAACAACATTTGGGTACAACATTTACCACTGACAGAATAAGATAGTAACTATCGATGGAATACGAGGAAAGGTGGCAGGCGTAGCTTAACGGGGCCACAAGCATGTTACATTACACGGCATGCGAGTTTCATCTGCCAAGCTAGCTTGTCTTAATCGCGGCCAACCCAGGCAAATTCACCCTCGTAAATCAAGTGGCACATCTCAGCTTTGCCAGGTCCTGACCCCAGCACTGCGAAGGAGATGTGTTCAGCGCTCCGTTTGGAGGTGTCCATGTGACAGACGGCCACCGCAGTGTTTGTTTTCTTCTCTGAATCATTGCCGAATGCCTATCAACAGTTCAACCTGGTAGACGTTCACGGCTGGAAGAGAGTGGCAGTATAGTAGACAAGGTAAGGGAATATGCCGTAATGACATGGCACGGTTGGAGTCACTTTCATTCTGTTCATCCCTATGACATTCGGGCCCAACGTTGGTGGTACCTCGCACTCGGAGACAGCGCGAGACATATTGGGTCACGCGCTGTGGGTGTAAGCCCAGCTCACGCGCGGGATACAAGTATTATTGTTGGGAAAGAGCTGATTTGGAGTGTTGACGTGGTGGGAGGTTGAGGATGTGTAATTGATAAATAAATTTATTTGGCCAAAAAACCTAAATGACACATTTGCCAATTTTAATTACCTAAATAGCACGTTCTTGAACTTATTGTCCAAAATGTCACATTTCTGGAGCAATGCGTCCCCTGCTGGGACGCATTGCTCTCACGCGAGGCAATGCGTCCCGGCGGGGGACGCATTGGTCCCATAGGAGGGCAATGCGTCTCGAGCCGTGACGCATTGCCCACGTGTGGGACCAATGCGTCTCCCGCCGGCACGCATTAACTCGCGTGAGAGCAACGCGTCCCAGCAGGGGACGTATTGACCCCACAGGAGTGCAATGCGTCCCGAACCGTGACGCATTGCCCTTTGTGGGTCCAATGCGTCGCGCCCCGCGACGCGTCCAACGGCTAAAAATTGCCACGCGGGCAATGCGTCCCGAACCGTGACGCATTGCCCTTTGTGGGTCCAATGCGTCGCGCCCCGCGACGCGCCCAACAGCTAGAAATTGCCACGCTGGCAATGCGTCCGGGACGGGGACACATTGCTCCCAGGGCAACGACTATTTTACCGTTGGGGCCGCCGCGAGGCGGTGCCATGTGGGCGCAATGCGTCCCCAACCGGGACGCATTGCTCCCCTATATATATTGGCCGAAAACAACCCCCCAAACTCACACCATTCTTCGTTTCCTTCATCTAGCTCTATACTCCCATTGCTCTGGAGCTTTTTCTCGGATTTCTATTTTTTTGGGTGATTTCTAGCTTATTTCGGTCGATCTTGGAGCTGATATCTTCTACTGCTCGGAGACTATTTGGAGCTTCTTCTTTCTCTTCTTCTATTTTTCGATTGTCAACACATAACTCTCCATTTCAGGTATTTATTCTACCAAAATTTTAATTTTCAAAATATGAACTTAACTTTAGTACGAAATATTACAACTGAAATAATTGTATTATTACTCTTTAATTGCACATTACTGAAATAATGATGTAGAAAATGACAATTGAAGGCTACTTAATACCTGAAAAATTATTGTTCGAAATTGCAAAATTGTTATTTTGAAATGTTAGTGTTACTAAAAAATTAGCAAAATTGTTGTTATGAAATGTTAGTTAATTTTACTGAAAAAATAGCAAAATTGTTGTTCTTAATTGTTGTTCACTGTTAATGTTATAGAAAAAGTAGTCCAATAAATTTAATTCCAAATTGATGTCACTGCTCAAAAATTTTAATTTATGTTGATATAATGTCATAAAATAAGAATTTCTTTCTGATGTTAATATAATATTCTAAAATATAGGAACATGGCATCTAGTTCAAATTCACGAATTGTGAAGATGCGATATGATGGGAAATTTCTCTCTGAAGGGTCTTATTCTAGTCGATCGGTTAGACCCATAAATATTTCACTTATTAATACCCTATCTGAACTAAAATCATATATCTATACTACACTTGACATCAATCCCAACCACTTCTCTATCAAAATATCCTATCTTTTCCCTGGAGAAAATCATATGCTCGTACAAGTTGATGATGATGATGCATACAGAACATTGTTATCACTTTCAGCTGATGCCTATATTGATGTGTTTCTTGAAAAAACATATATCCACCAACAACCTTGTTTAATGAGTCTATTGAATCAATTTCAATCTCAATTCTCTCGGAGTCAACCACCTCAATTCTCTCAAAGTCATTTAACTACTGAATGGAGTCAACCACCTCAATTCAGTCTTACACCTCAATTCAGTCTTAGCAATTTAACTATTGAGTGGAGTCAACCACATGAATTTTCTCAAAATCTTACTACTGAGAATATTGGTGTTGAGGTTGAGGAGGGAGATAATGATATTGATCATTAAGGTGATAATGATAGTGATCATGAAGGTGATAACAATAGTGACATTGAAGGTGGTAATAACAGTGAACCACCTGAGGATGAGTCATTGACTGAAACCGATGATGAGCACACACATCCATTCCCTGACTCTATTGCAGCATTGAGTTATATTCCATCCATATTTGACAACCAATGGCCCCAACATGAACACATTGATTACAACTATGAAGCTTTTCAAGATGATGATTGGGTGGAAGATTTTTGTCATGAATTTCGTCTCAATTACAATCCTTCCAGTGCTGTTATATATGAGGGTGCTTTATTTGCATCTAAAGTTGTACTGGTTGAGACACACCAAAAATGGTCGGTACAAAAGAATGTCCAGTACCGTACATTATGCTCAAATAATCGTCATCTTAAACTTGCTTGTATCCATGATGAACGATGTCCTTGGAGATTGACCGCTTGCCAGTCCAAAAGAGCAGGTGGCATGTGGAAGATAAAACGTTGTAAAGCAAGCCACAATTGTGAATTAACTGTTATGAATCATGATCATCACCAACTCACATCATCTTATATTGCTCGAATGATAATGCCAATCCTTGTATCACGATGGGATATGTCGACACGAGAAATTCGTGACAAGGTGAATGTTGAACTAAGGCTCAATATATCTTACAAGAAGGCATATGTAGCGAGGAGGAAGGCTGTTTCTAAAATATTTGGAGACTAGGAAGCATCATATCATAGTTTGTTGCCGTTCCTGATTTCTTTGACACAATATATTCCAAGAACTATATATGCCCACCTTATTGATGATTATACCCTTCAAACTGAAGGCACTCGCAGATTCAAGCGGGTGTTTTGGGCATTTGGTCCAGCTGTGAGGGGTTGGGCCTATTGTAGGCATGTTCTTACTGTTGATGGCACATTTTTAACAGGAAAATATACTGGCATACTTCTCCTTGCATGTGACATAGATGCTGATAATGGTCTATTTCCACTTGCTTTTGCTGTTGTCGAGAAAGAAAATAAGGACTCCTGGGAGTGGTTCTTTGGTTCTCTACAAACTTGTATTCCAATCATTCCACGACGTACAGACTTGTGTATTATTTCTGATCGAATGAGTGGGATTTTTCCAGCACTTCAACCAAAATTTCATTGGGCTCAACATCGTTATTGTCTTCGACATTTTCGGGAGAACTTCCATAAGCAGTTCAAGTCCAAGGAGTTGAGGGACCTTATGTGGAAGGTGGGATCCACAACTGATACACATGAATTTGATCGTCGTATGACTGTTATAGAAACCATAGAACCAGCAGCGAAGTCGTATTTATTAGGCCAAAATCCAGTACATTGGGCTCTCTCATATGACAGAGGTTGCAGGTATGGGTCATTGACTACCAATCATGTTGAAGGGTGTAATGGAGTCTTAAAAGGTGTTAGAGGTTTGCCAATACAAGCGTTAATTGTTGCCACATACTATCGCTCTGTGACCATGTGGCTGTATAGGCGTAATCTCGCAAATAAACGTGCACAAGATGGATTTAAATGGCCCCTTAAGGTTCATGATAAGCTTTATAATGTTCGAGAGGATGCAAAAAAATTGACAATACACATCCGTGTGAACAATGATGAATGGCTTGTTGGTGACATGGATGGATATAAATTTCAAGTAATAGTGCGTCCAAATGGTAACAGTCAATGCAGCTGTGGGTTTCCACAACAATGGCATTTTCCATGCTCTCATGTTTGGGTAGCTGCAGACTCTGTCAATTGGGATCTTGATGCACTTGTGAGTGCATATTATACAAATGAGGCTTATCTAAATGCATACAAAACTGAATTTCGTGACATTCCCGACAAGAGGTATTGGCCTCAATTTGATGAAAGTAGAGGTATTTATCCCTTATTACCCCCTAGGAAACGAAGGCAAGCTGGAAGACCAAAGAAAAAGAGAAGGCATTCAACTATGGATGTTGATCCAAATCAGTATACATATCACTGTCATAAGTGTGGCAGAAAGGGCCATAATAGACGCACTTGTCCTAATGTAATATGATGGCTGGTTATGTAACGTTTGCAATTTGAATTTACTCAAATCATGTAATATTTGCAGTTTCAATTTCACTAAATTCATGTAATGTTTGTAATTTCAATTTCACTAAAGTTATGTAATGTTTACAATTTCAATTTAACTAAAACAATGAATTTATAATGGTTTTTCTATAGATGGCTCATCGAAGGACATGGACATTTCACATGTCCATAGAGTTAATCCAAATAATAGCTACGAAGTGCCTACAGGGGAAAATCGCTCATCAAACTCTATTGGATGATGACTGGAATGACGTACCAGATTTTTTGCACAACAAGTTAGGATTTATAGTGACAAAAGAACAAGAAAAATTTCATTGGCAATTTTTAAAGTAAATGTTTCACATGTATGAAGAACTTCTTGAACTACCTGTTTGGTATTGGGATCACACAAAACAGAAAGCAATGCCAATCAACGAACAAGTAAAAAACCAGTTAGCTGTATCACATCCAGAGATACATCGAGTGGTACATCAAATGTGGCCATTTTATGAACCTCTAGATGAGATATTGAATCAAATGCAGTAATTTCATGTAGTTCATGTAGTTCATGTTGTTCATGTTGTATTTTTATATTGTTCGTGTAATTCATGTTGTTCATGTTGTAATTTCATCTTATCTAATGAAGAATCTTGACAATCTTAAATGTTGTACACTATTTGCACTTTTCATTTAATGTAATTTTTTCACTTTTCATTTAATGTAATATTTGCACTTTTCATTTAATGTAATATTTTCACTTTTCATAGATATGGCTCCTAGACAACAAACCTACCGACTCTCCCAGCACCACATTATGTTGGCACAATGGCCTATTACTGATCAGGATGTTTTAGACAATATTTCCATAGCTGGTTTTGGGCATGTTCATAGGCTACCATGTATCCACCTTGACCCTACTTTAATCACTGCATTAGTTAACAGGTGGGACAACTCTAGCAATACTTTTAGGCTTCCCCCTTTTGAGATGACTGTCACTCTTCAGGATGTTGCAGTTCTTTTAGGCCTGAGGATTTATGGCCCACCGGTTATAGCTTCATATCCTTTAGGTGTAGATGAGGGGCAATTTTCTTCATGGACTCACCTTTGTGAGAATTTCTTAGGAGATGCACCAGATGGGATGACTAAGGGGCATATCTCCTTGATTTGGTTGTGTGAGACCTTCAAGGATATGGATCTTACCGCGGGTGATGAAGAACAACAAGTACAAATGAGGACAAGGTATACTAGGGCATATCTCTTATATTTCTTAGGTAGTTACCTTATCCCAGATAGTACAGGGGATAGAGTTCATGTTAGGTACCTCCCTCTTGTGTCCGATTTTGCACGTTGTGCCACTCTATCTTGGGGTGCTGCAACTCTAGCTTTCTTATATAGTCCCGGTCTAGGAGAACAACCCATCTATCAGGTTGTGTGTGCCTATTACAGCTGTGGTGTTGGGAGAGGTTGGGAATTGGACGCCCAGGTACAATTACAATGCGTTGGAATGATTGGCCAGAAGATGTTCCCTTAGGTTACATGTTAAAGATCAACACAATTAATTTTTTTATTTGTCCAAATATTATGTAGTGTTTATCTAAATTTAGTTTGTCAATTTAATAGGTGGCCTACCTTTGTCCAAAGGAGTCAAACTATCAGGGGAACAATTCAGTTTTATGATTCAGCATTTGACCAGATTTTTCCCTCACAGGTATAACTTACTTACCTCTGTTGTATGGTATGTTTTATTTATTTACAATTTACTCCGTTTTATATGATACACGTTGTCTATATGAATAACAGATAGAGTTGACTCCTTACACTGCTGAGGTTCTCGAGAGATTGCCTGCCATTTGTAGAGATGGTAGTGATATTTGGTTGGCACGAGTGCCTCTGTTGTGCTACACAATAGTGGAGTGGCACTTTCCCGACAGAGTACTTGGACAATTCGGCTTTGTTCAAGTACAACCTACTCTTGAGCTGCCGAAGCTTAGCCGGGTAGATGGGAGGGGTCATGCGGCTGAGGATTGGATGCTTCATTATAGGCAGGAGGTGCAGATGTGGAACAACAAACGTGAGAGCTTAGTTCCCGCTCCACCAGCTGATACAGTCTTCTGTCCTCAGGTTCACTATGCATGGTATCATCCACAATACATCGTGCCCCCTCCAGCTATGCCTCCAAGCATATACTACCCGCAAAGTTATCGTTAGCAGGAATTTGTGAGTATCATTATTATTTTCTTTTACAAATTGTTATTATTTATCTTTGTTATTTGTAATATATGTAATTGGTCTTTATTATGTGTACATACTTTGTTTTACAGGTACAAACACAGGTGGCGATCCGAGCGGCATTAGAGCACGCCCCTGCACAGATCAGAGACAACATCTATAACATCCAGGGGAGTTACTTTGCTAGTCTTCCCGACTATGCTCGGTCGTGGGATCCCATACCCACTCATACCACAGACCCTGAGCCCACTCATACTCCTACTCCTACTGTTGAGCCCACTCCCACTCCCACTCCGACTCCCACTTCTCAGTTCATGTCATGGGGACCGATAGGGCCATATTTTTCAGGAGCTGCTTCATATTTCTCATTCATCACCCCACCTCAACCACCATCATACCATGGAGCAAGTTCTTCTTCTGCTCCATACACTCCATTCCCACCAGCAATTATTCCCGAGAGTCGACCACCATCTTATGTCACATATTCACCTACTCCGTTTGATTTCTCAGGATGCACCCCACCTGATGCATGTTATCCTGGTTTTCCGAGACCCCTCACCCCACCTCCACCTTTTCATTTCTTCCCTGATGCTCGCCAGCAGCCTCCTACGCAGTTGTCCCCAGTTCGGCCGTCTCCAGATGACATCGATACAGAGGATCCTGATGTAGAGGGACGTGGGCGAGGACGTCGTGGGCGAGGACGACATACTTAGTTTTTTTATATATTATACAGTTTTGTATGTATGCCTTTGTGAGGACATCTATTGTATGTGGATCTATCATATTTTATGATATCACATTGGTTCATTTTGGATCATGTTGTTGTGGATCTATCATATTGTTTGTTCTGTTGTGTATTATTTTCTCGTCATGTTGGTTCATGTTTTAACCTTGTTTTTAATTGCTATCTCATTTTTTTGGATTAAGTTCTTATTATATAATCAATTAGGAACCAACCAATGTTGGTTGCAATACACTTATATATTCCATATGCATGTTACGACCTATTTAAAATTGACAAATTTATAATAATTGGGTATATTATAAACATCCAAATACAAGTGAACAAATTATAAATGTATAAATATAATCAATATTGTTAATATACATATCAATAACCATGAAACAATATCAGTGACTGCAAAAATATGATTAAAAAATGCAATGCGTCCTGCATGGGGACGCATTGGAGCAATGCGTCCTGCATGGAGACTCATTGAGCAATGCGTCCTGGCGGGGGACGCATTGGTCCCACAGGAGGGCAATGCGTCCCGGTTCGGGACGCATTGTTCTGTTGTAGGACCAATGAGTCTCCTGCTGGGACGCATTGGCCCACAACAGAGCAATACGTCCCGAACCGGGACGCATTGCCCTCCTGTGGGACCAAAGCGTCCCCCGCCAGGACGCATTGGCTCGCGCAAGAGCAATGCGTCCCGGCAGGGGACATATTGCTCCAAAATATGCCATTTTGGGCAATAAGTTCAAGAACGTGCCATTTTGGTAATTAAAATGGGCAAATGTGCCAGTTAGGTTTTTTTTTTATTTTGCTTATAACTTTTGAATCGTGATGAATTTTTTGACGAAACAAAAATTATTGATTTCGTTATGAACAATGCATTCCAACAAGACTAATATTGATATATTTTTAATTAAAAAATATAAAAATAATATGAATAGGTTATTCTGGATGTCAATCATTTTGGGCGTCAATTAATCATATTTGTGTGTCATTAGCCATTCATGGATGTCGTTATAATTCTAGGTGTCAATGAACCATTTTGGGTGTCATTAAGTGGTTCTTACATATAAAATAGATCTATTTAGGTATCGTTATGTTGTTTTAGTTGTCAATACTTGATTTGAGTATCATTTTAAACTTTTGGGCGTCAATAAATTATTTTGGGCGTCAATTACCTTATTTGGGCGTCATCTTTATACTTTGGGTGTCAATGAACTATTTTGAGCGTCAAATAACTATTTTTGGATGTCAATAACTATTTATGGGCGTCATAGCATCCAAAAGTACCTTATTTGGACATCATTTTAAATTGTTGGGTGTCAATGAACTATTTTTGGTGTCAATTACGTTTTCAATACCTTATTTGGGTGTCATTTTAAATTTTTGAGCGTCAATGAAACATTTTAGGTGTCAATTACCTTATTTGGGCGTCATCTTTATACTTAGGGTGTCAATGAACTATTTTGAGCATCAAATAACTATTTTTGGGTGTCAATAACAATTTATATGTGTCATAGCATCTAAAAATACCTTATTTGGGCGTCATTTTAAACTTCTGGGTGTCAATGAACCATTTTGAGTGTCAATTACCTTATTTGGATGTCATTTTTATACTTTTGGGTGTCAATGCACCATTTTAGTATCAATTAACTATTTTTGAGTGTCAATAACCATTTATGGGTGCCATAACATCTAAAAATGGCTAAATAGCACCCAAAAATGGTTAAGTAGTTATTTTGGTTGTCAGTACCTTATTTGGACGTCAATTTTATAAATCTAGGTGTCAATGAACTATTTTGGGCGTCAATAACTATTTATGGGCTTCATAGTTGGTTGTCAATTAATATATATATATATATATATATATATATATCTTTTTTTATTTTTTTAGATTGCATTTTTCGTAACGAAACTAACTGTTTTTTTCTTTAAAAAATTCATTACGGTTCAAAAGTTATAAGCGAAACAAATTTATTTATCTATTATAATTTAAAAAAATCGTCCAATCATCATTTGCCACGTAATGCAGATTGGGGACTAGTTTGAAGCTGGTTTCACCCGCGCGTAAAACCGGGCATATGATTCAAGGAATCTTAGTCCTTTCAAGCTCAATGGAAGTTTGTCGGAGAGACACTTGGGGAGAAAAGACGTCTTGGGCATCTTGTCCCGAATGTCAGGGACGTGCAACTTCTGTCCGGCGGTGATATTCGCTTCGCGGAAGAAGAGCCCAGGTTCCAGGTTAGCTGAATTGTAGTGGTGGGATTTGAGGGGGATATTGCCATCAACTTAGTATTGATTCCGGTACAAAAAGTTCCGTTGGGGAAGATGTGGCATCCAATCTGTCGCGCGCAAAAGTTGTGAGGATGTAAGGTAAGCGAAGCATATATATGATTGAGAGTATAAGTTACTAACTAAAAAGCACGCATAAAACTGTTACAATATCAACAGATGCAAACTCATGTGTTCTCATGAGAGCTAGATGAAAATATTATTATCTTAATAAAACTTCCCAGAGACACCGTTAGCAATTATGTCAGGCTCGAACATAAAGTTTTTTATAGCTTTTGGTTTCCTTTCAGAAGTCCTATGCCAAATTTATTTGTCTTTTCGAAAGATTTTTTAAAATATACTCACAATAAAACTAGCGATATGTTAACCATGCCTGCAAAAATTGCAAAGCTGTATGGTACCTCCAAGTCGCAGGTTGTCGGAGCATAAAACGTTAGCTGCGGAGCAGAACGCGGAGAGGTGGGCTGCGGTATTCAGGGCGTCCGAGTCGATGTAGGACGAGAAGGTAGCGATCTGGGTTGCGGTAAGAGGAGAGGACTTCCTGAGTAAGAAGGCTGGGATATCTTTTGTCGCAGGAAAGAGGCGGCGCCAATGGCTAAACAGAGAGGCACGAGGGGAGGTGGCGGTACAGGTCGCTGATGCAGCCGGCGAAACAGCTAAGTTCAACAAGATCAGTGTTAGAGCAGAAATTGACAGTAGTAGGTGACACCTTTCGAGCTTCATTTTGGAAACGGAGCAGCACTTGGCTTGGATATCTTACACCTAGGTAACTAGGTCTACTAATTCTAGTAGGCTGAACTTCGTTTGCACTGATGAGTTAAAAGCTTGCTATGAGGAGCATATTTATGGATAAAGCTTGTACATCTTATAGAAATTTTATAAGACAACCAATCACAATGCAGTATTTCTTTCTCACCCCTCTTTAAAATTCAACCTCCTAAAAAAATATGGAAAGAGAAACAAAAAGTATGTTCTATAATAAAATTATATTAGATACTACCAAATTTTTATAGGACCCGTCCTATAGAATAGGCGTTGCGAGATGTGTGGACGCGTAGATGATATCCCGATGGAGTGGGCCCTCTCCCGCGCTGGACTATATCTGTTTTTTTCTTCTCGTCGTGATTTGATTATCAAAGTATATGGACAAAATATATTGAAAAAAAACCGTATTTTTTATAGCGTATTGGGCAATGGTTCATCCCGTTTATATGGGAAATTGAACTGAGGACTTATTTATCGCGACCATTTCTTTTAACCACTCGACTGTCTCTACTTTAACAAAACATCCATATTTTCTGATGAAGGATTTAGACTCCTTTGGAAAAAATATTCTTCGAGTAAAGTTGTCAATCAAGTTTCAAATACAAAATTAAGTTTCCAGATTTTATTATTTTTGACATGCATTCTGTTTTCACAGTCTGGATCAGACGGCCGATTTTGTGTCCTGATCTTCGTGGGTTCTTCTGATGCTTTGGACGCATCTCCCCCGCCCGAGTCTTGTTCCAATTGGACTCTATAGTGGTCGTGTCCTTCTTCGATCCCAAACCCTCTCTGAGATAAGTCACAACTTCTACTGACATCACCTCTAGCTCGGCGTATGCCCCGATCTCCTTCGCCCCAACTTTATTGGGAGATTTCCCCTAGCAGATAGACGCCCAATATGGCTTGGTTTTCCCCTCGCCACCACATATTACCTCGCCGCCACCCCTATGCATCCTTCCCCTGTTTAAGTGCAAGGAAAGACCACCGGACCCCACGCCTCTCTTCTCCTCTTATAATTTCATATCCATCCCTCTAAGCCACCCCCATTCAATCCCATTTACATCTCCGACGTCCTTGAACTGCATCCCATAGCAGATACCCCCTTATGTGAAATTGGTGCACTAATAAGCATCTATGTTGACCCCATGTTCTTTTCATATTGCATGTTCATCTTGTGAGTCACTAGATCGCCATAACTTGTAGCTCGCCTTCTAGTCCTCGTCGATATTCATCTTCAGGCCGAGCGAACAACTTTCTGACCCCAAATTTTCCTTTGTACGATTTTGAGCATCCCTATAATGCTTCCCCATGTTCTGATTAGAGTTTTCATGCCCTGATTCATTCCCCTACGTTCCATCATTCTCACAAGTGGTTTCTGGAACACAGAGGTCCTTAGGCATCTAGATAGTTGTGTTAGCTTCTCTTAAAGGTGATTGAGGGTCTTCTTTCCTTGTTAAATTGATTTGAGATGTTGGTCTTCAAGTGCTTTCTAGTCATAGTAAAAAATGGTTGTTTTGGGTCTACAGTGATCGCTAGAGACCATGAGTTGTCTCTATGGATCTGGCTTGGTATATGGAAACCAATGGAAGCCTTTGTAGTTTTTCCTCTCCATATCTGGTCAGAGTTTTGATCTCCTACACGGCTTGATGACTAGAGATCATTGAACAAAGATGCTAGGAAATGAAATCTCATAGCTTCCTTGCATCATAATAATATTCATCATGTTGAGCATGGGTATTTTAGGGTTTTTAAATGCCCTTCTCTTTTATCAATTGGGCATGATTTTGTTTATTTTAATGACAATTTATCCTCACCTTTTTAATCGAACGTAACATGTGTCATAGTATCTCTGCCTTTTCAACTTTTATATAAATTGATTTCATTTTCATTCAAATGAATGTCAGCTTATAGTTCCTTGGTTTATTGTGGCAACACATCCCACTATCACATAGACAGTGAGGTGTTACACGAAAACATGCGGTAATCACCATAACCACAGATTATCAAAAACACGGGTTAATTAAAACCGATTGCAGAAAACTGATAAACTGGGAAACATTTACATTCGAGTCCATATCCTGCAAGAAAACAAGTTATATACATATCCATACAAGCCGCGATACATGTCTACAGCTTAGAACAAAGTTGTCTTGTCATATCATGATTCCATCACCTGTTTATACATACACAAGGCCCACATCTGGCCAGCAGCAGGATATACAAAACATCTGTAGATGTACATCGTGAAACAGCGTCAAAACACTGCCAAGGACCTGAGAGTACAGGGATGACTCTAGACTCTATCATAAAACACCCAAACAGCAGCATATCCAACGCTTGCCTTCTACTGTTGTTCTTGCTGCTCGGCCTCAACTCCGCGACCACCACCACGTCTAGCTCGACCACCTAGAAAGGGTGTAAACCAACGGGGTGAGACAATTGAACATTGTCCCAGCGGGAGGCATAACTCCCCGCCAAATCTACAAAACCTCATAAGATCATGTACATTAAGCAACTAGCTTATAAAAGATATAGCAAGAACAATCTATGAAATAAAGCTATCTAAGCTTACCAGATATATCCAAGTATTACATGTGAAACATGATTAACAAGACAGGATATCCAAGTTCTACTGCCATAGAAGAACATATAAATAACTGCAAGATATAAAGAGAGTAACTACACAAACAAGGCCTCAACCAATGTTTCGTGTTTGTCTCAAGCAGTATTTACTAAACGGCTGGATTATGTTTTATTATGCCTCGAGGAAGTGAACCGTACCTTTCAAATCTAACCTTCGGCTGCAAAGCCCATAACCGGTGCCATACAAGGTCAATGGAAGAGCCGGAATCCACGACCACACCCCTCGCGGTCAGTACACAAGAAACATAGCACCACAGTCTCATGCTCAAGTGGCCTTTAGCCACAGGGTCAGCTCCTCAGGCTACCCTTCCTCTAGCCCGCCTCGGTACAGGTCACGGCGCTAGTAAAATTGAGCCACGGGCCTAATCACCGTGCTCTGAGCCATGAACACATTCATGCTCATCATATCACATATCCGGAGTCATGGGCCTATTCACCATGCTCATCACATATCTGAGTCTGCAATCGCAGCTGCACTCGTTTCACCTCTCTATTTGAGGCTAGGAGAAACCTCGCATATTCAAAAATATGCGCTCCGGGTTAACCCGCAGGAGAGCCCGTTTCACTATCACCAAGTCCTGACGATGATGGATCTATGGCCAGGGAAAACTACATGATAGATTTCACTGTGATTAATTAGTGTCTTTTAGATGGATTGCAAGATTCAACCAAATTGTATAACATGCAAGCTATAAAAGGAAACAAATAACATAAACTCAATATTATGCTTTCACTACAATTCACATCATACTGATCCATCACAAGGATCCCACATCACATGTTACCACTTGGCCTCTTGCCAATCATCCAGATCCATCTCAAGGATCATCACATATCATGGGATCTCAATCCCTCATCACATAGTGCCACTTCCTTTCAAGGCTTATCATGGAATCATTATTCATAATACACTTGTCAATACAATATTCTCATATAACTATTCCTCATAGTCTTTCATTTGGCTATGCATTACCTGCATGGTTAGCATCATTCTATAATCATATGAATAACCAGGAGACTTATACTATCAACACAAAGTGACAATTAGGGTTAAGAATATTGTCGACATAAAGTGACATTAATAATTACGTCTATGCCTCACCTTATGGTTACATATGTAGGCACATTATCAAGCAACCCTAATGCATGCGTATTATTACTCTTGGCATTAAAGAGACAATCAGGGTAGTCACACTCATATGCTTAGCTAAAAGAAGGTTTGATGAACAAACTTATCAAACGTGCACAAACATCACCATCGTCACTTATAACAAGGGTGTACACATTAGCATACTGCCATGACAACCGGAACCCTCACAAGAAGTACCCAAAACCCTCACTAAAGGTCATACCGGGCAGGGTTCACCCTCACCTAAAACCATGTTGGGCGTGCAGCATGCAACACTTAGAAGATAGCTCACCCGCTCACTGTGCCGGGCAACGCATGTCGGGCGAGAAGCACAGGCGTCAAGCGTGCTGGGCACTGAGCCGTGCAGAGGAGTACCAGGCGACACAGTGGGCGACACAAGGTGTCGTGCAAGGTCTGCCGGGCGAGCACCCTATCGGGCGAGCAGGGCTGATGACGGGCGAGTAGGGGGAAGTTCACCCGCTTCAACATCTCAACGCACATCAAGGGTTATCTGTGCAAGATCCTACACACTCAGCTAGGCAAGCATCTCTATCGGGCAAGCAACCCCACCGGGCGAGCAGCTCCAAGGCGTGCAGCCTGCCGGGCAAGGTTAACTCAAAGCGTGCAAGGGTTGGTACCGGGCAACCAAGGATCGGCTCGTGTGCCCAACACAAAATAGAACTCTCAACAACTATCAAGGTGAGCAAACCGTGCAAGGGTTCTCATAAACGTGTCGTGCAAGGGGAACTAGATCAAGAGGGCTTGTCGGGCAGCACCTCACCAAGCACAATACACCCAAGGTACATCTCAACAAGGGTCATCTAATACCTCACACATGAACACCCGAAACCCTAGAGAAGGATCACCACCAAAACGAGCTCACCTTCTAGCCCATGGTGAGAAGAGGGTCTTGCTCAAGCCACTAGGTCACAAGATCACCTCAATCGACTAGGAAGGAGGGGTGTTGCTCATGGCACTAGGACCCAAACTCACTCTTCTAGACCAAAGGGGAGAAAGGAGTGTTGCTCACCTACAAACCCTAGATCACAAGGATCAGCCAACATGCAAGCTAAACAAGAACCAAGATACTAACCTGCATATAAGCAAGATCATAAACATAGCACATATATGAAAAGAGAGTAGTGTAGCAAGGGTTAGAAGTTATGCAACCCGCCTTAAGCTCCAAGCTCCAAGGAAGAAGAAGAACTCCAAGCTTTAAGGGATGTCGACCACCACTTGCTCCTCCAAGGTGTGTCAACCACCAAACCTGCTCCTTCAAAGGGTGTATCGACCACCACTCTCTTCTTCAAGGGGATATCGGCCACCACTAGCAAGGAAGAGGGGGTGTGTCGTGCACAAGATGGAGAGGAACCAAAGGGACCTTAAGCTAAGGAAGGAACCGACTATATAGAAGGGAATGGAGGAGAAAACAAGGTGAAACATGGAAAGGTGTCGTCCACCCAAAGGACACTTGTCCTAGAGCTCAAGCCACCTACTCAAGCAAGCCTTAAACACTTGTCCAAGATGTGCACCAAGTGTCCACTAAACAAGGTCAAGCTAGGGCAAGCATCATGGGCGACACAACATGTTGCTCCAAGGGCGACACACTCCTCTGCCATGGGCGACACACACTCAACTTGGCCGACACAAGCACCTCCAGGCCGATACAAGGCTCAACCAAGCCCAAACAAGGTATCTCAAGGCCCAAACAAGCTCAACCAAGGCCCAAAGAACTCAAGCAACAAGCCCAAGCCTTCCTCTCAACCCTAGGGGAAGCAAAGAGAGAGAGGAACACCTCACAAGGTGGAAAACTTGCTCACAAAACCCTTGACTTGGGTTATTTGCAAGTAGCACCTTCAACTCTCAACAAAGCACAACCAAACCCTAATCACCACTAAAGGTGATTAGCAGGCATCAAAGCACCAGGGTTAAGCAAGGCAAACAGGGTAAGCCCTAAATGAAGGTCAGGGTCCTTACAATCTAACCCCCTTTGAGGGATTTCATCCTCGAAATCCGAAGAGAAAAGCGAGGAATACTTCCTCCTCATCTCTTACTCAAGCTCCCATGTGGCTTCCTCGAAGCCACGACGCTGCCAAAGAACTTTCACAAGAACCATGTCCTTCCTCTTCAGCTTCTTAACTCTTCTGTCAAGGATCGCCACAAGTCCTTCCTCATAGGTCACACCTTCATCAAGCTCAACCTTAACTGGCTGTATCACTGTACTCGAATCTGGATGACTTTTCTTCAGCATACTGACATGGAACACTGGATGTAACCTGTGCAACTCAGGAGGTAACTCTATCTCATAAGCTACCTTTCCAACACGTGCTATAACTGGGTAAGGCCCCATATACCTGGGTGCCAACTTACCCTTCCGGCCAAACCACAACACCCCTTTCCACGAAGAGACTTTAAGATACACTTTGTCTCCTACCTGGAACTCCAAAGGTCATCGGTGATTGTCTGCATAGGACTTCTTCCTGTCCTGTGCCACTTTCAACTATTGCTGTATCACTTTGATCTTTTCCGTTGTTTACTGTACCAGCTCAGGACCCAACAAATGATACTCACCGGACTCATACCAACACAAAGGATATCTGCACTTCCTCCCTTACAAAGCCTCATAAGGAGCCATGTCGATGCTTCGCTGATAACTGTTGTTACAAGCAAACTCTATCAAACTCAGATGCACATCCCAACTGCCTAGAAACTGTAAAACACATGATCGAAGGAGATCTTCCAGAATCTGAATAGTCCTCTCAGACTGCCCATCTGTCTGCGGGTGGAAAGTGGTACTGAACCTCAACTCCATTCCCAATGCTCTGTGCAACTGTTCCCAGAAACGACTCGTGAACTGAGGACCTCTGTCAGATATTATCGTTGTTGGCACACCATGCAAACGGACTATCTCATCTACATATACTGTGGCGAGCTTCTCAGCTGTATACGTCGTCTTCACAGGTAGGAAATGGGCAGACTTCGTCAATCTGTCCACTATCACCCAAATGGAATCATGATCCCTAGTTGTCTTGGGTAGACCAACTACGAAATCCATGGTTATATGATCCCATTTACACTGCGGTATTAGCAAAGGTTGCAACGTACCTGCCAGCTTCTGATGTTCAACCTTCACTTGCTGACAAACCGCACATCTAGCCACATACTCAACTACATCTTTCTTCAAGCCGGGCCACCAATACAAGTCCTTCAGACTATGGTACATCTTGGTGACACCTGGATGCATATCATACATTGACATGTGTGCTTCCTCGAGCACCAACTTCCTCAGCTCTCCAACATCAGGAACCACCATCCTATCACGATAGCAGACTAGCCCATCCTCGGACTCATGAAACCCATCACGCTTTCTGCTGCCATACTCTGATCTGATCAACTATACCGCATCATCTGTCTGCTGTGCATTTTTGATCTGCTGTCTCAACGTAGGCTTGACTTGTATCTGTGCTAAGAGTCCAGCTAACGAGGAAACCTCCATCTGTACGTTCATCTGTCGCAAAGAGACAAACATATCTCGCTCATGGCATACCAGGGAACTCAACTGTGCCTTCTTGGGAGACAAAGAAGACTTTCGACTAAGCGCATCAGCTACCACATTCACCTTACCAGGATGATACTCGATAGTGCAGTCATAGTCATTGATCAACTCCATCCATCACCGCTGTCGCATGTTCAACTCTTGCTGCGTAAAGATGTACCTCAGATTCTTATGATCCGTAAAGATCTGGCATACTTCCCCATAAAGATAGTGTCTTCAAATCTTTAACGCATGAACCACAGCTGCCAACTCCAAGTCATGAGTCAGATAGTTCTCCTCATGTTTCTTGAGCTCTCGCGAGGCAAAAGAAACCACGTGATCCTCCTGCATCAGCACACAACCTAAGCCTTTCTTGGAAGCATCACAGAAAACTACATAGCCCTTCCCAGGCTCTGGCAAGATCAACACTGGAGCACTGGTCAGCTTCTCCTTCAAACTCTGGAAAGCTTGCTGACATCGATCATCCCAAACAAAAGGTACGTCCTTCCTTGTCAACTTTGTCATCGGTGAGGCTATCGAACTGAAATCCTTGATAAACCTTCGGTAGTATCCTGCTAAACCAAGGAAACTACGAACTTCCATCGGCGTCTTCGGCTGTTCCCAATCTGCAACAGATTCCACCTTCTTCGGATCTACCTTGACTCCTTCAGCAGATATCACATGACCCAAGAAAGTCACCTCTTCCAACCAGAACTCACACTTACTGAACTTGACATACAACTGATGTTGGCGAAGAAGAGTCAACGCTTGATGAAGATGTTGCTCATGCTCTTGCCTATCTCGACTATAGATCAAGATGTCATCTATAAAGACTACAACAAATTGATCTAAGAACGGACGGAACACTCTATTCATCAGGTCCATGAAAGCAACAGGTGCATTGGTTAACCCAAATGGCATAACCACGAACTCATAATGACCATACCTCGTCCTGAAAGCTGAATTTGGTATGTCATCCTCCTTAATCCTCAACTGATGATATCCGGACCATAGATCGATCTTCAAAAACACTGTAGCATCACACAACTGATCAAACAAATCATCTATCCTTGGCAACGGGTACTTGTTCTTGATCGTGACCTTGTTCAACTGCCGGTAATCTATACACAGCCGCATCGAACCATCCTTCTTCTTGACAAACAACACAGGAGCACCCCAAGGCGATGTGCTCGGTCGGATGAAACCTTTGTCCAACAACTCTTGTAACTACTTCTTCAATGCTGCCATCTCCACTGGGGCCATTCTATAGGGTGTCTGTGCTACTGGCTGCGTTCCTGGTACCAGATTGATCTCAAAATCAATCTCTCGGGGTGGAGGAACACCAGGAAACTCCTCAGGAAACACATCTGCAAACTCCCGGACAACTGGAACCTCCTCGAGACTAGGACCTTTTGCCTTGGTAGCCACGACGATATCCACCACGTGAGCTAAGAACGCCTCACATCCTTGTCGTAACAACCTGTCTGCCACCATAGCTCATACCTGACATGTCGGAAGAATCTTCCTATCTCCTAGGAAGATCCACTTCTCTCCAGCATCATCAAACACCGCCTGCTTGGTACCGCAGTCCAGAACGACCGTATACTTCTCTAAGGTATCCATCCCAAGGATAACATCAAAACCACACATATCAAGGGGTATGAGATCCACTTGAATGCGGTGTCCCAAGAAAGACAAGACACAAGATGGACACTCTTCTCGAAGCAACAAAGAACCAGCAAGAGGGGTTTCCAACAACAAACTATCCTTCTTACGACTAACAGGTAAACGACAGTTCTCAAGCATGCTATAGGCGATAAAAGTGTGCGTTGCACCTGGGTCAACCAGAACAGATATAAAGCAAGAAGAAGACATATCAGAATGAAATAACTCCATCTGACCTGTCACTACTCGCGGGTTGACTATCGCCTCCGGCTGATTCATAGCATAGAATCGAGCCGTTGCTTGCTGTCCACGACCTTTGCTTCCTTGAGCAGACAATCCGACTTGAGACGCTTGACTGCGTCCTCGTCCTTTGCTACCACTAGGCTGCTGACGATCCGATCCTTGAAGATTCTGCCTCGGCTGTTGTGTCACCTCATCATCTATGTAGGGACAACTCGACTTGACATGCCCTATCTGACCGCATGCATAGCATGTCCTGACATCAACTCGTGGCCTGGATGGCCCTGTCACTGCCACAGAAGCTGAACTTTGTGCCTTAGATGGTGAAGAAACATAACCTCTTCCTTTACTCGGAGACCACTGAGACGGTCCACCAGAACCTCTCATTGCTGATGGTGCCAAAAACCTGGGCTTCTTAAAGCCACCATACCTCTGACCCTAAAACTGAGCAGGTCTCTTCTTAGCCAAAGATTCTCTCTTCTCCCTAACTGATCGTTCGATCCTTTGGATAGATTCCACAAACGTCGCAAACTGCTCCCGGTTTTCCAACGCAGAAACCGGTGTTGTCAGCTCAGCACTCAAACCCTTCTCGAAACGTCTGATCCGTTCCTCGTCAGTCATTGCCATGTGGGGACAAAACCTCAATAGATCCATAAACTTGGCTTCGTACTCGGTGATATTCATCGTTCCCTGCCGCAAACTCTCAAACTGACAGATCTTCTCATCCAAATATGTCTTGGGAAAGTATCGGCTGACGAACTCGCGCCGGAATACTTCCCAATAGAACACCTCACTAGGCCGCTTCTCTTCCTCGATGGTCCACCAGTGACCAACACTACCTTTCAAAAGGTAGACAGCGTGCTTTACTTTGTCTACTTCGGGGATGTCGAGATCCGGAAAGTCTTCTCAAGACTAGTCAGCCATAGATCTGCATCCGCTGGATCAGCCGTTCCAGCATAATCCGAAGCTCCGACTCGGCGAAGCCGCTCGAAGGTCTTCCCAATACCCGATGCTTCTCTATGGGGAACATGTGCTCGCGGAGGAGGCACTGGTAATCGCTCAACCATGAGATTCATCGTGGCCATCATCTGCCCCATAAGCTGTTGGTAGGCAGGATGTTCGAGAATGGCTGGGTCAGGTTGGGGGACCTCAGTCACCCGATCTTCATGTGACTGGCCTACTACTCCATCAACAGATGCAACATCGCTGTGCTCAGCAGCGTGTTCTTCATGGTTTCCAGACATATTGGCTTTTCTTCTGCTGAGGGCAAAAGATAATTGTGAGGAAATCTGGAAAACACATAAGAACAGACCCAACCTAGTCCTAGATCCCTGTAGATTCAGCGAACCTAAAGCTCTGATACCAAAAACTTGTGGCAACACATCCCACTATCACACATACAGCGAGGTGTTACGCGAAAACGTGCGCTAATCACCATAACCACAGATTATCAAAAACACAGGTTAATTAAAACTGATTGTGGAAAACTGATAAACTGGGAAACATTTACATTCGAGTCCATATCCTACAAGACAACAAGTTATATACATATCCATACAAGCCGCGATACATGTCCACAGCTTAGAACAAAGTTGTCTTGTCATATCATGAGTCCATCACCTGTTTATACATACGCAAGGCCCACATCTGGCCAGCAATAGGATATACAAAACATTTGTAGATGTACATCGTGAAACATCGTCAAAACACCGCCAAGGACCTGAGAGTACAAGGATGACTCTAGACTCTATCACAAAACACCCAAACAGCAACATATCCAACGCTTGCCTTCTACTATTCTTCTTGCTGCTCAGTCTCAACTCTGTGACCACCACCACGTCTAGCTCAACCACCTAGAAAGGGTGTAAACCAATGGGGTGAGACAATTGAACATTGTCCCAGCGAGAGGCATAACTCCCCGCCAAAACTACAAAACCTCATAAGATCATATACATTAAGCAACTAGCTGATAAAAGATATAGCAAGAACAGTCTATGAAATAAAACTATCTAAGCTTACCAGATATATCCAAGTATTACATGTGAAACATGATTAACAAGACAGGATATCCAAGTTCTACTGCCATAGATGAACATATAAATAACTGCAAGATATAAAGAGAGTAACTACACAAACAAGGCCTCAACCAATGTTTCATGTTTGTCTCAAGAAGTATATACTAAACGGCTAGATTACATTTTATTATGCCCTGAGGAAGTGAACCGTACCGTTCAAATCCAACCTTCGGCTGCGAAGCCCATAACCGGTGCCATACAAGGTCAATGGAAGAGCCGGAATCCACGACCTCACCCCTCACGGTCAGTACACGAGAAACATAGCAGTACCACAATGTCATGCTCAAGTGGCCTTTAGCCACAGGGTCAGCTCCTCAGGCTACCCTTCCTCTAGCCCGCCTCGGTACAGGTCACAACGCTAGTAAAAATGAGCCATGGGCCTAATCACCGTGCTCTGAGCCATGAACGCATTCATGCTCATCATATCACATATCCGGAGCCATGGGCCTGTTCACCATGCTCATCACATATCTGAGTCTGTAACCACAGCTGCACTCGTTTCACCTCTCTATTTGAGGCTAGAAGAAACCTCGCATATTCAAAAATATGTGCTCCGAGTTAACCCGCAGGAGAACCTGTTTCACCATCACCAAGTCCTGACGATGATGGATCTATGGCCAGGGAAAACTACATGATAGATTTCACTATGA
This sequence comes from Alisma plantago-aquatica, assembly GCA_963693085.1. Taxonomy (NCBI): domain Eukaryota; kingdom Viridiplantae; phylum Streptophyta; class Magnoliopsida; order Alismatales; family Alismataceae; genus Alisma; species Alisma plantago-aquatica. The sequence goes on along the minus strand of OY856412.1, from coordinate 617,741,481 downwards.
TTAATTAGTGTCTTTTAGATGGATTGCAATATTCAACCAAATTGTATAACATGCAAGCTATAAAAGGAAACAAACAACATAAACTCAATATTATGCTTTCACTACAATTCACATCATACTGATCCATCACAAGGATCCCACATCACATGTTACCACTTGGCCTCTTGCCAATCATCCAAATCCATCTCAAGGATCATCACATATCATGGGATCTCAATCCCTCATCACATAGTGCCACTGCCTTTCAAGGCTTATCATGGAATCATTATTCATAATACACTTGTCAATACAATATTCTCATATAACTATTCCTCATAGTCTTTCATTTGTCTATGCATTACCTGCATGGTTAGCATCATTCCATAATCATATGAATAACCAGGAGACTTATACTATCAACACAAAGTGACAATTAGGGTTAAGCATATTGTTGACATAAAGTGACATTAAGAATTACGTCTATGCCTCACCTTATGGTTACATATGTAGGCACATTATCAAGCAACCCTAATGCATGCTTATTATTACTCTTGGCATTAAAGAGATAATCAGGGTAGTCACACTCGTATGCTTAGCCAAAAGAAGGTTTGATGAACAAACTTATCAAACGTGCACAAACATCACCATCGTCACTTATAACAAGGGTGTACACATTAGCATACTACCATGACAATCAGAACCCTCACAAGAAGTACCCAAAACCCTCACTAAAGGTCATACTGGGCAGGGTTCACCCTCACCTAAAACCATGTTGGGCGTGCAACGTGCAACACTTAGAAGATAGCTCACCCGCTCACTGTGCCGGGCAACGCATGCCGGGCGAGCAGCACAGGCGTCAAGCGTGCCAGGCACTGAGTCGTGTAGAGGAGTATCGGGCGACACAGTGGGAGACACAAGGTGTCGTGCAAGGTCTGCCGGGTGAGCAGGGCTGATGCCGGGCGAGCAGGGGGAAGTTCACCCGCTTCAACATCTCAACGCGCATCAAGGGTTATCTGTGCAAGGTCCTACACACTCAGCTAGGCAAGCATCTCTATCGGGCGAGCAACCCCACCGGGCGAGCAGCTCCAAGGCGTGCAGCCTGCCGGGCAAGGTTAATTCAAAGCGTGCAAGAGTTGGTACCGGGGAACCAAGGATCGGCTCGCGCGCCCAACACAAAACAGAACTCTTAACAACTATCAAGGTGAGCAAACCGTGCAAGGGTTCTCATAAACGTGCCGTGCAAGGGGAACTAGATCAAGAGGGCTTGTCGGGCAACACCTCCCCAAGCACAAAACACCCAAGGTACATCTCAACAAGGGTCATCTAATACCTCACACATGAACACTCGAAACCCTAGAGAAGGATCACCACCAAAATGAGATCACCTTCTAGCCCATGGTGAGAAGAGGGTCTTGCTCAAGCCACTAGGTCACAAGCTCACCTCAATCGACTAGGAAGGAGGGGTGTTGCTCATGGCACTAGGATCCAAACTCACTCTTCTAGACCAAAGGGGAGAAAGGAGTGTTGCTCACCTACAAACCCTAGATCACAAGGATCGGCCAACATGCAAGCTAAACAAGAACCAAGGTACAAACATGCATATAAGCAAGATCATGAACATAGCACATATATGAAAAGAGAGTAGTGTAGCTAGGGTTAGAAGTTATGCAACCCGCCTTAAGCTCCAAGCTCCAAGGAAGAAGAAGAACTCCAAGCTTTAAGGGATGTCGACCACCACTTGCTCCTCCAAGGTGTGTCGACCACCAAGCTTGCTCCTTCAAAGGGTGTATCGGCCACCACTCTCTTCTTCAAGGGGATATCGACCACCACTAGCAAGGAAGAGGGGGGTGTCATGTACAAGATGGAGAGGAACCAAAGGGACCTTAAGATAAGGAAGGAACCGCCTATATAGAAGGGAAGGGAGGAGAAAACAAGGTGAAACATGGCAAGGTATCGTCCACCCAAAGGACACTTGTCCTAGAGCTCAAGCCACCTACTCAAGCAAGCCTTAAACACTTGTCCAAGATGTGCACCAAGTGTCCACTAAACAAGGTCAAGCTAGGGTAAGCATCATGGGTGACACATCATGTTGCTCCAAGGGCGACACACTCCTCTTCCATGGGCGACACACACTCAACTTGGCCGACACAAGCACCTCCAGGCCGATACAAGGCTCAACCAAGCCCAAACAAGGTATCTAAAGGCCCAAACAAGGTCAACCAAGGCCCAAAGAACTCAAGCAACAAGCCAAGCCTTCCTCTCAACCCTAGAGGAAGCAAAGAGAGAGAGGAACACCTCACAAGGTGGCAAACTTGCTCACAAAACCCTAGACTTGGGTTATTTGCAAGTAGCACCTTCAACTCTCAACAAAGAACAACCAAACCCTAATCACCACTAAAGGTGATTAGCAGGCATCAAAGCACCAGGGTTAAGCAAGGCAAACAGGGTAAGCCCTAAACGAAGGTCAGGGTCCTTACATTTATGATTGGTTAAATCTTTAAATGTTCATAGATAATTCATTCAATTTTGGAAAAATATGAATAAATAGTCATTGGAAAGGATTTTGAACACGGAACCAAAATTTATAGTTTTCAAATCCTAAATTGATAATGTCCAACCATATTTTCCTAATGATCTAAGATTAAGGTTTATAATGCTAGTTAAGATGATAATTATTATAAATCATGTTAATATTAGGTTATTTAGCATTAACTCAAGATTATAGAAACTAAGTTTGAATATTCTTTGCTCTAAGTAAATGGGCCATGCCGATGTGCACAATTACTTCGATTAATGTTTGTGAATTATATTATAAGCACATGGTAATATCATAATGAAAGAATTATGTCTTTTCAAGTAATGTATTACATTAATCATGATTGATGTTGGTTATATCTTACGGTTACAAGTACCGTGTTAACCAAAGCATATTATGATCTTCTAATGTTCTCATGTTAAAGGTAGAAATCCTAGTTGTGTGCAAAGAGGGAGGAGTCATGTCATGTTAAAGACTAAAAGTTTTGGATTATGTAAATGTTCACATTAAGAATATAAGAAATAATTAAGTTTTGTATGCTCTTGAAATCATGGACCTCAATTGGTCATTATTGGTTTCCTAGAAAATGTTGGGCTTTCCTAGAAATCATGGGCTTCCTAGAATTTAGTGGGCAATCATAGAGAGATGCATATTTTACTTACTAAATTATTAATTTATATGAAGAAGTTATTTCAAAAAGTACTAAGTCAATGTTTAAGGAAATTATTCCTTAATGTCAAGTATAACTATTTTTCTTATGCTATAAAGCTGTGAGTACCTTTTACCATATGTGTTGTTTTCATTTTTCACGGATGGGGAAGTGAATGCCTTTTGGGAAATACGAGAACAAAATATAGCAGTGAAAACAAAAAATTTATATATCTATATTTCCATAACAGTAAGGTCACGTCAACTACTATGAAATAGGAAGTATGTTTTAGGGAGTTATACATGGTCGAAGAGCAAGTCCATACATGGTCGAAGAGCAATGTTGACAAGTTGCTCTTGGATGATGGTTGTGTAGATCTTGGTCTTCACCATGAACAGTTGTCTACGTAACCTCTACGACAACTCTAGTGGTCTCACCACATACTGAAGGTTGCCTTTGCTCTCTGAGCATTAGCCAAAGGACTCTTGCCTCTAGATTACTCCACTCGAACCTACTAGAACTCCTATCATTTACTAAGAATGATCAGGAAGGAGTTGTCCCTCCCATTGGTGTACTAGTACCCAACCAACTCTCCCACAACAATGACTTCTCAGGTGTTCTCTCCCATTGGCTATCCCTCCCGGTCGAGTAGGACTTGCCTAAGCTCTCTCAATTACCACAAACAAAGAGGACAAGCGTTGTCAGAGGTACTAATTCTTAGTTGTCTTTGTTGTGTTTTGGGAAGCCCCCAATACCCCTCCTTTTATAGGCGAGGTTAAGGTCAGGGTTCCTAGTATGAACGAGATTGTACAGGAGTAGAAGGGACCGGAAGATTATGAATTTTTGTAACATGCGACAACCAAAATGGCCATCTGGTGACCCATACAGTCGTCTCTATGTGCACAGATTTAGAAATTTCAATTTCCAATTAATATCACATATTAATTCCTTGAACCCCAAGTAAAGTACAATCAAAACTGTTCAGAAAACATGTCAAACTTGTGTTCAGCCCAACCAAGTCGTATCACCCATGTGAGATGCCTGTCGTGCTCACCTAGACGCCTGTCTGGTGAGTCGATCAGTTATAACACATTGAACTGGTTAGCTCAAGGGTAGAACTTAGCCAATTTGAACTCTGATTAGCCTGACCATCCAAACAGACAACTCAACACTTGAGACGCCCATCTGGCATTCCCAAATGGTTGTCTAACTCAGTGAGATAGTCGTTTGGTAGACCGCTCAGGCAATCAGTCGATTTGTTGCACGAATTGAATACCTAAACTCTTTAGTAATCAATCCAACCATCATTTAAGATAAACTCCTCTTCTAGATGAGTTCCTTTGTGTGTGACCCTATAGGTCCCATATCACATTGGCAGTAAATGTCCATAACTAGCTTATGACATTACAAACAAAGAGTGGTACCTAGTCACACATCAGTGCTACCCAAGTGAATGGAAATTTGGAGAACAACTTCAACTTACAATCTTTGTAAGGTGTTGTAGTGATTGTATAATTCCTCTATATCGGATATCCAAAGTGCATTCGAGGCATGGACTCGTCATCCTCTCAACATTCATCTCATGTTTCTTGAACCAAGAGCAGAATGTTTGAGATAATATTACATATTGATTCACATGTGTATGTGTATGCATTTATCAGTCTCACTAATCAAGTAGCATGGATATGATACTCTATTAGGAGGGACAAATCCCATATCCATCAATCACAATCAATCCCCATGTGTCAAAGTCACCCAATCATCACCATTATAACAATCCCATGTTTCAGGACTACGTTTGATGATGTCAAAGCATACCCAACGACATGTGACGAGTGTAGTGAATCTAGGTCTAAGAATCACAATCACCACCTTAACCATGGGAGATGACTATGACTTACTATATGATGGCTTCCATGTGTCACTCTCAATGTGGGTTTGTTTGATACACTATTCCCTACCATTTATCTATGTGCTTGGTTTGATATTGCCATATCATGACTAAAGAGATTCTTTGATCAACCAACCCACACTCTAGTCTTATGTGTTATTGGTGTCTATCTACCTTCTATAGTACAAACCAACTAAGGACATAATAAGAATGCATACACTCTTAGCATCTATATGATCTCATTCTTCCAAGTCACGTAATTGAAGACATACATCATTGAGTTTTGTCTTTTTATAGATGTTCACTCTATCTCCTCATTATCTAATAATTGAGTGAAACATATGAATTAGAATCTTGCTTTTATGAGTTTTAATCAAATCCTTTATGGTATATGTCATGTCAATTATCACATGATTTTCTCTACATGCATACCTTACCAACAGACTCCCACTTGCACTTAGAGACAATCATCCACGAGTCTCAATCTGAATGATCCAAACATGTCCACCATGCTTTTGTTGCATAGGTGTTGTATCCAACAGGTTAGCAACATTTTTCTTATTGTTGGTATATTGTGTGTTTCCTTCTCTCTATGTTGTATGATTTCTTGTATGAGAGGGAACTACATATATGGTATTTAATATTCTTTGCCTAACAATTAGCTCCATTATTGTCATAGTATCATTACTGAGTCATCAATGGTTTGAACATCTACTACTTCATCACATGAACCTTTATACCCATACAGTATCACTCTGTGTTCGTAACACAAGTACAGTTGGATTTTATTGTAGAATAGAATTAATGGCTATTAGTTCAGAACCCTTCCAACTAATATAGCCTTTCCTTTTATTTATATTCAAACTTATTTTAATTTTGATCTTTTTTGTCATTACAGAAGCTTGCATCAATGTAACCCTTTACATCCAACGTATCCTTTATTGCGATCCTTATTGACTAGAAATTTATACTTAAGTACTTTACAAGTACTAATGGATGACATTCCAATAATCCTTATTGGATTTTAATATCATCTTGCCATGTTCAATACATACATGATTATATGGGTTAAGAATGTTAATAGCTTACATGATACATCCACTTTTGTATCGGCCTATGGAATCTTAATCATGCTATTTCCATTCTTTACAAGAATTAGAACATGAGTTTCACGAGAGACTAATCCAGATTCCCTCTTAGTGAATCCTTCTATGTTGAACTCTTTCAACATATTTTCTCTTGTATGTGCTTATCATTGTGAAACATGCAAGAACTATCTCATATGTCTTGGTCCTTATCTCATAAGATGTTTCACTTAACATGATTTGTTGAAGGTGTTTTTGTTGGGTTTTAGGGGAGACAGAGAAGGCAGTGGAAACAAAAAAATTTCTCCCCCAACCCATACCGAGGAAACGCGTCAACGTCTATATAATAGGAAAGGATGGTTTGTGGAATCATACCTTGTCCCGAGGCTTGCTCGGCGACAATACCTAGCGCAATGCGCGGTCTTCAACTCCGGTCTTGGACGGCGTCTGTGCAGCTCCTGGTCGCACCAGGACTGACGACTCCTTCTCCTACCAGACTGTCGGATGACAGTTGTCCTCCTAAGCGGAAGTGTCCTCCCGCCTCTGTAGTAGTCCACACGGACCACCTGGAACTCCACTCTCCTTGTCCCACAAGGAAGTGGAAAGAGTCGCACCCTCCTGTTGACGTACTAGTCGCCAACACACTCTCCTGCTACCAGTTGCAACTGCAGTTGTCCTTCCCTTGCTGCACCTCCCTTTTGCAGGAAGCACTTGCTCGGGATCTCTCACGGTTACCAAAACCAGAGAGAACGACAACTTCGCAAAGCAACCAGCTTGCATTGAGTTGTACTTTGAGAAGCCCCCAATACCCCTATATATAGGCGGGTCATGGGACAGGGTTCTCTGTGCCCGGCAATACGAGACTAAAGCAGGAGTAGAAGGGTTCGAGAATATTCCACAAAAAGCAACCGGTTCGCAACTTGAAATGATCGGTTCACAACTGAGCCGATCGGTTCGGCCATTGAGCCGATCGGTTGGACCTGAGCCGATCGTTTGGGGCACTCCAACCGATCGGTTGGTGCCCTGAACCGATCGGTTCATAGTCCTAATCCGGCTCAAAAAGACTTTCCTTGTTTCGTTCCCAACTGGTATCGAATACCAATGTTATTCCCAATCGAATTGGGCAATTTGAAACCAAAGGAAAATTCTTGCCGACATGACTTTTTCCAACTGGTCGGTTGCACCAGTTGAGCCGATCGGTTCAACCCTTGAACCAGTCGTTTCAACCTGGGCATGAGCCGATCGGCCTGGACACTCCATCCGACTGGTTCAGCAACCTCAGCCGATCGGTTCATCACATGAGCCGATCGGTTGGGAGCACATGTTGGGCAAAATCAGTCAATTGCGATTTCAATCAATCCGATACTCCAATCAATGCGTCCAACACCTTGAACCATACGATATTGAGCCATCGACTGATTGAGTGTTTAATTGAACTACTAAACTCCTTTAGTAATCAATCTAAACATTGCTTTGTGGACAAAACTCCTCTTCCAGGTTAAATCCTATGTGTGTGACCCTGCAGGTCCATTTCACGTTGGCACTGAAAGTCCATAACACTTATGACTTCACAAGCAAAGAGCGGTGCCTAGTCACACATCAGTGCTACCCAAGTGAAAGTAGAAAGTTCGAGAACAACTTTCATCCTACAATCCGTGAATGGTGTTACAGTGAATGTATAATTCCTTTGTCACTGATATCCCGAATGAACTCAAGGCATGGAACAGTCATCCTGTCAACGTTCATTCACTTTCTTGATCTCAGAGTAGATTGAAGGAGATATGTATGACATCAATATCACATACTGATTCACACATGCGTGCGCATGCCTATCTCAATCCTACTCATCAAGTGGCCTTGGATATCAAACTCCCTCAGGAGGGACAAATCCCATATCTATCACTCACCCCTCAAAAGCCCCATGTGTCAAAGCCACCCAATCATCACCTTTATAACAACCCATGTTTCAGGACTGCGTTTGATGATGTCAAAGTGTGCCCAACGACATGTGTTGAGTGCAGTGATTTCAGGTCTAAGAATCACACTCACCACCATCACTGTGAGTACTGACTGTGACTACCATCTCATGGTTCCATGTGTCAAACTCACAGTGGGTCTGTCCGGTACCTTGTTCTCTAACAAGTACCTATGTGTTTGGTTTGATATCTCTATATCATGACTAATGAGATTCTATCATCAACCAACACCACAATCTAGTCTTGTGTGTCATTGTTGTTTATCTACCTTCCACAATGACATCCGACTAGGGACATAACAAGAATGTACAAACTCTTAGCATCCGTATGATCTCATTGTTCAGGTCATGAACCTGAAAGCATACGCCATTGAGTACTATCATTCTCTAGACATTCAATCTGTTCTATCACTATCTCATATGACTGAACCAGAAAGAATTGGAAGCTTGCCTTTGGTGTTTATCAAATCAATCTTAATGTATCCCACCAATCATCCCATGATTGGCTCTCAGGGCATACATACCAACAGACTCCCACTTGCACTGTGAGCCAATCACTCTTGAATCATATTCATAGTGATATTCAAACATGTCCCACATGTCACTCTGCTCTAGTGCCAACATAGTGAGTAATGGCAACACCTTGCCAAAGTCTGTATAAATTGCATGTCTCTCATCTCTTCGTTGTACGTCACACGTATGAGATGGAGTTGCCATAATATGCGATCTAGTATTCCTTTGCTAACCTTTAGCCACATTGCATGATCAAGGATTCCAGACTTGTCATCAATGAGTGGAATATCTATAAGTTCATCTCATGAACTTCCAGATCCATATAGTATCCACTGTTGTTCTCTAACACACAGATACTCGACATTTCCCTTTTCAAATGGTTTTATTGGAACACTTCCAATTATCAACAAACTTTCACTTTTATACATCCTATGTATATTTTGCGATTAATTTTCTGTCCTTTCGGAAGTTCGCATCAATGTAACTCTTTACATCAAACTCTTCCTTATCTCCATAGAACCAGTACTTCACAAGTACTTATCAAGTTCTCATGGTATTCCAGTAACCCTTACTGGAAGTAGACATACATCCACTCGTCATGTCCCACATACGAGTTATCAGGATGAGCACATCATATTGTCATGTCATACATACAAAATGATGAATGCATTTTATTCTTGCAAGACAATGGGATGATTACATACATGATAGATCCATATCTATTCTTAGTGTTCCCATTCTTCATAAGAATTGGACACCTGGCCTTGGGATACTAATATCCATATAACATGGACAAGTTTTCTCCCACTGAATCTGTGCATACTGAACCCTTCAGTACAGATTGCCAATGTATGCTTTCTCTTTCCAGGTCAAGAGATTTTTCGAGAACTATTTCTATAGATCTCTATTCCTATCATATAGGAAACATCTCTATCTTCCTTAAAGATAATTTCCACTTTTGGATTTCCATTCTAGAACAATTCCATTTCACATCAATATGTGGAATGTGAATACGCTCCCACTAAATCACAGATCCCTTCTTTATGTTTGACATATCTGTCAAACCATTTGACTATATCATCAAAGTAAAGATCCAATTTTGAGTTGCTTGTACTCAATCAATCACATTGATTAGTCCATTGTAACTTATAGACTTCATTTGCATTAGTGGATTCATAAACCTTATATGTTGTGTCACGTACACATCCTGATTTTATTCCTCAAAGGAATGCGGTTTTAGTATCCATATGCCAAATGTCTTAGTCATTAAGTTGCAATCAACAAGCATCATTCTTCTCAAAATGTTATCCATGTGTCTTAACATTTAAGACTTATTTGCACTTATGGATATGATCCAATGAGTGCTACCATCAAGGTCATACCTTATGGTTCACACGGATGTCATTTAGGATGTAATGGTTTTATACCATAACTCAAAATCTGATTCCTCATATTCATCTAGATAGTTGACTCATCATATGAACAACTCATCACATAGATAATTGAGGTGTATCTGTCAAGAATATAAGAATTCACAACTCCTTGTGATTCTTAATGTCCTTTATTAGTGTGGGGTATCCTTTTATTAAGAAGAATTCAGTTATTTGATAATCATTCTCTAACTTCTTAGAGTATGATTCCTTCTTGATTTAGACATCACCATGCCTTAATCATGAGTTCACTATGATACATTATCATAATCACTCGTAAGGATCTCAAACATTTGGTTCAAGTGTTTCATTCATTGATCTTATCAAGAATTAACAATTTACCAAATTTGTACTTCATCTATGATAATATTGAACACTTCAAGATATTCATATTGGTATTTCTCTAAACACCATTTGAAGTATTAGCATTTGTTCCAATAGGTATGTAAATACATCACATGTATTATACCTAATAGGATAATCATTCTCTCACTACCATTAGTGAAGATTGATTAATCATGTACAAGAGATTCATGTCTCTTACTGGTTCTCTAACCAAAAGAGTCTAGATTTATACATCATATGGAAACTAGAAATGAATTTCTTATTATATATGCTAATTTAATTGTTTGAATTATCAATAACTTTAGGTATCATTTTATCTTATGCATACCATGTATCATAAGATAAACAAGGCATTGCCACAAAGATCATATCTTTGAGATTGAAACATCAACTTTATTAATTTCCATCATTGTCATACAATATGCAATAATAAAGTGTTTCTATCTATTGGCAATATATGAAATAGCAGTTCTCAACTCTATTTCGTGCCCTTTAGGCTGAAATAAACTGAAAGATACTCCTATCTATGGCAGCAACACTTGCTCCAATGATGGGTACTTCTTTCTTGGTCCTTTCACAAATGCCATCACTTCTTTGTGGATATTGCATATCATATATGACAGATCCATATCTTGGTATCATATACCTCGGATAAAGAAGCGGTTCATTTCATGATACCTTAGGTGGGGATCTCCATCCCCTCCTTCATCTTCTTTTGTTCTTCCAGATATAGAGGGCAATCCCTCATACACCCTTTCCCCATGTGCCTTGAGGCTGAAGACGACTTGGATTTCTGGCTAGTATCAGAACACTTCTTAGCTTTGCCCTTGTCCTTGCCCTTAAGAATTACCTTTTCTTTGATCACATCAAAGACTATGGTTTGTCTTTCTTCATCTTTGCCTCTACTATCCTCAACATGTCCAACAACTTTGTCAACGCTTGTCAAAGTCGTTCATGTTGTAGTTTATCATGAACTGTATGATTTTGCAACACTTGCAGTATCATACCAATAGCCAACTCTTGGCTCAGAGGGAATCCTTCTTAGTCAGGTTTTCCACATACCCAATCACATTGAGTGTGTGAATACCTTACTGGATCTCCTTCTGTCATGATATACTAGGACAGTATCTTGGAGACATCATATGTCTCATAGTTCAGAGAACACAACATCAAGCACTCCTCATCAATGTCATCCTCAGTATGCTTCCATAATCATACTTTCAGCCATTGATGTTGTGGGATCGAGTTCATCTGGTTCTGGTATAACTAGGACTTAGAGCTTCCGCTCTTTGATTGAGAACACTTCTCATCATCATCCTAACCAGTCGTGGAATTATTCCCATTTAATTTGTTGGTCTCAAAGACTGATCGCAAATAAAGTGATCTGTTGATTAACCATTTATATTAACAAAAAGGAAATATATGCAATTTTAGTCCAAAAACTCATTTTTGACTTGTTTGATTGATTTGAAAAGTTGACGATAAAATTAGGCCTTTAATTAATTATCGCTCCCACTATTTTAGTTCAAATTGATAGCCCTCACCATCAATTCGGAAGATTGCAGCGTACAACCTTCTAGTGGGCAAGATCTTGAAATCCTCTAAGTCATGAGTCAGCTTTGGCTGATCGCCCACAACTTAGATCTCTCAGGTAGGCAACTCTTGCCAATTGCATCATATGCAACTCTTGTTGAATGAACATGCACAACTCCTTGCCATGAACATTCCTTGCCTCTGGGCTTAGACGCTCTAAGAATCACCAGTTAAGTCTAACCCAAAAGCCGAAATGGTAAACATGCACCCTGCTTTGGCAGAACCTACATGTCTACCCTTCACACTTCCACAAGATAGACGGCGCACCACACTTTGGCGTAACCTACGCTTGGTCGATCGAGCTTTTCATGTGTGCCGCTAATGGAAGGCATGTAAGACTTAATATTTTAATGAGGGATTTGGTTTATATACATATACATATCCAATCACCACAATACATAGTACGTATCATATACATGCTATATCCCACAGAAAACATGCACAAACGATAAAAAGTGATGATTATGGCCATCCTAATGTGATTCCTTGAGCCAAGAGGAATCACGGTCATCTAGGTCTACATCACATGCAACATGTACAAGATGAACTTCTGTGCCTTGCCTTCCGAGTTGATCAACTCATCACATGAATGATCTGTACTCTCCAGCCAGTCGTCTGGGTGCCACCAGCCGATCGGTTGGCTCCTCCAACCGATCGGTTCGCCTGGTCATCGTGCATCTCATCATGTCCGCCACCCTCTCGTCTCGCTCCTCGAACCGGTCATCAACCGATCGGTTCACTCCTTGAACCGACCGTCTGGAACGTCAACCGATCGGTTCACTCCTTCAACCGATCGTTTCAGCTGTCGTCTTGATGTCCGCCGGTCTTTGACATAACATGAAATAAAAATCTATCCTATTATTACATTGCTTAAAAGAAGAAACCCCGAGTTACATTCGGGGGGAGCAAAGGTAGGAAAGAATCTCGAATTATTTCGAGTTACATCAGGAATAAGAGAGGGAAGATCGGTGCGCAGACCGAGATGCAAGCAACCACAAACAACCACACACATATAGGGGTTTATAGGCCATAATCATGCTACACACATCCACCACAAAACTCGTTTAAGGGTGACGCGTATCGAGTGCATTAATAATACATATCATATATGTAATTAGGGATTTGTGGATTTAGGATTGGACATGCATAAAGCCGATATTATTCACATCGTATGCAATAAATAAAGGCGACAAACCAAAATCGATCATATCGATATTCCTAAAATATAGAGCAGTTGACGTGGCTCTGATACCACTGTTGGGTTTTAGGGGAGACAGAGAAGGCAGCGGAAACAAAAAAATTTCTCCCCCAACCCATACCGAGGAAACGCGTCAACGTCTATATAATAGGAAAGGATGGTTTGTGGAATCATACCTTATCCCGAGGCTTGCTCGAAGACAATACCTCGCGCAATGTGCGGTCTTCAACTCCGGTCTTGGACGGCGTCTGTGCAGCTCCTGGTCGCACCGGGACTGACGACTCCTCCTCCTACCGGACTGTCGGATGACAGTTGTCCTCTTAAGCGGCAGTGTCCTCCCGCCTCTGTAGTAGTCCACACGGACCACCTGGAACTCCACTCTCCTTGTCCCACAAGGAAGTGGAAGGAGTCACACCCTCCTGTTGACGTACTAGTCGCCAACACACTCTCCTGCTACCAGTTGCAACTGCAGTTGTCCTTCCCTTGCTGCACCTCCCTTTTGCGGGAAGCACTTGCTCGGGATCTCTCACGGTTACCAAAACCAGAGAGAACGACAACTTCGCAAAGCAACCGGCTTGCATTGAGTTGTACTTTGAGAAGCCCCCAATACCCCTATATATATAGGCGGGTCATGGGACAAGGTTCTCTGTGCCCGGCAATACAGGACTAAAGCAGGAGTAGAAGGGTTCGAGAATATTCCACAAAAAGCAACCGTTTCGCAACTTGAAATGATCGGTTCACAACTGAACCGATCGGTTCGGCCATTGAGCCGATCGGTTGGACCTGAGCCGATCGTTTGGGGCACTCCAACCGATCGGTTGGTGCCCTGAACCGATCGGTTCATAGTCCTAATCCGGCTAAAAAAGACTTTCCTTGTTTCGTTCCCAATTGGTATCGAATACCAATGTTATTCCCAATCGAATTGGGCAATTTGAAACCAAAGGAAAATTCTTGCCGACATGACTTTTTCCAACTGGTCGGTTGCACCAGTTGAGCCGATCGGTTCAACCCTTGAACCGGTTGTTTCAACCTGGGCATGAGCCAATCGGCCTGGACACTCCAGCTGACTGCTTCAGCCACCTCAGCCGACCGGTTCATCACATGAGCCGATCGGTTGGGAGCACAGGTTGGGCAAAATCAGTCAATTGCGATTTCAATCAATCCGATACTCCAATCAATGCGTTCAACACCTTGAACCATACGATATTGAGCCATCGACTGATTGAGTGTTTAATTGAACTACTAAACTCCTTTAGTAATCAATCTAAACATTGCTTTGTGGACAAAACTCCTCTTCCAGGTTAAATCCTATGTGTGTGACCCTGCAGGTCCATTTCACGTTGGCACTGAAAGTCCATAACACTTATGACTTCACAAGCAGAGAGCGGTGCCTAGTCACACATCAGTGCTACCCAAGTGAAAGTAGAAAGTTGGAGAACAACTTTCATCCTACAATCCGTGAATGGTGTTACAGTGAATGTATAATTCCTTTGTCACTGATATCCCGAATGAACTCAAGGCATGGAACAGTCATCCTATCAACGTTCATTCACTTTCTTGATCTCAGAGTAGATTGAAGGAGATATGTATGACATCAATATCACATACTGATTCACACATGCGTGCACACGCCTATCTCAATCCTACTCATCAAGTGGCCTTGGATATCAAACTCCCTCAGGAGGGACAAATCCCATATCTATCACTCACCCCTCAAAAGCCCCATGTGTCAAAGCCACCCAATCATCACCTTTATAACAACCCATGTTTCAGGACTGCGTTTGATGATGTCAAAGTGTGCCCAACGACATGTGTTGAGTGCAGTGATTTCAGGTCTAAGAATCACACTCACCACCATCACTGTGAGTACTGACTGTGACTACCATCTCATGGTTCCATGTGTCAAACTCACAGTGGGTCTGTCCGGTACCTTGTTCTCTAACAAGTACCTATGTGTTTGGTTTGATATCTCTATATCATGACTAATGAGATTCTATCATCAACCAACACCACAATCTAGTCTTGTGTGTC
This sequence comes from Alisma plantago-aquatica, assembly GCA_963693085.1. Lineage (NCBI taxonomy): Eukaryota > Viridiplantae > Streptophyta > Magnoliopsida > Alismatales > Alismataceae > Alisma > Alisma plantago-aquatica. The sequence continues at coordinate 617,726,256 of OY856412.1, read as the reverse complement.
ATTGTTGTCTATCTACCTTCCACAATGACATCCGACTAGGGACATAACAAGAATGGACAAACTCTTAGCATCCGTATGATCTCATCGTTCAGGTCATGAACCTGAAGGCATACATCATTGAGTACTGTCATTCTCTAGACATTCAATCTGTTCTATCACTATCTCATATGACTGAACCAGAAAGAATTGGAAGCTTGCCTTTGGTGTTTATCAAATCAATCTTAATGTATCCCACCAATCATCCCATGATTGGCTCTCAGGGCATACATACCAACAGTGTTTCCATGCCAGATCATAATACATGGAATATTCATATATGCTCCCACTAAATCTTTCGTAATCACAAACTTCATCTTTTATCTTGATTGAAAGTCAAACTCTTCCCCTATACTATCAAAATCAAAAGATCCCATTTATGAGATGCTTATTTTAGTCCCATATTGAACTTTGTAGTTTATAGACTTTATTTGTATTCTTGAAGATATAAAACCTTTTATGTTGTGTCACTTACACATTCTATGATGCATCCCCTTAATGAATCCAGTTTTAATCTTCATATGCCAAATCTCTTGGTCTATTTTAACTACAACAACAAGCTTGACAATTGGTAATGGAATTTCTATCATGTTCAACAACTTGAGCTGATTTGAAAAATCTTTTCAACCAATTTGACCTTTTAAGTTATCCATGTAGGTATTTGGCATAAGACCCAATTGCACCCTCTAGGTTTTACCCCAGTAGGTGGCACTATCAAGGTCATACCTTGTTAGCTTACATGGATTTCAAAATTACTCATATATGGTACTTAATAGCTTCTAGTTGACCAGTTGGCTCATCCTATCATGAGTGACTCATCTAAATTTTTGGATTCACAATCCTCCAATCTCATATGTGTTCTACTAGAACTAATTTTATTTTGTGATACATGATGAACCTGAGACTCCACAAAAACTTGTGATTCTCATGGTTTTCATTGCACCCTATTGTTGCCCTCAAACATTTCAAGTTCTACTTTTACTATATTGATTCTTTGGGAATTCAATTATCCAAATAACAAACACTTTTCTATTGGATTGGGATTTATAGTAGTATTCAAAAATGATAATTTGTTGATCAACCTTCTCAAGAAACTTCTTTCTCAGTGTAGGTTTTAATCCAATAGATATATTTGGGACATTTCCAAATCATATCATATATAATATCTAATAAACCATTCAGATGGTACATCATTTAGTGATAGCTTTGTATCTATGAGGATATAAGAAGATTAGATTAATTTATACTCATATCATGACTCATAATGATATAAATCCTTCATCGTGATACATCATTGTGTTCAGATGGATTGACTTGTAATACATTATCAAAGTTCTTTCCTAAAAGGTTCTCAAGATATTGATGCAAAGGATTTCAACATTTTGTTGGTATGTATGCCCTGAGAGCCAATCATGGGATGATTGATGGGATACATTAAGATGGATTTGATAAACATCAAAGGCAAGCTTCTAATTCTTTCTGGTTCAGTCATATAAGATAGTGATAGAAGAGATTGAATGTCTAGAGAATGACAGTACTCAATGACGTATGCCTTCAGGTTCAGGACCTGAATGATGAGATCATACAAATGCTAAGAGTTTGTTCATTCTTGTTATGTCCCTAGTCGGATGTCATTGTGGAAGGTAGATAGACAGCAATGACACACAAGACTAGATTGTGGTGTTGGTTGATGACAGAATCTCATTAGTCATGATATAGAGATATCAAACCAAACACATAGGTACTTGTTAGAGAACAAGTGTACCGGACAGACCCACCGTGAGTTTGACACATGGAACCATGACATGGTAGTCACAGTCAGTACTCATAGTGATGGTGGTGAGTGTGATTCTTTGACCTGAAATCACTACACTCAACACATGTCGTTGGGCACACTTTGACATCATCAAACGCAATCCTGAAACATGGGTTGTTATAAAGGTGATGATCGGGTGGCTTTGACACATGGGGCATTTGAGGGGTGAGTGATAGATATGGGATTTGTCCCTCCTGAGGGAGCTTGATATCCATGGCCACTTGATGAGTAGGATTGAGAAAGGCGTGCACGCATGTTTGAATTAGTATGTGATATTGATGTCATACATATCTCTGCCAATCTACTCTGAGATCAAGGAAGTGAATGAATGTTGACAGGATGACTGTTCCATGCCTCGAGTTCATTCGGGATATCAGTGACAAAGGAATTATACATTCACTGTAACACCATTCACAGATTGTAGGATTGAAAGTTGTTCTCCAACTTTCTATTTCACTTGGGTATCACTGATGTGTGACTAGGCATCACTCTTTGCTTGTGAAGTCATAAGTGTTATGGACTTTCACTACCAACGTGAAAAGGACCTGCAGGGTCACACACATAGGATTTAACCTGGAAGAGGAGTTTTGTCCACAAACAATGTTTAGATTGATTACTAAAGGATTTTAGTCGTTCAATTAAACACTCAATTAATTGATAGCTCATTCTCATGATGTTCAAGGTGTTAGACACATTGATTGGAGTATCAGATTGATTGAAATCACAATTGATTGATTTTACACAATCTGCACTCCCAACCGATCGGCTCATGTGATGAACCGATCAGCTAAGCTTGGTGAACCAGTCAGCTCAAGTGTTGAGTCGATCGACTCATGGTCACGGTGAAACGATTGCTTCAAGTGTTGAAATGATCAATTTAACTAATGCAACTGAGCAAGTTGGGAAAGTAGGATTGGTGAGAATTTTCCATGCATTTCACTTGCCCAATTTGATTGGAACAAGGATTGGTATTTGATACCAATTAGAAACCAAAGAAGGAAAGTCAATTGGGAACTGGTCAGGACCACGAACCGACCGGTTCAGAAGTGAACCGACCGGTTCATGGGTCCCAACCGATCGGTTGAGGTGTCAACTGACCAGCTCAGGTCCCCAACTGACCGTTTCAGTTGTGAAAGGATCAATTCAGGTTGCGAGTTGGTTGTTTTTGTGGAAAATATCGAACCCTTCTACTCCTACTTTTAGTCCCGCATTGCCCGAGATAGAGAACCCTGTCCCATGACCCTCCTATATATAGGGGTATTGGGGGCTTCTCAAAGAACAACTCAGTGCAACCAGTTGCTCTGTAAAGTTGTCGTTCTCTCTAGTTTTGGTAATTGAGAGAGCCCGAGCAAGTGCTACACGATAAGGGAGGCACAACAAGGGAAAGACAACTGTAGAAAGTGACTGGCGGAAGGAGAGTGTGTTGGCGACTAGTACGCCGACAGGAGGGTGCGACTCCTTCCAATTCCTTGTGGGACAAGGATATTGGAGTTCCAGGTGGTCCGTGCGGACTACTTCAGAGGCGGGAGAATTCTGTCGCTCAGAGGACTGCTATCAATCCCGACAGTCCCAGTGAGACCAGGAGTTGTCAATCCCGGTGCGACCAGGAGATGCACAGACACCGTCCAAGACCGGAGGTGAAGACCGCGCAAGCCGCAAGGTATTGTCGTCGAGCAAGCCTCGGGACAAGGTATGATTCCACAAACCATCCCTTCCTATTGTATAGACGTTAACGCATTTCCTTGTTTTGGGTTTGGGGGAGAAAATTTTTGTTTCCGCTGCCTTCTCAGCCTTCCCTAAAACCCAACAGTGGTATCAGAGCCACGTCAACTGCTCTATACTTTAGGATTATCGATATGATCGATTTTGGTTTGTCGCCTTTATTTATTACATACGATGCGAATAAAATTGGCTTTATGCATGTCCAATCCTAAATCCACAAATCCCAATTTACATATATGATATGTATTATTAATGCACTCGATACGTGTCGCCCTTAAACGAGTTTTGTGGTGGATGTATAGCGTGGTTATGGCCAATAAACCCTATCTGTGTATGGTTGTATGTGGTTTCTTGCATCTCAATCTGCGCACCGATCTTCCCATTCTCCTATTCCTGATGTAACTCGAAATAATTCGAGATTTCTTTCCTACCTTTGCTCCCCTCGAATGTAACTCGAGGTTTCTCCTTTTACAATATAAAATAGGATAGAATTTTATTTTCCTGTTATGTCAAAGAACGGAGGACATCCTGACGACAGCTGAGACGATCGGTTCAAGGCGTGAACCGATCAGTTGACATTCCAGAAGATCGGTTCAAGGAGTGAGCCGATCAGTTGATGACCGGTTCGACGAGCGAGATGAGCGGGTGGCGTCCATGATGAGAAGCACGGTGACCAGGCGAACCGATCAGTTGGAGGAGCCAACCGATCGGCTGGTGGCACCCAGCCGACAGACCTGATGGCGAGCCGATCAGTCATGTGATGAGTTGATCAAACCCAGAAAGGCAAAGAATAGAGTTCATATTGTACATGTTGAATGTGATGTAGACCTAGATGACCGTGATTCCTCTTGGCTCGAGGAATCATATTAGGATGGCCATAATCATCAATTTTATAGTTTTGCATGTTTTTAGTGGGATATAGCATGTATATGATACTTACTAAGTATCGTGGTGATTGGATATGCATATGTATATAAAAACCAAATCCCTCATTAAATATTAAGTTTTAGATGCCTTCCAAATGCGACACACGTGAAAAGCTTGATCGACCAAGTGTGGGCACGTCCTAGCGTGGTGCACCGTCTATCTCGTGGAAGCGTGAAGGGTGAATGTGTGTGTCTGCCCTAGCAGGGTGCATATTCATCGTGTTTGCTTTGGGTCGGACTTAACAAGGTGATCTAGATGGGATCTAGTACCTTGAGACATGGATATGATCATGGCAAGGAGTTGCATATGACATCTTATCAAGAGTTGCATATGATGGAATTGGCAAAAGTTGCCTACCTGAGAGATCTAAGTTGTGGGTGACAACCCTAGCTGGTCCATGACTTAGAGGATTTCAGGATCTTGCCCACTAGAAGGTTGTACGCTGCAATCTTCCGAATTGATGGTGAGGGCTATCAATTTGAACTAAAATAGTGGGAGCGATAATTAATTAAAGGCCTAATTATATCGTCAACTTTTCAAATCAATCAAATAAGTCAAAATGAGTTTTTTGACTAAAATTACATATTTCCTTTTGTAGTACAAATGGCAACAAACAACAATCACTTTTCTTTGCGATCGGTCCTTGAAAAGGACAAGCTAAATGGGATAAACTTCCACGACTGGTATAGGACATTGAGAATTGTTCTCACTCAAGAGCAAAAGCTGTATGTCCTGGATACTCCAATTCTAGAGGAACCTGCTCCTAATGCACCAAAGACAGAAAGAGATGCTTACAAGAAGCATTCTGACGATGCCATTGATGCAAAGTGCTTGATGTTGTGCTCTACGAACCACAAGTTGTAGAGACAACATGAAAACATGGGTGTTATTGAGATGATTCAGCATCTCAGGAACATGTATGAAGATCAGGAATGGCAAGAGAGATACAATGTCTCAAGGGCACTGTTCAAGTGCGCCATGACAGAAGGAGATCCAGTAGGTCCTCACACACTCAAGATGATTGGGTATGTGGAGAACCTGACAAGACTGGGATTTCCACTGAGCCAAGAGTTGGCTACTGACGTGATACTGCAATCGTTTCCAGAATCCTACAGTCAGTTTGTGATGAACTACAACATGAACAACTTTGATAGGCCACTGTCAGAGTTGTTGGGCATGTTGAGGACATCCGAGATACAGATGAAGAAGGACAAGCCTAAGTCTGTGATGGTGATCACGAGCAAGAAATGCAAGTCCAAGCGCAAGGGCAAGGGCAAAGCTAAGAAAGGTTCTGATGCTAGCCAGGAGCCCAAGTCGTCTTCAGCTCTAAAGGGCAAGGGAGGTGTGACCAAGAAAGGCAATTGCCACCATTGTCAAAAGCCAGGACATTGGAAAAGGAATTGTCCGCTCTATCTGGAAGAACAAAAGAAGAAGGAGGCGACTGATGTCTCCACTTGAAGGTGTCATGAAAGTAAACTTGTAACACTTTTTGAGGTATATGATACCAAGATGTAAAGTGTAAAACACTCAATAATTGGGGCAAGTGTTGCCGCCATAGATAGGAGTGCTTTAGTTAATTTTCAGCCTATAAGGCATTTAATACAGTTTTGAACTGCTATTTCATATTTGCCAATAGATAGAAACACTTTATTTTTTGCATATTGTATGACAATGATGGCAATCAATAAAGAGATGTTTCAATTTCTAAAAGATAAGATCTTTGTGGAAATGCCTTGTTTATCTTGTGGTATTTGATATGCATAAGATAAAATGATACCTGAAAGTTATAGATAACTCAAACAATCAAATTAACATCAATCATGAGAAATTCATTCCTAGTTTCCATATGATGGATAAATCTAGACTCTTTTGGTTAGAGAACCAGTAAGAGACATGAATATCTTGAACATGATTAATCAATCTACACTAAAGGTAGTGGGAGAATGATTATCCTATTAGTTATTATACATGTGATGTATTTACATACCTATTGGAACAAATGCTAATACTTCAAATGGTGTTTGGAGAAATCCCAATATGAATATCTTGAAGTGTTCAAGATTATCATAGATGAAGTGCAAATTTGGTTAAATGTTAATTCTTGATGATATCAATGAATGAAATACTTGGACCAAATGTTTGAGATCCTTATGAGTGATTATGATAGTGTATCATAGTGAACTCATGATTAAGGCATGGTGATGTCTAAATCAAGAAGGAATCATACTCTAAGGAGTTAGAGAATGATTATCGAATAACTGAATTCTTGTTAATATAAGAATACCCCACACTAATAAAGGACATTATGAATCACAAGGAGTTGTAAGTTCTTATATCCTTGACAGACACACCTCATTTATCTATGTGATGAGTTGTTCATGTGATGAAGTCAGCTATCTAGATGAATATGAGGAACCAAATTTTGAGTTATGGTTTATGACCATTACATCCTAAATGACATCCATGTGAATCATAAGGTATGACCTTGATGGTAGCACCCATTGGATGAAATCCATAAGTGCAAATGAATCTTAAGTGTTAAGACACATGGATAACATTTTGAGAAGGATGATGCTTGTTGATTGCAACTTAATGACTAAGACATTTGACATATGTATACTAAACCGCATTCCTATGAGGAATAGAACAAGGATGTGTACGTGACACAACCTATAAGGTTTATGAATCCACTAATGCAAATGAAGTCTATAAGTTACAATGGACTAATCAATGTGATTGATTGAGTACAAGAAACTCAGAATTGGATCTTCTTTGATGATATAGTCAAAGGGTTTGACTGATATGTCAAAGATAAAGAAGGGATCTGTGATTTAATGGGAGTGTGTTCACATTCCACATGTTGCTGTGAAATGGAAATATTCTAGAATGGAAATCCAAAAGTGGAAATTATCTTTAAGGAAGATAGAGATGTTTCCTATGTGATAGGAATATAGATCTATAGAGATAGTTCTAGAAAACCTCTTGACCTGAAAGGAGAAAGCATACATTGGCAATCTGTAGTGAAGGGTTCAGTATGCACAGATTCAGTGGGAGAAAACTTTTCCATGTTATATGGAGTTAGTATCCCAAGGCCAAGTGTCCAATTCTTACAAAGAATGGGAACACTAAGAATAGATATGGATATATCATGTATGTAATCATCCCATTGTCTTGCATGTATCGACATGGCAAGAACAAAATGCATTCATCATCTTGTATGTAGGACATGGCAATATGATGTGCTCATCCTGATAACTCGTATGTGGAACATGACGAGTGGATATCTGTCTACTTCCAGTAAGGGTTACTGGAATACCATGAGAACTTGAGAAGTACTAGTTCTATGGAGATAGGAAGAGGTCAATGTAAAGAGTTACATTGATGCAAACTTTCGAAAGGACATAAAATTAATCGCAAAATATATATAGGATATATAAAAGTGAAAGTTTGTTGATAATCGGAAGTGTTCCAATAAAACCATTTAAAATGAAATGCCGAGTATATATGTGTTAGAGAACAACAGTGGATACTATATGGATCTGGAAGTTCATGAGATGAACTTATACATATTCCGCTCATTGATGACAAGTATGGAATCCTTGATCATGTAATGTGGCTAAAGGTTAGCAAAGGAATACTAGATCACATATTACGACAACTCCATCATATACGTGTGACGTACAGCGAAGAGATGAGAGACATACAATTTATGCTGACTTTGGCAAGGTGTTGTCATTACTCACTATGTTCGCACTAGAGCACAGTAACATGTGGGACATGTTTGAAGATCACTATGTATATGATTCAAGGGTGATTGGCTCGCAGTGCAAGTGGGAGTCTGTTGGTATGTATGCCCTGAGAGCCAATCATGGGATGATTGATTAAGATTGATTTGATAAACATCAAAGGCAAGCTTCCAATTCTTTCTGGTTCAGTCATATGAGATAGTGATAGAACAGATTGAATGTCTAGAGAATGACAAGTACTCAATGACGTATGCCTTCAGGTTCAGGACCTGAACGATGAGATCATACAGATGCTAAGAGTTTGTTCATTCTTGTTATGTCCCTAGTCGGATGTCATTGTGGAAGGTAGATAGACAACAATGACACATAAGACTAGATTGTGGTGTTGGTTGATGACAGAATCTCATTAGTCATGATATAGAGATATCAAACCAAACACATAGGTACTTGTTAGAGAACAAGTGTACCGGACAGACCCACCGTGAGTTTGACACATGGAACCATGACATGGTAGTCACAGTCAGTACTCACAGTGATGGTGGTGAGTGTGATTCTTTGTTCTGAAATCACTACACTCAACACATGTTGTTAGGCACACTTTGACATCATCAAACGCAGTCCTGAAACATGGGTTGTTATAAAGGTGATGATTGGGTGGCTTTGACACATGGGGCTTTTGAGGGGTGAGTGATAGATATGGGATTTGTCCCTCCTGAGGGAGCTTGATATCCATGTCCACTTTATGAGTAGGATTGAGAAAGGTGTGCACGCATGTGTGAATCAGTATGTGATATTGATGTCATACATATCTCTTCCAATCTACTCTGAGATCAAGGAAGTGAATGAACGTTGATAGGATGACTGTTCCATGCCTCGAGTTCATTTGGGATATCAGTGACAAGGGAATTATACATTCACTGTAACACCATTCACAGATTGTAGGATTGAAAGTTGTTATCCAATTTTCTATTTCACTTGGGTAGCACTGATGTGTGACTAGGCATCGCTCTTTGCTTGTGAAGTCATAAATGTTATGGACTTTCACTGCCAACATGAAAAGGACATGCAGGGTCACACACATAGGATTAACTTGGAAGAGGAGTTTTGTCCACAAATAATGTTTAGATTGATTACTAAAGGAGTTTAGTAGTTCAATTAAACACTCAATTAATTGATAGCTCATTATCATGATGTTTAAGGTGTTGGACACATTGATTGGAGTATCAGATTGATTGAAATCGCAATTGACTGATTCTGCGCAATCTGCACTCCCAACCGATCGGCTCATGTGATGAACCGATCGGTTGAGCTTGGTGAACCGGTCGGCTCAAGTGTTGAGTCGATCGGCTCATGGTCATGGTGAAACGATTGATTCAAGTGTTGAAACGATCAGTTCAACTAATGCAACCGAGTGAGTTGGGAAAGTAGGATTGGTGAGAATTTTCCTTGCATTTCACTTGCCCAATTTGATTGGAACAAGGATTGGTATTTGATACCAATTAAAAACAAAAGAAGGAAAGTCAATCGGGAACTGGTCAGGACCAAGAACCGACCGGTTCAGAAGTGAACCGACCGGTTCATGGGTCCCAACCGATCCGTTGAGGTGTCAATCGACCAGCTCAGGTCCCCAACCGACCTTTTTAGTTGTGAAATGATCGGTTCAGGTTGCGAGTTGGTTGTTTTTTTGGAAAATCTTGAACCCTTCTACTCCTGCTTTTAGTCCCGCATTGCCCGGGATAGAGAACCCTATTCCATGACCCTCCTATATATAGGGGTATTGGGGGCTTCTCAAAGAACAACTCAGTGCAACCAGTTGCTCCGTAAAGTTGTCATTCTCTCTGGTTTTGGTAACCGAGAGAGCCCGAGCAAGTGCTACCCGATAAGGGAGGCACAACAAGGAAAGACAACTGCAGAAAGCGACTGGCGGCAGGAGAGTGTGTTGGCGACTAGTATGCCGACAGGAGGGTGTGACTCCTTCCAATTCCTTATGGGACAAGGAGATTGGAGTTCCAGGTGGTCCGTGTGGACTACTTCAGTGGCGGGAGATTTATGCCGCTCGGAGGACTACTGTCAATCCCAACAGTCCCCGTGAGACCAATAGTCGTCAGTCCCGATGTGACCAGGAGCTGCACAGACACCGTCCAAGATTGGAGGTGAAGACCGCGCAATCCGCGAGGTATTTTCGCCGAGCAAGCCTCGGGACAAGGTATGATTCCACAAACCATCCCTTCCTATTGTATAGACATTGATGAGTTTCCTTGTTCTGGGTTTTGGGGAGAAAATTTTTGTTTCTGCTGCCTTCTCTGCCTCCCCTAAAACCCAACACATTTTATCTCATCAAAGTTTCTTAATATATTCATCAAAGTCATACTTCATTTATAATCTCTTTGAACATTTCAAGAGATTTCTATTTTACTGAGTACATATCATCATATTACCATTAAATGGATATGATGTATAAGTAATCATCTCTAGCATTCTTTCATAAGGTCTTTATGCATCATATCCATGAGGTCTAATGAAATCTGCATCCTCCCACTACGTTTAGTAAAGAATGTCATGTCATATTGTGCGTGAATAAGACTTGCATGTTTCCTTAGGTTCGATAACCAAGGGAATCTAGATCAACATCAATATGTATTCTAGGCATGCAATTCTCATATTTGCATAAGATGACTAATGCCAATAATAGTCTTGAGTTATCAATTATAATCCTTTGTTATAAACATTATAAACATTCATCTTTGGATCATTTCACATAAATATCGCATGATGTTTTTGGGCCAATGCCATACAAGATCATACCTTTTGGATAGGAGCACCAACAAATATGTATTGATAATCATTTGTGTCCATATAAGATGTGTTACACCCAGATCTCACAATTTCTACTAAACATGAGATTAGGGCAAAAATTGAGGAATAAACGTAATACAAGATCACCCTTAACTTTTTCTTTTCTTAATCACTTAGAAGTATCCTAAAGGAAAATCTTATAACTTGGATAACACCAAATCGTATTAACTGTGGAAGTAACTTACCATTTACCTTACTAGGAAGATAAAACAAAATTTCATGATATATTACATTTTTCATGCGGAATATAAAGCACAATAGATAATTTAAAACTAAACTACATATTACATTACATTCTCTGTCTACCACATCACATGCCCAAAGAATGAGGAGATAGGACTAAGAGACCTCTATCTAACTATGAACTACCTTCTAAGAGCCTGGGTGATAAGATCCTTCAGCTTCCTTGTGTTGACGCTGACCTAAAAAATATTTTAGTAGGTTGGTGAGCTACTAGCGCAGTGAATAGAATTTCACCCAACCATCGTAGATAACTCATTTATGTTTATTAAATTGAAATAAAATGTAGGAATTACTACACCGAGCAGATCTAACAATTTCAATTAAATACCACAGAGAATGTAAATATTACATTAAAAGAACAACTAATGTAAAATTGTACCCGAATCTTTCTTAACCTTTCTTACTTATAAGAAACTCTTTAAACCTATATGAACATATTTTAGCTTATTCATTGATCATATGCCGTGTACTCTACATATGAAGAGTCATAGAGAACTACGATCTCACCGTACAAGACTTAGCTGACACACCTGTGAATGCTAAGTCTAACTACGTCGCTGGTCTGCAATAGGAAAATGGCTCTCTGACATTCACACACCTATTATGCCATGAAAACTGGACTCCTCCTCTAACCTGAGCACATAGGCAGAGAGTCAAGCCACATATTGGCTTTTTTGTACTCTAGTGCCACCAAGATCTCTGGTTGATGTTGGACACTACATTCTGTATTTTAAGGAGACTTCCACTATGGCTTCGTCCCCCATACCACATGTTAATATGTTTCGACCCCTGTATACTGGACACTGCTAGGGTTAAGTTGTTTCATCCCTACGGCACAGACCTCTCATAGGGAATCTACGGTGTTCAGGGTCATTAAGTCTATTATTTTATTATTCTTGGAAAGCCTTTACTACATTGTACCTTTCTCTTATTTATACTTGACTCTGGTACATCTATGGTACCACGTCTATTTAATTGAAATTTACACAACGACTTGTATATCATTCTAAACTTGACAGAGCAATATATTCAACCATTTGTAATTTACTAAGTAATCAACATATTATACATGCAGGCAGACTAAAATTCTTAAATAAATAGAATACATGTCAACTTGGCACATATACAGTGGAATCATGCAATTTAACATCTTAATACATGAGTAAGAGTTAATTACTTGACATATGAATAATCATCATTAGTGTTGGGTTTTAGGGGAGATAGAGAAGGTAGTGGAAACAAAACATTTCTTCTCCCAAACCCAGAATAAAGGAATCGTGTCAATGTCTGTACAATAGGAAGGATGGTTTGTAGAGGTGTACCTTGTCCCGAGGCTTTCTCAGCGACGTTACCTCGCGGCTTGCACGGTCTTCACCTCCAGTCTTGGATGGTGTCTGTGCAGCTCCTGGTCTCACCGGGACAGTCGGGATTGACAGCTGTCCTCCGAGTAGCAGAAGTCTCCCGCCTCTGTAACAGTCCACACGGACCATCTAGAACTTTGATCCCCTCGTCCCACAAGGAATCGGAAGGAGTCGTACCTTCCGGTCAGTGTACTAGTCACCGACACACTCTCCTTCCACCAATCTCTTTTCTACAGTTGTCTTTCCCATATTGTGCCTCCCTTATCGGGTAGCACTTGCTCGGGCTCTCTTGGTTACCACAACCAGAGAGAACGACAACTTTGTAGAGCAACTGGTGTTCTGAGTTGTACTTTGAGAAGCCCCCAATACCCCTATATATATAGGAGAGTCATTGGACATGGTTCTCTACCTCGAGCAATGTGGGATAAAGTAGGAGTAGAAGGGTTCAAAATTTTCCACAAAACAACCAACCTGCGTCAGCTAAACCGATCGGTTCACACCTTAAAACAATCATTTCGGGCCCTGAGTCGATGGTTTGGGACCTAAGTCGATCGTCTGGTGCTCTGAGCCGACCGATTCATGCCTGAGTCGATCAGTTTGTGGTCCTGATCCAACTCAAATTGACTTTCATATTTGTTTCCAATTAATCAAATATTAATCCTTATCCAAATCGAATTTTTACAAGTGAAACAAATTGTATTTGCAAAATAGTCTTCTGAATTTCCAAACGATCTCGGTTGGTCACATGAATCGACCAGTTCAACAATTGAGTCGATCGTCTCATTGATACATGAGTTGATCATCTCACCAGTTGAGTCGATCGGTTCACCAACCTGAGCCGATCGGTTCATCCCATGAGCCGATCGTTTGGGCAACAGACTATGCAAAATCAGTCAATTACAGTTCCAATCAATATGATACTCTCAATCATCTGGTCCAACTCCTGGAATTCTATGATTTTGAGATATCAATAAATTCAGTGTTTAGTTGAACTACTAAAGTCCTTTAGTAATCAATCTAAACATCATTTGTGAAAAAACTCCTCTTCCAGGTTAAATCCTTTGTGTGTGACCCTGCAGGTCCATTTCATGTTGGCAGTGAAAATCCATAAAACTTATGACTTCACAAGCAAAGAGCGGTTCTTAGTCGCACATCAGTGCTACCCAAGTGAAATAGAAAGTTGGACAACAACTTTCAATCCTACAATCCGTGAATGGTGTTACAACGAATGTATAATTACTTTATCACTAATGTCTAGAATAAACTCAAGGCATTGTACATTCATCCTTTCAACGTTCATCCATTTCCTTGATCTCAGAGCAGACTGGGTGAGATGTGTGTGACATCAATATCTCATATTGATTCACACATGCGTGTGCATGCCTTTCTCAATCCTACTCATCAAGTGGCCATGAACATGAAACTCCCTTAGGAGGGACAAATCCCATATCTATCACTCACCCCTCAAAAACCCCATGTGTCAAAGTCACCCAATCATCCCCTTTATAACAACCCATGTTTCAGGATTGCGTTTCATGATGTCAAAGTGTACCCAATGACATGTGTTGAGTGTAGTGATTTCAGGTCAAAGAATCACACTCACCACCATCACTGTGAGAGCTGACTGTGACTACCAAATCATGGTTCCATGTGTCACTCTCACGGTGGGTCTTTCTGGTACACTTGTTCTCTAACAAGTACCTATGTGTTTGGTTTGATATCACTATATCATGACTAATGAGATTCTATCATCAACCAACACACAATCTAGTCTTTAGTGTTATTGATGTCTATGGTTATTTTCCACAATAACAACCGACTAGGGACTAAACAAGAATGTATACTCTTAAAATCCGTATGATCTAATCATTTAGATACTTAACCTAAAAGAATATATCATCAAGTAGAAAAATTCTTTAGACATCTATCATGTTACACTATCATCTCAGAAATAGTTAAAACATATAGATCGGAAATTGCCTTAACTATTATTCAAATCATTTACAAAGTATCCCATTACAATCACCACATGACTTGCTCTATGGGCATACATACCAACAGACTCCCACTTACACTTAGAGCCAGTCACCTAGGAACCTCAGTCCTTGTGACCTAGCATGACCATCATGCTTCTGCTGAGAAAGGGCCTTTGTTAGTGGATCAGCTATGTTGTCTTCAGTTAGTACTTTGCAAATCATCACATCTCCTCACTGTACGATCTCTCATATGAGATGGAAGCGCCGCAGTATGTGCTTGGACTGCTGATGTGATCTAGGCTCCTTAGCTTGAGCAATAGTTCCATTATTGTCACAAAAAAGCTCAATTGCATCACAGCTACTGGGAACTACACCAAGTTCAGTGACAAACTTCCTGCTCCACACAACTTCCTTTGCTGCATGTGAAGCAGCGATATACTCGGCCTCTGTAGTAGAATCAGCAACTATTTCCTACTTGGAACTCTTCCATCTTACAACTCCATTGTTTAGGCAAAATACAAATCCTAATTGCGATCTATAATCATCTTTGTCGGTTTGGAAGCTTGCATCGGTGTAACCTCTTACAACCAGTTCTTCCTCACCGTCGTATATAAGGAACTGATCCTTAGTCCTTCGCAAGTGCTTGAGGATGTTCTTTACGGCTGTCCAGTGAGCATCCCCGGGATCTGACTGGTACCACATCGTCATGCTGAGGGCATACGAGACATCTGGGCGTGTGCACAACATAGCATACATGATGGATCTGATGGCTGATGCATATGGGATCCCATTCATATGCTCCCTCTCTTCATAAGATTGGGGACATTGAGCTCTAGAGATGGTGACTCCATGTAACATGGGGATGTTTCCTCTCTTTGAGTTCTCCATGCTGAACCACTTCAACACTTTATCAATGTACGTGCTTTGACTTAGTCCAAGAAGCCTTTTAGATCTATCTCTATAGATCTTAATACATATAATGTAGAATTCTTCTCCTATGTCCTTCATTGAGAAAGTATTCCCAAGCCAAGTCTTTACCTTCTCTAAGGTTGTGACATCATTACCCATCAATAGTATGTCATCCACATATAATATGAGGAATGTGGTCGTGCTCCCACTAACCTTCTTGTACACACAAGGTTCATCTTCATTTTGAATAAATCCAAACACTTTGACTTCCTCATCAAATCAAAGATTCCAACTCTGAGATGCTTGTTTCAATCCATAGATTGACCTTTGCAACTTATAGACTTTATTGACATTCTTTGGATCTACAAAACTTTCAGGTTGTGTCATGTACACATCCTCATTTATATTCCCATTAAGGAATGCAGTTTTAACATCCATTTTCCAAATCTCATAGTTATAGTAAGCCAGAATAGCAAGCATGATCCTGATGGACTTAATCATGGCAGCTGGAGAAAAAGTTTTGTCATATTCAACACCTTGAACTTGTCGGAAACCCTTTGGAACCAATATGCCTTAATAAGTTTGCACATTGCCATCCATGTCGGTCTTCTTCTTAAAGACCCACTTTCTCTCTATGGGTTTTACCCCTTTACATGGTTCTACCAAAGTCCATACTTTGTTGGAGTACATGGATTCCATCTCGGATTTCATGGCCTCAAGCCATTTCTAAGAATCTGGTCTTCCATAGCCTCTAGATAGGTAGTTGGATCATCATCTATGATCAACTCACTGCCTTCCTGAGTCATAAGGTATCCAAACCTATTAGGTTCAAGCCGTGTCCTACTAGATATACGAGGTCCTTGTGTTACTTGAGGAGACTGAGATTCCACAACACCTTGTGAATCTCTGTGTTCCTCTTGTACATCTAGTGGTTCAATGTTTTCTTGTTGAGCTTGAACTTATTCAAGCTCTATTTTCCTCCCACTGCTTCCTCTGGAAATAAATTCCTTTTCTAGGAATACAACTGTCCTAGCAACAAACACTTTGTTGTCAGTAGGGTGGTATAAATATTATCCCCTTGTTTCCTTGCGGTATCCAACAAAATAACATTTATCAAACTTGGGTCCAAGCTTATCAGGAAACATTTTCCTAACATAAGCCTCACAACCCCAAATATTAATAACAGACAAATCGGGACGCTTCACGTGCCATATCTCATATGGTGTCTTTTGAACCGATTTATATGGTACTCGGTTAAGTGTAAACACGATGATTTCAAGAGCATGAACCCAGAAGGAAATTGGAAGATCAGCAAAACTCATCATTGATCACACCATATCCAGTAAAGTGTGATTCTGTAACATCCCTGACCTGGATTATACTTTAACCCTAGGTGTTTTGATTAAAAGAGATGATTATATGTTTAATCTTATCTTGTGAAAAGTAATTAGGGCTCATGAGAAACTTATGTTTCAATTTGGGCCCTGTTTGAACAATGTTGAAGTAATATTTTCTTATTTTGAACTAAAGTGCAAATTACCCAAGTTGAGGGGTTAAATTGCAAATGTTGCATGATAAGATGTTCCTCATGTATTGAAGCATCATGAGAATTAATATGATGCAAATCTATGGCTTGTGGTAGCCTGAGTACCAAGGAAGAGCTGATAAAGCAATGTTTGTGCATTAAAACCTAGTTTTGGTGTAAAGTGCAATTTACCCAAAACCTAGGGTTCAATATGAAAATTACCTCTTCAATAAGATCCTTAATGATTCTTGGCATCATGTAGAGCAAAGAAAATTATAGGGGCGCCTCATTTGAATTAAGTTGGAGGAGAGAGAATCTTGATATTAAAATAATCAAGATTTAATCCTAATTGAAACCCTAATTCGATTTAGGGCAAAAATAAATGTATTAATTAAAGGGCCTTCAACCAAAATTAAAATGGTTGGATTCAGATGTATGTGTGACGTCCTTGAGCTTTGCAAGGACCACGAAAATATCTAAGGGAGTGGATAACTCACACACAATTTTATAAGAAAAAGAAATATCCACTCACATATGGTTATTAATATAATATGATTTAAGGTGCTTGATTTTCTTTTCTTTAAATCATGGATAATTGAGAGGGATAAAAGGCAAACAAGATAGCCTAGTCCCTAAGTAAGATAAGGGGGAAGAGGCGGCCACATTTTTGGTATTAAATGAATTTTTATAAGGCACTTTCTCTCTCCTTGATTTTCTTATAAAAAGACCCTTTACAAGACAAATAGAAAGCTTTTTCGACCCCACTTCTTCTCCTTGCTTGGGAAACGACCAAGGGAGCTTGGGAGGATCAGGAGGACGACCCCCAACCTGTTGGTAAGGTTCTTGATCCATTTCACCTTGATTCCATGGTGGAAATCAAAAATAAATTATGGATTTCTTCCTATTTCGATCTCCTCTTCAATTCTAACCATTCCTTTTCACTCAAACCTTAAGGACGAGCCTTGTAATGGTGAAAGGAGTTGCATACACCATTTTTTCTGTGGAAATGGAGATTTGGAGCTCAATTGGAGGTGGGTTTTATAACTTGATCCCTTTTTCATTGTTATTCAACCATTAATCTTGCCATTTCAATGATTCCTTCATTATCTTGTTTAATTGCTGGTTGAAAATGATTATTTCATGAAATCAGAAGTTGTTAGAACTTCAGGGACGAAGTTAGATGATTATGACATCATCTTGGATACTTTTTCCAAAGAAATCATGGTTCATACAGTTTTGAGTTAATTGCTCATGCGGTTTCACCAAACCGTTTGAGAGCAAACAATTTGAAACCATTTGGGAGAAAACGGTTTCAAAACCGTTTGAGTGAGTTGAACAAGGGTTGACCGTTTGAGATTACTGTTCCTAATTATGTTGTTGAATGACGCACCAAATTTTATGGGTTAACTCCCAAGGAATCGTGAGTTGAAGGCCAATCAATTAGGCAAACCTAATTGGATTAAGTGCTGATTTTTCAACTTGATTTATTTGCCTTATTGGGAAAACGGTTTCAAAACAGTTTGAAAGAGTTGACCAAGGGTTGAACGTTTGATAATCCTGTTATTAATTATGTTGGTTGATGACCCACCAAAGTTGATGGATTAATTCCAAAGGAATCATGATTTGAAGGCTAATCAATTAGGTAAACCCTAATTGGATTAAGTGCTGATTTTCAACTTGGCTGATTTGACTTTTTGGGTTAATTAGCCCAAACGGTTTCAAAACCGTTTGGAAATTACCCAAACGGTCTCAAGACCGTTTGGGGGTAACCCAAGACCGTTTGGAGGTCTAGGGTTGGATATGGTTAAGTGTTTGAAGGACAAAAGATATGGTGTTAACTCTAATCGGCTAAGTGCTGATTTTGCATTGGAATGAGTTGATGTTTTGGGTTGATTGACCCAAACGGTCTCAAGACCGTTTGGGGATCACCCAAGACCGTTTGGAGGTCTAGGGTTAAGAATGGTTGACCAATTGAAGGTCTAAAGGTACCAAATCTCTTTGCAATTAAGTGTTGATTTGATGATCAACTCAATAGCTCAAACCCTAATGATCTTTCACTAGAATCCAAGGGTTGGATGAGCCAAACGGTCTCAAGACCGTTTGGAGCTCATCCAAACGGTCTCAAGACCGTTTGGAGGTCACCCAAGACCGTTTGGAGGTCTAGGGGTGAGTATGGTTAAGCAATTGATGATCCAATGATACTAAGTTAAAGTGTAATCAATTGCTGATTTGGTGATCAATCCAATGATCCAAACCCTAATTGGTTGACTTGGATTTGATGTGATGGGCAAACGGTCTTCACCTACTTAGCCAAACGGTCTTCACCTACTTGGCCAAACGGTCTTCACCTACTTGGGCAAACGGTCTCAAGCACCACCTTTACCAAACGGTTTCAAACCGTTTGAACTTTGAAAGACCAAGACCGTTTGGGGGTCAAGTAGTCAAAGTTGATTGTAGATTCAATTGATCAATTCAATTGGATACCTTATGTAATGAAGGTCCAAGATGATTGAATCTCTCGAGAATAGAGATGATGAATGACACATTGATCCAATGATGATTAGTAATGATAATCAATGAAGGTACAAAGATTGAAACCCTATTAGTACCTAAGTGATTAGTACCAATTAAGGGATGAACCCTAATTGTTTATAGGATCAATGACTTGGTACACTATGTCATTCATAATTGTATGTACTTGATTGAAGGGATGATATGACCTTATCAAGTTGAGATGATGTTAGCATGAATTCATAACATGAATATGATTCATGTGGTGATTAAGGGTATGATCCTTAAGTAAAGAGATCATGCAACCCTAATCATGAACATAAACCCTAATTGACAGGGTTATTGAATTCCAACCCTAATTGAGGGCAATTCTAAATGAAACTCTAATCCAGGGTAAGGATGTAGCCCTAATCTAGGGTAATCATAAGTGAAACTCTAAATTAGGGAAAAGAGATGTAAATCCCTAATTGGGATGAATAGTGAATATCCAATTATGGATAATTGAATGAAATCCTAATGGAGATGAATAGTAGACCCAAATTGTGGGAAACTATGGTGGAAACCCTAGCTGAGGGTGATTCCATGAGAAACCCTAGTTGAGGGTGATTCCATGAGAAACCCTAGTTGAGGGTGATTCCATGAGAAACCCTAGTTGAGGGTGATTCCATGAGAAACCCTAGTTGAGGGTGATTCTATGATAAACCCTAGTTGAGGGTGATTCCATGAGAAACCTTAACTAAGTATTAACACCACATGACATACTAATGTTATGTTGTGATAAGAGGCCCTAAGAAGGGTGAAGGCATGTGAGACTCTAATGAGGAGTCATGATACATAAAGCCCTAATCTTGGATAATATGACAATGAATCATAATTCTAATCTTAAGTAAGTGTATAAAGAAACTCTAATGATGAGATAGAAGGAATGGCCTTATAAAGGTGAAACATTTCATGTGGTTGAATATATGCAACCTAATTATAAGCAATGTCTTTATCATTAAGAAAGTCCATATCATTAAAGATAGTTGGACAACTCTAATGTGTGGCCTATGCATTATATGCTATAGGTAAGTGATTAGTGATGGAATGTATTAAGAAGGGAAATACATTAATACAAGATAAGATGGCTAATTCAGGAGAGTCTGAAGTGATGAGAAAGTGATACATCAAAATATGATAGTTATCACATTCAACACTTCAGGGTTTATATGCCTTGATGTACTCCAAATCCAATATATTTGGGTAAGAAACATATGAAGTGTGTTATGAAACTATTACAATGAAATGTAATGAGTTGTTGCACCTTGATGAGTGTTAATTAATGTACCTTGAGAATGGGGCTAAGCCCAAATGATGTGTATGATATAATCATACCATGATGAGGATGAGAAATGAACTCATACCTTGAATTGATGATCATTAATGTTGTATGATGAAAGTAATGTTCTAGAATAATCAAATATGATATCCTTGAATGCCCCAGAGGTATGGAATAATGTAATAAGGGTTGGACAAATAATGAGATCATGAAATCTTTATTAATGAGAAATGGGGAACCCTAACCCTAATTTAGGTAAAGGGAATGAAAAGCCCTATTTGATAGTAAACCCTAATTCCTGGTAAAGGAATAATGGTGTTACTATTGCATCACATGATGTGATGAATATCTTGTAGGACTGTTATCATGCCTAATAACCATACAGATATTATGAGGTGATGTATATAGCTAGTTTGAGTTGTGACATTTATATAATAAATGTTGATTGGCATTATGTGCCTTAATGTTGTGGTTGCTTAGTAAAAGAAGCAATATGCATGGACTTTTATGAGTCACATGAATAAGTTGTTGCCTAGTGAGAGGTGACAAGATGTGTAATGGCCTGGTGATCCATGTGAATACTTGCACACAAGTAAAATGAATACCTTGGTCTGAGGACCTAGAGGTAATGGTTATCTATTACAGAGATAACAATGTTATGATCTAAGGGTTTAACTACCCAGATCCAGTAATCATGATGATGATAATGTGAAGGGATGAGAATTCCCAGTAATGTGATAAAGGACTGAGATTCCAAGTATCATGTGTTTTAAAGATTTGAAAAGTATGTGATAGATGTATTGTACCTTTCTTTGTAGCATCTGTTATAATAATTCTTGTTTGAAACATGGATGATGCTAAAAGATATGGTAATTCACTTAATTAATCAAGTGGAATTTCATCATGTAGTGCCCTGGCCATAGATCCATCATCGTCAGTAGCTGGTGATGGTGAAACGGGTTTTCCTGCGGATTAATCCGGAGCGTATATTGTTGAATATGCAGGGTTTCTCCTAGCCGAAAATAGGAGGATTAGAGTGCAACTTCGGTTGTAGACTGAAGATGTGTATAAGAGCATGGTGAACAGGCCCATGGCTCAGTGTGAAAGAGCATGAATGTGTTCATGGCTCAGGGAGCACGGTGAACTGGCCCGTGGCTCAGATATACTAGCGCCCAAACCTGTACCAAGGCGGGCTAGAGAAAGGGTATCCTACGGGAGATAACCCTGTGACTGAGGTCACTTAAGCAAGAGACTGTGGTCCAACTTGTGGTCTTGCACTGACCGAGACGTGGGAGGTCATGGAGTCCGGCTCTTCCATGGACCTTGTATGACACAGGCTTTGGGTTTCACAACCGAAGGTTGGATTTGAGCAGTACGACTCACCTCCTCAGGGCATAAGTGTGATTGTAAAATGTAATCATCCGTATAGCATGTTTGCTTAAGGATTGAATACAGAGATTCATTGGCTGATGTTGCATTTTCTTTGTGCATTCCTTAGTGGATAAATGTTACTTATGTTTCTTTATATTCTCTGCAAGGTAGACAGATGAATTACTTATCTACCATGGGTAGATGCAATGACCTCCTTGAGAATGGAGATTATCTTATTCTGTTCTATAATGAATAATTATGCCTGATAATGTACAAGTAACCCCTGCTCAATTTTAATTTAATAAACTGCAATAACAATGTTTTTGGCAGAGAGTTATATCTCTCACGGGGGCAATTTTCAATTGTCTCACCCCCGTGGGAAACATTTTTAGGTATGCATGGGAGGCAAATCAGAAATCCTAGAACAAGGAAAGAGCAACAACAACAGCAACAGCAGGGACAAAAATAAGATCTCAGGTGGAGATATTGTCTGTCTAGTCATACAGATAGTAGTCCCATGTGTCGTCTCTGTACTCTCAGGTCCTCGGAGTTCTTAGTCAGTGTCTTATGAATCAATCTCAAGTTTTGGCTTGATGCCTCAAGATTCATATACTGTCTGTATATAATGTTTATAATACAGTTGATGTTGTAATCTTTGAGAAGGAATGGTACATGTTGTATACTTGTGAACCAGGATAAATTTGAAATACTTTGGTTCTTGGTTAAAGAGTTTTCCTGTGAATAGATCCCTTGAAAAAGTTTTAATTTTCAGTGATTTTCAGTAATCCGCTGCAAATAATTTGCTTCCGCATTAGTTAATCATGTTTTCGCAAGACGGTCGCCACAGATTCCTTCTTTCAGACACACCATTATGCGGTGGTGTTCCAGGCAGAGTCCATTGTGATACAATACCACGAGCTCGCAGAAGGTCCTCAAACTCCTGGCTTAAGTATTCTCCACCTCGATCAGATCGAAGTGCTTTAATACTTTTACCAAGTTGGTTATGTACTTCATTCATGAAATCCTTGAACCTTTTAAGGGTTTCCGACTTATGTTTCATCAGGTACACATAGCCATACCTACTGAAGTCATTAGTAAAGGTAATGAAGTAGTGATACCCATTTCTGGCATTAGTTCTAAAAGGCCCACATACATCAGTATGTATGAGTCCTAATAGATCACCAGCTCTCTCACCTTTACCTGAAAAGGGAGTCTTGGTCATCTTTCCCAATAAACAAGATTCACATGTCTTTATTGATTCATAATCGAAAGAGTCTAGATAACCATCTTTATGGAGTCTGGAAATGGGCTTCTCATTTATGTGCCCTAGACGACAATGTCAAAGATACATTTGATTTGAGTTGTTGAGTTTTTTCCTTTTGGTGTTTACGTTGTACACACTTGTCTCTAGATCTATCAATTATAGACCATAAGGCATTGGGGCACTTCCATAAAAGATCCCATCTTTTGAAATGGAACACTTTCCATTCTTAATAAGAATTCAAAACCATCCTTGTCTAAACAAGAAACGAAAATGATATTCCTATTTATGGTAGGTACATAATAGAAGTTCTTCAAATCTATTATTAGCCCACTAGGTAGAGTTAACTCATAGGTTCCTACGGCACTGGCGGCAACCCTTGCCCCATTGGCAACACGTAGTTCAACCTTGCCTTTCCCCAAAAGCCTACTTCTCTTAAGATCCTTCACATTTGAACAAATGTGAGATCCACATCTGGTATCAAGTACCCATGACAAAGAAGTAGTAAAGTTAATATCTATCATGTATACACCAGAAATAGAGATCTCTATCTCTTGCTTCTTCTTCCATCGTTCCTTCCATCCTCTCCATGTTTTGAGCACAGAAGATTCTGACATTGGTTTGGCAAGAGAACCCTTCTCTTCCTCACCTTTGTCATTAGACTTTGTTCCATTGATCTCCATCAATGAACTATCCTTCTTCATAAGCGCACATAAAGTGGATTCAAAGGCTACCAGTATTTCTGGATTGTGCAGAACACTTCTCACAATCCCCAACCAGTTATGGAATTTGTTCTCAATTGATTTGCCCATTTTAAAAGATGATTCTTTTGCCATTCTATAAGAGAAAATTGCATGTCCCAAAAATCCTTTTGATTTTATTTGATTTTAATAAAAATTGACAGTATTTAATTAGGCCTTTAATTAATTACCACTCCCACTATTTTGATTCAAATTGACAGCCCTCACCATCAATTCGGAAGATTGCAATATACAATCTTCTGGTGGGTCAAGATCCTGAAATCCTCTGAGTCATGGACCAGCTAGGGTTGTCACCCACAACTCAGATCTTCCGGGTAGGCAACTTTTGCCAATTGCATCATATGCAACTCTTGAAAGATGTCATATGCAACTCCTTGCCATGATCACCTCCATTCCTCAAGGTGCTAGATCCTATCTAGGTCACCTTGTTAAGTTTGACCCAAAGCCAACACAATGAATATGCACCCTGCTAGGGCAGACCCACATATTCATCCTTCACACTTCCACGAGATAGACGGTGCACCACGCTAGGGCATGCCCACACTTGGTCGATCAAGTTTTTCACACGTGTCGCATTTGGAAGGCATCTAAAACTTAGATATTTAATGAGGAATTTGGTTTTTATAGGTATATATACATATCCAATCACCACAATATAGTAAGTATCATATACATGCTATATCCCACAGAAAATATGTGAAACGATAAAAGCAATGATTATGGCCATCCTAATGTGATTCCTCGAGCCAAGAGGAATCACAGTCATCTAGGTCCACATCATATGCAACTGTACAAGATGAATTTTGTGCTTTGCCTTTCTGGGTTTGATCAACTCATATGCATGATTGATTGTCTCGCCATCAAACTGGTCGGTCGGGTGCCACCAGCCGATCAACGGGCACCTCCAGCTGATCGGTTCACTGGTCATCATGTATCTCCTCAAGCAGCCACCCACTCGTCTCACTCCTCGAACCGATCGTCAAAATGTCCGTCTTTCTTTGACATAATAGGAAATTAAAAGAAACTATCCTATTTTACATTTGAAAAAGGAAACCCCGAGTTACATTCGGGGGGAGAAAAGGTAGGAAAGAAATCTCGAGTTGTCTTGAGTTACATCAGGAAAAGGAGCTAGGGAATTGGTGTGCAGACCGAGATGCAAGAAACCACATTCAACCAGGCACACATACATAGGTTTTATTGGCCATAACCATGCTATACTGAAAACCACTAGAGGGGGGTGAATAGGGTTTTAAAATTAATTTAACAATTATTTAAATGAAACAACCAACCAAAAGAATATTGGACAAGGGGACAAGGATTTAGAGTGGTTCCTACCTTAGCAAATACTAAGGTAGTCTGTCCACTACCCGGTTGCTTACCCAACCGGGATTTTGAAAGAATTTAATTTTATTACCTCGCAAGGACTTTACATAAAATTACAATTCTTTCCCTAAACCCTTCAAGTAGCCTTCACCTTGAAGTAATTGCACCAACCTTGAAGCAGCCTTCCTCCTGAAGTAGCTTCCCGTTGCAATAGCCTTCTTGAAGTAGCTTCCCATTGCAATAGCCTTCTTGAAGTAGCTTGAAGTCCACCTTCTCCTCCGAGAAGAACCTTCTCCAATCCGCAGCCTCCAAACCTAGGAGTAGCAAGGAGAATACAAGTGATAAAAAGGAACAAGAAAGGAAAATGGAAATTACAACTTATCCTTTGAAGCACAAGGCTTGATTTGCCTCTATCAAGCGTGTAGATCTCCTAGCCAATGTGTATGGAAGTGTGATTGCAGTGGATAGGAGATACTAGCCTATAGGACACGGAATTTGAGCAATGGAAATGAATAGCCAATGTTGGAATTGCTCTATTGCTCAAGACAGATTGCCAATGTAAGCTCAAGTGTATCTCAAGTGTAGGATAGTTGTCTTTGGGTGTCCTAAGGCATGTCCTATTTATAGGAATGACCTACAAGTGCTTAAGGACGTTCTAGACACTTTCTAGGGGGTTCTAAGTGCTTAACTAGCCGTTAGATATAAGTTAGTTGCATTAGTAACAGCTAGTTACTTTATTCTGCAGTTGCTATCAGAGTCCATCACGGTCGAGGAATTGTCGACCGAGATACCTACTCGGTCGAAGTTTTGTCGACCGACAGGCTCTCTGGATCAAGTGTTAGCAACGTTCATTACCAACTGCCAACTACCTTGTCAGCTGTGTCTAACGGCTACTTGGGTCATTCTCGGTCGAGAAGTTTGTCGACCGAGAGTGTCTCGGTCGAGGACTTTTCGACCGAGATTGACCCTGTTTCAATGTTTCAACTAAGGTACTAAGTGTGTGTATGAGTGTGCATATGTGACACCATTGAAGGGGATGACCTATCTAAGTGTGGTGTTTAGCTAGGGAAGATCTAACGCTTGATTTACATGAAGTCTAAGTACTTGTACATTATATATTTGTACAAGTTTACAATTGATTACATTTCATGACATTTACAATCATTCAAGCATATAGATTCCCTAGAGCTTTGTCATCCACCTCATTCCTGCAACACTCAAGTAGCACGTTAGATCAACAAGAATGAAATGTTTGTCATCATCGAAACAAAGGGATTTATCATAATGTCCAATTTATCCAACAATCTCCCCCTTTTTGAAGATGAGAAACATTTCCTAAATATGAAATAAGGAAATATAAAGCATGTGAGTTTCATACCTGAAGATTACCTTTTGTAGCCATTCTTGTTTTGCAAGTGAGTGTTGGCCGAGATGTTATGAAACTCATTTATATTTTTTATTTCTTTCTCCCCCTTTGTCATTTCAAAAAGATATCCAAGTTGAATATTTTATATTTCTTCTCCCCCTTAATTTTATACTATGCTCCCCCTTAAATAGATATTCTATTAGGAACATGGATTTAATATCATTTTTGTCTAATTTAGCCACAATTTGTTTCTCAATCATTTGCAAAGGATGTTAAGCCTTGAAATGATATGAGATCCTGTTAGGTTCATGGCATATGTATTGATTTCTCACCCATTTTACAAGGGATGTTAAGCCCTGAAAATGATATGAGATTCCCTTAAGCTTATGATGAATGCATATTGATTTCTCATCTATTTTGCATGGGATGTTAAGCCCTGAAAATGAAATGAGAGTCCTTAAATCTTAGAGTTCATGAAAAAATGTCTCCAACTAAATGCATGGGATGTTAAGCCCTGATTTGTTTAAAGAGTTCCTTTAAGAACAAGATATATCATTTTTATGAAATTCATAGATTTATTCATAACCAAGAGTAAAAATACTAAGGTCGTAACAAGCTTCAAATGATGTTTACAATGTTTTTGTAAGCTTCTTAATCAAATAATCAAATTTGTTTCTATGAGCCCCCCCTTAATCTTACCATTAAAGCAATTTGAAGCTTCTAAGGTCACAAATGATTTTAAATTTTGATTTTGACCTTTATCAAAAGTATACTAAGATTAAGTACAATAAAATGATGTCCAAATAAGCATAATGTCAAGCTTATTTTAGGTCGGCCTTGACTACGACCATAGCGCCCCTTGGTCAAATTTTATTTCAACCAAGAGGCAAATGCTGCAGATTGCACATTTGAACATTCATATATGAAGTATAATTCCTGTAGGTAGCTTAAAGAAATATCAATTCTTTGAGTGAAACTTATTATGAATGATGTCCCTTAATCTTTGCTATAAATATCAAGTCCTATTTCTTTTTGTGATCTTGTTTTCAGATTAATCATGTGATTCTTCAAGAAAATATATACCCTTGAAAGCAAGATTAATGTCTCAAGTTCTTAAAATACCAATAGAGAAATTTTTTTATCTTATGTGTTAATAAGCATCGACATTCTTGTTCTAAAGCAACATGTGAAATAGTGAACACATATGTATGATGATAGAACATTTGAATCATGAAATTCAATACAAGGTTGCTACATAGATATGTCAAGGAATACTTAGAATAAACCATGAAAACAGTAATTTTCCTTGACTAAAAAAAAATATGATTCATATCATAGTTGAAAATATTCTCATATAAGTGTTCAAGATTTTTATAATTGTTCATGCCTAACCATCTTTTTCAACAATCAGTCTTCTTATAGCACAATTTTCATAAATATCTATCTTAACTCATGATGGAAAACTTTAACATATTGTGTTCTAAGAATGATTTCCAGAATTTATTCTTATTTTGCATGTAAAACAGTTATTAACAGCAAATAGATAGCCACTTGATCAATTAAAATTTTTCAGCAATTTTACTGCAGACTGAAATCAATGACCTGCTCGGTCGAAGATTTCTCGACCGACTGACTGCTCGGTCGAAGATTTCTCGACCGATCAGGTTTCTGTATTGTTTTCAGAACTATTTATTGATTCCAAGTAAAATAAGATTATGTAAGTTAGAGCTCGATTGTGTTGAGATATGACATTTGTATATCAAGAATCAGTTTAGGTCAAATCTCAACTAGTTAAATTTAAGCTTCTAAGTTTTAGGAATCCAAGCTAAATCATCATTCTTTTTCTTATATGGGCATGAAAATGAATAATGTCCAAGACGCATGCAATAATGACAACTAATGGAGTCAACTTCATTTCTCTTTCTAGGAATTGTGTTCCTAGGTACAAACATAATCTTAGTCTTGGATGCTTTAGCTCTTTTGGGTTTATTTCTCTTTGGATCATATCCTAATCCTCTTCTTCCATTATAACTAGAGGAAATTTTCAGAATATTTTCAAGCATGTCATTTCCTCGTAACTCATTTATATTTCTTTGTAACTTAGCAATATCATCCATCTTCTTGTTTATATCTTTCTTTGCTTGATCTAAATTAGATACTAGAGATTTTCTTTCTTTGACAACCTCATCATAATCTAAGTGTGAACATAGAACAGGTTGTTTCTGAAGATCATTCACTTGAGTTTGCAAGTTTAACTTTTCTAAGGAAAGAAGATTGCAATTAGCTTCTACAGATTTTAACTTAAGATCATAATCTTCATTTGCCTTTTTGAGATCTTCATTTTCAGATGCAAGAACAAGAAGTTTAACGTTTAAGTCATCATTTACTTTATTTGATTTCTTAAGTTTCTTCTTGCACTCAATATATTTCTCATGAGTATCTTGAAGACTAGCAATTAGATCTTCTTTTGGTAGATCAAAAAGACTTACCTCTTCTTCTTCTTCATTTGTTGTAGCAATGAGGCATTCTACTTCTTCTTTTCCATCATCACTATCATCACTTGAATCATCCCATGCAGCTTTATATGCTCTTTCTTTCTTTTTGTGAGATGATTTCTTCCCTTTCTTGAGTTTTGGACAATCACCTTTCATGTGTCCCTTTTTGCCACATTCAAAGCACCTGGAAGAAGAAACACTGAAGTTTTATTAGTTTTAAAACTTTTATATTGCTTACCATTTACAATGAGAGTTTCTTCTTCACTATCATCTTCACTTGTGTCATGATTGTCCTTGGTTGATGCTTTGAATGCAATGTCGTTCTTTTTCCCTTGTTGAAGTTCGCGTTCTCTTCTTTCTTCCTCTTCTAAAGTTGCTTCATGAGCTTCTAGGTTGCCAATGAGTTGTTCCATCTTTAGTCGAGTGAGGTCATTTTCTTCTTCAATGGTCGTCACCTTGGGCTTGTATTTGGGAGGAAGTGATCTAAGGATCTTTGATACCTGATCTTCCTCAAGAACAACTTTACCTAAAGCATTTAAACCATTTACAATAGAAGAGAATTTTGCATACATTTCACTAATAGATTCATTTGGATCCATACGGAAATGTTCAAACTTTGTTTAAGCATACTAACTTTGGAATTCTTAACTTGAACTGTCCCTTCATAAGTTATAGAAAGTCTATGCCATATTTCATAGGCTGTTTCACAATTTTATATTCTATTAAATTCTCCTACTGAAATTGAACAATAAAGAATACTTACAACCTTTGCATTCATTTGAGCCGATTTTACCGTATTGGTGTCCCAAGCTGCATATTCCATTTGAGGAAGCTCATAGGGGATTGACACCATCCTCCATAGATCCCAACTAATCCCTTGGAAGTAGAATTGCATCCTTCTCTTCCAGTAGGTGTAGTTTGTCCCATCAAACATAGGAGGCCTAGTCACAAGTGTTCCTTCAAGATTGAGGTTGTTGAGCATCCCACCACCCATTCTTCAAGACCTGGTTAGGGCTCCTTGAAGCCTGCTCTGATACCAATTGAAAAACCACTAGAGGGGGGTGAATAGGGTTTTAAAATTAATTTAACAATTATTTAAATCAAACAACCAACCAAAAGAATATTAGATAAGGGGACAAGGATTTAGAGTGGTTCCTACCTTAGCAAATACTAAGGTAGTCAGTCCACAACCCGGTTGCTTACCCAACCGGGATTTTGAAAGAATTTAATTTTATTACCTCGCAAGGACTTTACATAAAATTACAATTCTTTCCCTAAACCCTCAAGCAGCCTTCACCTTGAAGTAATTGCACCAACCTTGAAGCAGCCTTCCTCCTGAAGTAGCTTCCCGTTGCAATAACCTTCTTGAAGTAGCTTCCCGTTGCAATAGCCTTCTTGAAGTAGCTTGAAGTACACCTTCTCCTCCGAGAAGAACCTTCTCCAATCCGCAGCCTCCAACCCTAGGAGTAGCAAGGAGAATACAAGCGATAAAAAGGAACAAGAAAGGAAAATGGAAATTACAACTTATCCTTTGAAGCACAAGGCTTGATTTGCCTCTATCAAGCGTGTAGATCTCCTAGCCAATGTGTATGGAAGTGTGATTGCAGTGGATAGGAGATACTAGCCTATAGGACACAAAATTTGAGCAATGGAAATGAATAGCCAATGTTGGAATTGCTCTATTGCTCAAGACAGATTGCCAATGTAAGCTCAAGTGTATCTCAAGTGTAGGATAGTTGTCTTTGGGTGTCCTAAGGCATGTCCTATTTATAGGAATGACCTACAAGTGCTTCAGGACGTTCTAGACACTTTCTAGGGGGTTCTAAGTGCTTAACTAGCCGTTAGATATAAGTTAGTTGCATTAGTAACGACTAGTTACTTTATTATGCAGTTGCTGTCAGAGTCCATCTCGGTCGAGGAATTGTCGATCGAGATACCTACTCGGTCGAAGTTTTGTCGACCGACAGGCTCTCTGGATCAAGTGTTAGCAACGTTCATTACCAACTGCCAACTACCTTGTCAGCTGTGTCTAACGGCTACTTGGGTCATTCTCGGTCGAGAAGTTTGTCGACCGAGAGTGTCTCGATCAAGGACTTGTCGACTGAGATTGACCCTGTTTCAATGTTTCAACTAAGGTACTAAGTGTGTGTATGAGTGTGCATATGTGACACCATTGAAGGGGATGACCTATCTAAGTGTGGTGTTTAGCTAGGGAAGATCTAACACTTGATTTACATGAAGTCTAAGTACTTGTACATTATATATTTGTACAAGTTTACAATTGATTACATTTCATGACATTTACAATCATTCAAGCATATAGATTCCCTAGAGCTTTTTCATCCACCTCATTCCTGCAACACTCAAGTAGCACGTTAGATCAACAAGAATGAAATGTTTGTCATCATCGAAACAAAGGGATTTATCATAATGTCCAATTTATCCAACATATATATTCACCACAAAACTCATTTAAGGGTGACGTGCATCGAGTGCATTTATATTATATATCATATATGTATATTGGGATTTGTGGATTTAGGATTGGACATGCATAAATACAATTTTATTTGCATCGTATGCAATAAATAAAGGAAAAAAAACCAAATTTGATCACATCGATAATCCTAAAGAATAGAGCAGTTGACGTGGCTCTGATACCACTATTGGGTTTTAGGGGAGACAGAGAAGGCAGCGGAAACAAAAATTTTCTTCTCCGGAACCCAGTATAAAGGAATCGCGTCAATGTCTATACAATAGGAAGGATGGTTTGTAGAGGCGTACCTTGTCCTGAGGCTTTCTTGGCGAAGTTACATCGCAGCTTCTGCAGTCTTCACCTCCAGTCTTGGACGATGTATGTGCAGCTCTTGGTCTCACTGGGACTGTTAGGATTGATAGCTGTCCTCTTAGTGGCAGAAGTCTCCTGCCTCTGTAGTAGTCCATACGGACCACCTGGAACTCCGATCTCCTCATCCTACAAGGAATCAGAAGGATTCATACCCTCTTGTCGGTATACTAGTCACCGACACACTCTCCTGCCACCAGTCACTTTTCTGCAGTTGTCTTTCCCTTATTGTGCCTCCCTTATCAGGTAGCACTTGCTCGGGCTCTCCTGGTTACCACAACCAGAGAGAACGACAACTTTGCAGAGCAACTGGTATTCTGAGTTGTACTTTGAGAAGCCCCCAATACCCATATATATATAGGAGGGTCATGGGACAAGGTTCTCTACCCCGGGCAATGCGGGATTAAAGTAGGAGTAGAAGGGTTTGAGATTTACCACAAACAACCAACCTGCGCCAGCTGAATCGATCGGTTCACACCCTGAAACGGTCATTTTGGGCTGTGAGCCGATCGTTTGGGACCTGAGTCATTCGTTTGGTGCTCTGATCCAATCGGTTCATGCCTGAGCCGATCGGTTCGAGGTCCTGATCCAACTCAAATTGACTATCATATTTGTTTCCAATTAATCAACGATGAATCCTTGTCCACATCGAATTTGTACAAGTGAAACAAATTGTATTTGCAAAATAGTCATTTGACTTTCCAAACGATCTCGGTTGGTCACATGAATCGACCAGTTCAACAGCTGAGTTGATCCTCTAATTGATACATGAGTCGATCCTCTCATCAGTTGAGCCGATCGGTTCACCAACCTGAGCCGATCAGTTCATCCCATGAGCTGATCGGTTGGGGCAGCATACTATGCAAAATCAGTCAATTACAGTTCGAATCAATCTGATACTCTCAATCATCTGGTCCAACTCCTTGAACTCTATGATTTTGAGCTATCAATTAATTGAGTGTTTAATTGAACTACTAAACTCCTTTAGTAATCAATCTAAACATCATTTGTAGATAAAACTAGTAAATTACTAGAATCGTACAACCTGGGTTTATGCCCAAACTATAAAACTACTGTAAATACAGGGTCATGTGCTATTGTCTTTATCTTTTAAACTGAGCAATTTAGAATTTAATCAACCATATAGTTCCAGTAATACAAATCATACATATCAATTGAATAATTAGGGTCGTATAAATGTAAATAAGAAAAAGGTGAAATTAGAAATCAGGCGATGCTGACACTATACGTCACCTGGGTAAACGTTCTTACCCATGTAAAACACACAGCTAACCAAAATCATATGATTCATGGAGTTAGTAATGCTTAGTGAGTGAAATTCTACTCACAGTGGGTTGAGGTGACCGAAATTGTTTGGAAACTCGTCCAAAGCTTGCTTCTGAGCGTCCACGGGGTTGTCTTCAACCTTGGGTAGCCCTGGATTTGAACCTGCTGCAAGCCAGCAGCTCCACGCACGTGTACATGTTGAGGAAAGGCTCAGTTAGGATCCTGTTGGGGCTGTGGATTTGAGCCTAGGCCTCAAGGCCGAGCTCTTTGGTGACTTTTCCTTGGTGTTTCTCGTGCCCAAGGTCCGATTCAAATGATTTCTTCTGCAAAATTTCAAGCACAAGATCCACTACAACCTCAAGGCATGAAAACATATCAACTAGCCTGTCTCAACTTAATCAAAGCACTAATCGCATCATGAACACTAATTTTAACTTAATCAACATGATGATGCACTAATCAATGTACTTACTAGTTAAACTCAGAGTGGGTCATAACAATCTCCCTCCCTTATAAGAATTTCATTCCGAAATTCCTAAAAGAGAAAAGGAAACTTGTTACGCATCTCAGACGCAAGCTCCCACATGGCTTCCTCTAAGTTGTGGTTCCTCCAAAAAACTTTCACTAATGGTATCTCACGATTCTTGAGTTTCTTAATCCTCCGATCAACTATTTGTATTGGTCCTTCAACATAGGACACATATGTTTTGAGATGTGTAGGTTCTGGGTCCATTATCTTCTCTGTACCAGGGGTAACACTTCTTCATCATTGATACATGAAACACATCATGTAGATTAGCTAACTCAAATGGCAAATCCAATATGTAGGCTACAAGTCCAATCCTCCCAATGACAGGATATGGGCCCATAACCCTAGGAGTCAGTTTTCCTCTCTTGCAAAACCTCAACACTCCTTTCCATGGTGAAACTTTCACATACCCTTCATCACCAACCTCAAACTCAAGAGGTCTACGTCTCTTCTCAACGTAACTCTTCTGCCTGTCCTGTGTAGCTTTCAACTGTTCTCTGATCACTATAATATTTTCTGTTGTCAAAACCACTATCTCTGGTCCAAGAATCTCTTTTTACCTCCCTCATACCAACATACAGGTGATCTATACTTTTTACCATACAAAGCTTCATACGGGGCCATACCAAGACTGGAATGGTGACTATTGTTGTATGCAAACTCTATAAAGCTCAAATGTTCTTCCCAACTTCCGCTGAAATGTAAGACACATGCTCTCAACATGTCCTTAAGAGTATGAATGGTCCTCTCTGACTGACCATCTGTTTGCGGGGTGAAAAGTTGTACTGAACCTCAACTTTGTGCCCAAAGCACGATGCAATTGATTCCAAAACCTGGATGTGAACTTAGGATCTCTATCTAATTTTATTGAAACTATAATACCATGCAACTTGACTATCTCATCCACATATATCTTAGCCAACTTTGCGACATCAAAGGTTGAATTAATAGGAAGAAAGTGAGCATACTTAGTCAGTCTATTCATAATCACCCATATAGAGTCACAACCTATAGGTGTCTTGGGAAACCCTACCATAAAATCCATTGTGATGTGTTCCCACTTCCACTCTGGTATAGGAAGAGATTGCAAAGTACCTACAGGTTTCTGATGCTCAGCCTTAACCTAATGACACACACTACATCTAGCCGCGTACTCAGCTACATCCTTATTCATACCTGACCACTAGTGCAACTCCATAAGATTCATGTACATCTTAGTGTTACCTTAATGAATAGCGTACATCAATGCACGTGCTTCCTCAAGAATCTGTTCTTTCAAATCATTGTCTCCAGGTACACACAACATGTCATGCTGATACAACAAACCATCATCTGGAAACCTGAACTCTGGTCTTTTTCCCTCTGTCATGTCCTGCATGATCTGTTGTAACTCACTATCAGTCTGTTGAAGTTCTCTGATCTGATCATAAAAGGTAGGCTTGACTTGCATCTATGCAATCAAACCTCTCTGTTCTGTCACCCCTAAGTCTAAGTTCAACTTCCACATCTCTACTAGTAGGTCTCTCATGAAACATGCCATAGAGAATACATCAGCTGTTGAACTTGACTTCCATCTCAGACCATCTGCTACCACATTCTCTTTTCCAGGATGATAATCTATCGCCACTTCATAATCCTTGATCAATTCTAACCATCTCCATTGTTTAAGATTCATATCCTTCTAGCTGAAGATATATTTCAAGCTCTTATGATCCATAAACACCTGACACGCTTCACCATAAATATAGTGACGCCATGTCTTAAGAGAATGAACCACTACAGCTAACTCCAGATCATGTGTCGAGTAATTCTCCTCACTCTTCTTAAGTTGTCTAGATGCATAAGCTACTACTTTGCCTTTCTACATCAACACACAGCCTAAACCTCTCCTTGAAGCATCACAAAACAT
Organism: Alisma plantago-aquatica; assembly: GCA_963693085.1. Taxonomy (NCBI): domain Eukaryota; kingdom Viridiplantae; phylum Streptophyta; class Magnoliopsida; order Alismatales; family Alismataceae; genus Alisma; species Alisma plantago-aquatica. The sequence goes on along the minus strand of OY856412.1, from coordinate 617,690,163 downwards.
TGTGTAGCCCTTGACTGCCTCCGGTCAGATCAACACTGGTGTTGTAGTCAACCTCTTCTTCAAGATCTGAAAACTCTTCTCACAGTTGTCTGACCAGACAAACGGTGCACCATTTCTTTTTAAGCGTGTCAGAGGTGACACTATAACACTGAAGTGCTGAATGAACCTCCTATAGTAACCTACCAATCCTAAGAAGCTTCTGATCTCAGTAGGAGTCTTAGGCTGCTCCCACTATAGAACAAATTCGACTTTCTTAGGGTCAACACTTACTCCATCTCCTGAGATGACAGGTCCAATAAAAGACACCACAACTAACTAGAACTCACACTTACTAAACTTAGCATATAACTGGTGTTGTCTCAACAACTATAATGCTATCCTCAGATGCTTCTCATCATCTCTGGAGTTGATCAAAATGTCATCTATGACAACTAATATGAAATGATCCAAGAACGGTGATGCAGGGGTTTGGAGTCATTTTTATAGACTGGTTTTGCATATGTTTTATGTGTATTTTGATCGTATTTGTGATTAATATCGCATGATTCACTAACTTTAGTCTATAATCTCATTTTACATCAAATTTACCTTGTTTCATCTTATTCTATATAAAAGATCATATTTGTTGGATTTGATTGTTGTTCTTCTCTTCATTGCAGGAAATTCAGATATCTGAATACGTCGATACCATCGACGGATGGTCGATACCATCGACCTGGTCATAGTGCATTGCCAGAGAAGAGCAACCAGAAGTTGATACCATCGATGGGACTGTCAATGATATTGAGAGGGCGTCAGTGAGCCATATTTCCAGATGTCGATACTATTGACCCAAAGTCGATACTATCAACCTCACCTCAGCAAAATCATCTTCAGCGTCGGATTCCAGAGAAAAGTGACGCCTAAGGCGTCGATGGTATCGAGGCATCATCAGAGAGAACCCTAAGAATCGCGCAAGCGCCGATGCCTCATGCAGGTTGATACCATCGACCCACGTTGATGGTATCAATGTCGTCAGATTAGGTTTTGCTAAAGATCGTGTCTAATCATACGGTGGTGATCTTTGGGCAACCAAAAGTGGTGCATATACCTAATTATGACGACCCAAAGCAATATATCACGTCATTAGCTGCCGGACAAGTCTCAAGAAGGACAGGAGAGAAGAACGGAGCCAAGAGCTATGCCTCGATCATTCTGAGAGCCACAGTAGACGTTTTCCACCGCCAGAAGGATGTAGAACATTCACCCCACGCCAAGGAATGCCTGAATCTACTCTTTTTAGGGATTACACAACATCTATCCACGTTTTCTTCATGTTTTCTCCTTTTCTCATGTTATTTTTCATTGAGATGAACATGCAGGGATAATCCCCTTTATCTTTAGGACCGGGAGTAGCCCTGGTAATCGTTGTATGATACTTTTTACATATTTTATCATAATTTGTCTCTTAAATCCTTGGTATGATGTTGTTTTCTCAATTATATCATTATGATTGATCACCCTAATGATAATTTAATACCTTTAATTACTTTGAAAGAATAATTAACGGTTGAAAAGAGACGGATATCACATTAACTAATAAATCCTTTGAACTAGGTGATGTACAGTTAATGGTGGAAACCCAGAGTATGATCTTCATGCACCTGATATAGGGTATAGGTTACTACTACCGTGGAACCAACCTAGATTTAGGTAGTGAATTGTATCGTGACATCGAACAATTCTGACTACAGGACACTACTCGGAATAGGAGACAAATTAGGATAATTGTGTAGGAATTAGTACAACGATAACCTGCGCTGAAACCGCAATACTAAAGATTCCATCTTTAATTGATTAAACCAACTATTTAATTGATTGTTTTGCTTTCTTCTATTTTACTTTTCTTTTTCAATCAACTCTCAAACCATTTTAATCGGTCTAGCTGATTGCAAACATTTAGTAAGAGTTTACCAAAAATCCATTCCCTGAGTTCGACTTGGGCCTCACAAAGGCCTATATTGCTTTGACGCGTGCACTTGCGTTTTACGCATGGTAAATTTGTGTCAAGGTTTTGGCACCGTTGCCGGGGAACAGTGATTTTCAGCAGTACGAGGGCTGCAAGAGGCCACTCTAGGCCACATTTTTTTATAAAAAAAACTAAATTCTGGAAATTAATCGTCTATCTTTCATAATCCGTAATCATCTAGCATTGTGCCTAATTAAATTTATTAGTGTGCAGGTACTAGTGTTGGATTTTAGGGGAGGTAGAGAAGGCAGCGGAAAAAAAATTTTCTCCTCCCCAAACCCAGAACAAGGAAACCCGTCAACGTATACACAATAGGAAAGGATGGTTTGTGGAATCATACCTTGTCCCGAGGCTTGCTCGGCAACAATACCTCGCGCCTTGGGCGGTCTTCACCTCCGGTCTTGGACGGTGTCTGTGCAGCTCCTGGTCGCACCGGGACTGACGACTCCTAGTCTCACCGAGACTGTCGGGATTGCCAGCTCTCCTCCAAGCGGCAGAAACCTCCCGCCTCTGAAGTAGTCCACACGGACCACCTGGAACTCCAATCTCCTTGACCCACAAGGAATTGGACGGAGTCACACCCTCCTGTCAGCGTACTAGTCGCCAACACACTCTCCTGGTACCAGTCGCAACTGCAGTTGTCTTTCCCTTACTGTGCCTCCCTTATTGGGTAGCACTTGCTCGGGCTCTCTCGGTTACCAAAACCAGAGAGAACGACAACTTTGCAGAGCAACTGGTTGCACTGAGTTGTTCTTTTAGAAGCCCCCAATACCCCTATATATAGAAGGGTCATGGGATAGGGTTCTCTATCTCGGGCAATGCAGGACTAAAAGCAAGAGTAGAAGGGTTCGAGATTTTCCACAAAAACAACCAACTCACAACCTAAACCGATCGTTTCACAACTGAGACGGTCGGTTGGGGACCTGAACCGGTCGGTTGACACCTCAACCGATCGGTTGGGACCCATGAGCCGGTCGGTTCACTTTTGAACCGGTCAGTTCGTGGTCCTGACCAGTTCTCGATTGACTTTCCTTCTTTTGTTTCTAATTGGTATCAAATACCAATCCTATTTCCCAATCAAATTGGGCAAGTGAAACGAAAGGAAAATTATCACCAATCCTACTTTCCCAACTTGCTTGGTTGAACTAGTTGAATCGATCGTTTCAACACTTGAAGTAATCATTTCACCCTGACCATGAGCCGATCGGCTCAACACTTGAGCCAACCGGTTCACCAAGCTCAGCCGATCGGTTCATGACATGAGCCGATCGGTTGGGAGTAAAGATTGTGCAGAATCAGTCAATTGCGATTTTAATCAATCTAATACTCCAATCAATGTGTCCAACACCTTAAACATTATGACATTGAGCTATCAATTGATTGAGTGTTTAATTGAACTACTAAACTCGTTTAGTAATCAATCTAAACATTGTTTGTGGACAACACTCCTCTTCCAGGTTAAATCCTATGTGTGTGACCCTACATGTCCATTTCACATTGGTAGTGAAAGTCCATAACACTTATGACTTCACAAGCAAAGAGCGGTGCCTAGTAACACATCAGTGCTACCCAAGTGAAAGTAGAAAGTCAGAGAACAACTTTCAATCCTACAATCCGTAAATGGTGTTACAGTGAATGTATAACTCCTTTGTCACTGATATCCCAAATGAACTCGAGGCATGGAACAATCATCCTGTCAACGTTCATTCACTTTCTTGATCTCAGAGTAGATTGGAAGAGATATGTATGACATCAGTATCACATACTGATTCACACATGCGTGCACACGCCTATTTCAATCGTACTCATCAAGTGTCCTTGGATATCAAACTCCCTCAGGAGGGACAAATGCCATATCTCTCACTCACCCCTCAAAAGCCCCATGTGTCAAAGACACCCAATCATCACCTTTATAACAACCAATGTTTCAGGACTGCGTTTGATGATGTCAAAGTGTGCCCAACGACATGTGTTGAGTGTAGTGATTTCAGGTCAAAGAATCACACTCACCACCATCACTGTGAGTACTGACTGTGACTACCATGTCATGGTTCCATGTGTCAAACTCACGGTGGGTCTGTCTGGTACACTTGTTCTCTAACAAGTACCTATGTGTTTGGTTTGATATCTCTATATCATGACTAATGAGATTCTGTCATCAACCAACACCACAATCTAGTCTTGTGTGTCATTGTTCTCTATCTAGCTTCCACAGTGACATCCGACTAGGGACATAACAAGAATGTACAAACTCTTAGCATCCCTATGATCTCATCGTTTAGGTCCTGAACCTGAAGGCATACGTCATTGAGTACTGTCATTCTCTAGACATTCAATCTGTTCTATCACTATCTCATATGACTGAACCAGAACGAATTGGAAGCTTGCCTTTGAAGTTTATCAAATCCATCTTAATGTATCCCACCAATCATCCCATGATTGGCTCTCAGGGCATACATACCAACATACTCCCACTTGCACTGCGAGCCAATCGCCCTTGAATCATATTGATGAGTGCATACTCATCATGAAATTCAATTACCTTTTTGGAACAATTTCATCTCTATTCCACATCTTTTCACCCTAATATGAATCATAATGCACAAAACTACTTAGTTGATCCAATAATCAAGGTTTTAACTATATATCTTTCATTTAATGCAGGAAAATCAAGCAACTCCATGCATACAGTCTCAAGACCGTTTGGATCCTTGCGGTCTCAAGACCGGTTGGGTCCACACGGTCCCAAGACCGTTTGGCGGAATACACGAAGAACAAATGACGAAACCGGTTGCCAAAGAAAGCCATGCAGTCCCAAGATCGTTTGATCCCATGCGGTCTCAAGACCGTTTGGTCCCATGCGGTCTCAAGACCATTTGGTCCCATGCGGTCTCAAGACCGTTTGGTCCCATGCGATCTCAAGAACGTGTGGTCCCATGCGGTCTCAAGACCGTTTGGTCCCATGCGGTCCCAAGACCGTTTGGTCCCATGCGGTCCCAAGACCGTTTGGTCCCATGCGGTCTCAAGACCATTTGACCCATGCGGTCCCAAGACCGTTTGGTCCCATACGGTCTCAAGACCGTTTGGTCCCGTGCGGTCCCAAGACCGTTCGACGCAAGCACAAGGATCGATTGAAGAACTAAAGCCGCACGCCCACGCCAAGGCCAGGACCAATCGAAGCAAACCGTTTGGTGCCCAAACGGTCTCCAAACCGTTTGGTGCCCAAACGGTCTCAAGACCGTTTGGCACCCAAACGGTCTCAAAACCGTTTGGCGCCCAAACGGTCTCCAAACCGTTTGGAGAAGATATTTCCAACAACTTATCCAAACCGTTTAGGATCAGATCTGAACCTATAAATAGACCCCCAGGGTCCCCATTTGGAGGCATCAGATCCGGACGCTGACAGGCTGCCAGAGCACAACCCCGATCAAGTTCCACTCCACCTACTACTACTGTTGCATCCAAGGAGGCCAAGAAGAGAAGGAAGACGGAGCAAGGAGCGCATCTACTTCACCGGGCTGCGTCCACCCTCTGCACCGAGCTCATGGCGGATCTTTCTTTCTCTCTTATCCTTCTTGTATCTCGCATCATGAGCGAGTAGTCCTTTTTCGCTGGGGTGCGGGGACTAGCCCCGCTGCCCATGCAAACCATGTTCTTTTGTTAAACTTTCCATGGAAATGTATATAACTCTTCATTTTGTAGTTAATCGTTAAGCTTGTAGGTTGGTTATGTGCTTGTTTTCATCTTTGTGCTCCCTATGTTGCGAGAACTTCAATGCATGGGTATGAACGTCGTTTAGCAAGTTAGACTCCTTGACGAGAACTTCCGATAGGATTCCTTGAGGTCGTAAGTGTATGATCCGCGAGGGGACGAGCCATCTAGCCTTCGGTGACGCTTCTGTGCGCCTAACGCCCGTATGGGGGGTTCACAACCTTAGTTGGATTTTGTATCTTCTTGTTAATCGTCGATGTTTACTCGTACTATAATCACTTATGTGCTTATCGGTTGACGCGGCTGACTCCTTAACGAGAACTTCCGATGGGATTCCTTGAGGTTTGTAAGTGTATGATCCGCAAGGGGACGAGCCATCTAGCCTTTGGTGACACTTCTGTGCGCCTTACGCCCGTATGGGGGGTTCACAGCCTTAGTTGGATGTTGTATCTTCAGAGCCGTAAGACATGTGATCCGGATGGTGACGAGACATCTGATGCCTATGGTGATGCTTACGCGAGCCTAACGCCCGTATGGGGGGTTCTGCAGCAGCTCTATCTGGAGTGTTATATTTTGCCTGGATTGTTTGCAAAGGAGTATGTTTGTGTGTGTAGCGGTGGTCAAACCTGGTACCATCCCAGCGATTCCATATTATTGATCTAAACCCATCTTTTATTCCGCATTTACTTTCTTGCAATTAGTTTAATCACACCCAAATCAACTAATTGTTCTAAATATTAGTTTTACTTGAGCTATATTCAACTGACAAGGATTCTTAAAAACGTTGTCCTTTGGGTTCGATCCTCAACTATATTGCGATAAGACCCGTCCGCTTGTGGGTGGTATTGTTGCACTTGGTTTTAGTAAAAGCTCGGGGATGTAAACTCCGAGTGAATTTGTTAGTGCATTCAAACGCCACGTCAAATTCTGGCGCCGTTGCCGGGGACAACGGAATCAGTCAGTCTAATCTAGTTCTTTTAAGACTAATCTAGGATTTTACTTTTTCTTTGAAACCATCACTTATCTACTTGAATTTGATCTTACTTTGTGGATCTCATCTTCAACCCTTCCCAATTTTCAGGTGCTCCTCAACGCATAGTGCATGCACCGTTCAGATAGTCCCGGACTCACTGCAAGCTTTGATCCCAAAATCGATAGAACCTTCCATCGATAGATCAGAGAGAATCAAGCTAGGATGGCGCAAGAAGAAGAAGTAGCCCAAAGAGTGGCTCAAGCCATCAATGCGCAAAGAGAGAGGCTCATGCAAGAAGCCAGAGCTGTGGTTCAACAAGAGATCTTAGCAGCACAGGCAGCAGCACAAGCAGCGGAACTTCAGAAAGATCTTAGAGAGTTCTCTATACCAAAGGCTATGAATGTCTATCACCCAGTGCAGCCTCCTCCCATCAAAGCTACCAACTTTGAGATTAGAGCACATTGGATAACTTTGCTTCAAAACAACCCCTTCTACGACAAACAAGCTGAAGACAGCCAAGGTCATCTTCTGAGATTCATCAACCTATGTGCTATGACGAAGCAAAATGGAGTCTCTGACGATGCCATTCGACTCCGTCTTTTCAAGTACTCTCTTGCCGATAGAGCCATCAGTTGGTACAATTCTCTACAGAGTGACGTATCTATCACCACCTGGGAGCAACTCCAAAACACTTTTCTGGAAAAGTTCTACCCCCCATCTCTTACATATGAAATCAGGGGACGAATCACAAATTTTCACTCAAGTCCCTGGAGAAACCCTTGCCGAAGCTTGGGATAGGTACAAGGAGCTCCTACGCAAATGCCCACACAATGGAATCCCTAAGAACCAACTGATAGAAATCTTCTACAGGGGTGTGGAGGATGATGTAAAGATGTTTTTAGATTCCTCGTCTGGAGGAAACTTCATGCATCAAAGTTACGACAGCGCATGGGGAGTCGTCACCCTAGGGGCAAAAAATCAAGCTAATTGGGGCAGATCTGTAGGTAAAGGAGTCTTAAAGGTAGCCATGGCTGAAGCTATTCCAGAATACAAGTCTATAGATGAAACTTTGAAGGTCTTAGTCGCAAAGCAAGATCACATAGAATCATCCCTTGCTGCGATTGGAAGAGGACATTCTCCCACTAGGCAACAAGAACAGGTCAAGTCCACCTCTCTATTTTGTGAAGCATGCAAGGGCACTGATCATTCCACATTGTCATGCAATGTTCTCTACGATGTTGTTCTAAGCAATGCCTGTGGACAAGTAGATAATTGCCAGATGGAAAACCTTAATGCCATTAACACCATCTCTTGGCAGAGCTATTACAATCCTAATCAAAATAGGAATCACCTAGGATTCCAATACGGAAACCCTTCAGGAGCTATGAACTCACATCAATTCGATTTGAATAATCAACTAAGAGGCCCATCAGGGTACCAGCTTAACCAACAACAGAACTTTGGGAATCAAGGAAACTTCAAAGGAAACTTTCAGAACAGGAACTACAATAATTATCAGAACAACTCTCAGTATCAGAACCTGAACCAACAGCAAGGTCAAACAGGACCCATCCCTTCCGATGACAAGCTATCAACCATTGAAAAGTTGCTACAAACACAACAAACAATGATAGCCAATCAACAAGCCCAACAGAAAGCTATTGAAACTCAACTAGCCCAACTCGCTGCTAGCATAAAGACACCGGCTGGAGTCTTTGCCGGTCAACCTGAGAACAATCCAAAACATCCCAAGCAGTTGAAGGTTGTCACCACTAGATCAGAGAAAGATTTTTCGGACCTCCCAGCGAAGCCGACCGTGATTATTACTGACGAAGAAGAACCTGAGACAGTCCATAACTCGACAACACCAGAATCGCAACCAATGGAAGATAAGGCCGACAAAGAAGTGCCTGAAAAATCTGTTGATGAAGAAAATAAAATACCAAAAACAGATATTCCTGTGTATAAGCCTCGTATACCCTTCCCATCCCGCCTAAGGGAAATCAAGCTTGATACGAGATTCATCAAGTTCAAAGAGGCTATGAAGAAGCTCCATGTCGATATTCCCTTCTTAGACGCTCTTAATGAGATACCAGCCTGGACTTAGTATCTAAAGTCACTTCTCACCAAGAAGTATATCACTGAAGAACATCAAACTGTAAAACTGGCTACGACCACATCCGATATTATACTGAGCAAGATGCCAAAGAAACAGAAAGACCCAGGATCCTTTGGAATTTCATGTCACATTGGTGACTCATCATGCAAGAAAGGATTGGCAGATCTTGGCGCAAGTACTTCTATTATGCCATTCAGTCTGTGCAAGAGATTAGGGTTCGCATAGTTGCTTCCTACTGCTATGACCATTCAACTTGCGGACAATTCGATAAAAAGACCATTAGGGATTCTCGAAGACATCCCGGTCAAGGTAGGCAAGGACGCATATGTTCCATGTGATTTTGTCATTATGGACATAAAAGAAGACACCAGATATCCTCTTATCTTTGGGAGTCCGTTCCTCGCCACTGCAAGAGCCCTTATTGATGTCGAAGTAGGAACCTTACTGCTGAGATTAGGTAAAGAGACTCTGGAATTCAAAGTTTTCAAAAGTATGAGAAGACCAAGTATACAGGAAGAAGTCTATCTGATTGATTGTGTTGAACAAATGTCACAATTGACTCAAGAATACCATGAGTCATGCGATCCTTTGGAAATCACTCTATCTGACCTGTTTAATGACGAACCTATTGACCAACAAGTTAAGGATTGCATCGAATCCCCCAACTCTGCTAAAGAAAATGCCGAAGCCACTTACGAAGAATTAAAGACTACCAGAACTACAGAAGAAATAAGTGAAAAACCAGAACCTCCTGAAATGAATCCCCTACCCGAAGGACTGAAGTACATGTTTTTATATGATCTCAAAGCTTGTCCAGTGATCATAAACTCTAATTTAACAACTGAACAAGAATAGAAACTTCTAGAGGAATTAAGGAAAAGAAAGAAAGCCATAGGCTATAAGATGAGCGATCTCACAGGGGTCAGTAAAGCCTTGTGCATGCACAAGATCCCCATGATGGAAGATCATAAGCCAACCATAGAGCATTAATGAAAGTTAAACCCAAATATGAAGGAAGTGGTCCGTCGCGAGATCATCAAACTTCACACAGCTGGAATAATATACCCGATATCGAACTCACCATGGGTGAGCCCAGTTCATGTGGTGCCCAAGAAAGGAGGGACAACTGTTATGAGAAACAAAAACAATGAGCTCATCCCCACTCGAACAATCACTGGGTGGCGGATGTGTATTGATTATAGAAAATTAAACAAGGCCACTCAAAAGGATCATTTTCCTATGCCCTTCCCCGATCAAGTTTTAGAAAGATTGGCCCATCAAGAATATTTATGTTACCTGGATGGTTACTTTGGATTCTATCAGATTCCCATACATCCAGATGATCAAGAAAAAACGACTTTCACCTGTCCCTTCGAGACATATGCTTTTAAAAGGATGCCGTTTGGTCTGTGTAATGCCCCTGCAACTTTTCAACGTTGCATGACTGCTATTTTTGCGGGGCTTACTGAAACTGTTATGGAGGTCTTCATGGATGATTTTTCTGTATATGGAGACTCCTTTGATTCCTGTCTTAAGCATCTCTCCATGGTTCTCAAACGTTGTGAAGAAGCACATCTGGTGCTAAATTGGGAGAAATGCCACTTTATGGTAAAGGAAGGCATTGTCCTCGGTCATAGGGTTAGCAACAGAGGAATTGAAGTTGATAAAGCCAAGATAGAAGTCATATCCAAATTGGCTATTCCCACAAATGTAAAAGAAGTTCGCACTTTCCTTGGTCACGCCGTATTCTATAGAAGGTTTATACGGGATTTTTCCAAGATAACAAAGCCGATGACCGACCTACTTTTAAAAGATGCTGATTTCAATTTTAATGAAGAATGCGTCAAAAGTTTTGATACGCTGAAGAAAGCCCTTACAACTACCCCCATCATTAGAGCTCCCGATTGGAACCACCCCTTTGAAATTATGTGTGATGCTAGTGATTACACAATGGGTGCAGTTTTAGGGCAATACATAGAGAGGAAACATTATGTGATCTATTATGCGTCGAAAACCCTCGACGAAGCTCAAAGGAATTATGCTACTACTAAAAAGGAACTTCTGGCAGTCGTCTATGCCTTTGATAAATTCAGATCCTACCTTATTGGTTCGAAGGTTATTGTTTACACAGACCATGCTGCCATCCATTACCTTATGACAAAGAAGGATGCTAAGCCAAGGCTGATCAGATGGATACTCCTTCTACAAGAATTTGACCTGAAGATAAGAGATAAAAAAGGGACAGAGAATGTCGTAGCAGATCACCTCAGTCGCATCCACACTCTGGATGCTGAAGGGATTCTGATAAGTGACTCCCTACCAGATGACCAGGTTATGGGGGTCTCGGAGGTTGTACCATGGTATTCCGACTTCGTAAACTACCTAGCTGCCGGAGTCATTCATCCCCATTACACCGGGAACGCTTTGAAGAAGTTTATGCATGATGTGAAGCATTACTATTGGGATGAACCATATCTTTTTAAACTTTGCGCCGATGGACTGTATAGACATTGTATCGCCGAAGAAGAAGCTCAATCTATTCTAGAACAATGCCACTCAGGACCTGTGGATGGGCATATGAGCTCTAAAAAGACTGCCTTAAAGGTTTTGCAATGTGGATTTTTCTGGCCAACTTTATCCAAGGACTCTCACGATTTTGTCCTATCCTGTGATAAATGTCAAAGATCTAGCAATATAACCAAAAGAGACGAGATGCCACTGAATCTATGGCAAGAAGTCGAGGTATTCGACGTCTGGGGAGTGGACTATATGGGGCCATTCACATCTTCTAATGGATTCTCATACATCCTAGTGGCGGTAGACTACGTCTCCAAATGGGTTGAAGCTATACCAACTGTCACTAGTGATTCAAAATCAGTCATCAAATTATTCAAAGATATCATTTTCCCACTGTTTGGAGTGCCGCGAACCGTGATATCTGACGGAGGCTCCCACTTCATTGAACGAAGCTTTGAAGCTCTTCTAAGAAAATATGGTGTCTCGCACAAGGTGGCTTCACCTTACCATCCACAAACTAGTGGACAGGTAGAGGTCTCTAACCGAAAATTAAAGGCTATCCTTGAGAAAACCGTTGGACGTAATCGAAAAGATTGGTCGACAAAAATCAACGACGCCTTATGGGCTTATCGTACTTCTTATAAAACTCCCCTTGGGACTAATCCTTTTCGATTGATATATGGAAAATCTTGTCACCTGCCAGTCGAATTAGAACATAAGGCATGGTGGGCAATCAAACAATTGAACTTTAATATGAAAAAAGTAGGGCAAGCCAGGATTCTGCAACTCAACGAGCTGGATGAACTACGAATGGCAGCCAATGAAAATGCACGAATCTACAAGGAACATACAAAACTTTTGCCTGATGGACATCTGAAACAAAAGGACATACAAGTAGGAGACCAAGTACTGGTTTTTAACTCGAGATTAAGGATATTCCCAGGAAAACTTCGCTCATGCTGGTTCGGACCGTACATTGTCAAAAGCATCTCTCCTCATGGCACCTTCTCTTTATGGAGTGCAGAGTCAGGAGAATTCATAACCAATGGCCACCGCCTGAAGAGATATTTCACCACAACAGACATAGACACTAAATCAGTGCTAGAACTCACCGATCCAAAGGATCCCACATGAAGACAAAGGACTTTGTCGAGCCATCGACGTAAAACAAAGGCGCTCATTGGGAGGCAACCCGATCAATAAATCTATTTTACTTCTTCTTGCCTAATTTTGTTTTTACCTTATAGTTAAATTTTCCTTAAATAAAATTTGCCTTATGAGATAGTTTTCTTTCAGAACACGAGATCGGAGTGGCGCTGATCATAACGAAATCATTCTCGACAGTCATACCTGGTGTTACCTTTCCCCTCCATCTCGGATTTAGGGTTTGCTCGGGACGAGCAAATCTCTAAGTTCGGGGTGGAGGGTGGGTGGTACGTACTTCACTTCCATATACACCCTCTTTCCATATAAGTTGTCTTTATCATAAAATTTTTCAAAATTTTGTGCAAGATACCTGATGAAATTTTGACTCTTGTCGATAAAAATGTAACTAACAATCTTGCTATGCATTTTCAATAATAGTATCCTCCTTATTCGAAGTGAATCCTCAACAGGACTAATTTTTGAAACTTGCCTTTTGCCTGAAATCATCCTGTGAAGTTTATGATTCATAACATCATAATACCTTTTACAAAATGATAAGTATCTGCCAAACTGATCGGGATCAAACACGTCGCACTTCCTAACTGACTAGTGGAACAATGGCTCAGAATCCCCACTGGATCCGCATCAAGTCATTATTTGAGCAGAGTATGACAAAGAGATCAACCCGGTCTCGAATTGTAAATCAAGTTGCATTCTGATCTGAACTCTCTTCTACACTTCTTCTATCATCTTCGTACCCCTCCATCCATCAAAAGCAACAAAAAGCCGATTATGTGCCAAACCCTAAGTTCGGGGTGGCACGCCACTTCCCCTTATCCGCTTCTTCCATACCCCTCGCAATGAATAGGGGCGTACCATGAAAAATGCAATCTTGAGTCGAATAGAGGAGAGATTTGCAAACAAAAGATGCCAAAGTGCACACAAAAAGAAATGCAATCTCGAGTCGAATAGAGGAGAGATTTGCACAAAAAAATGCAATGAATGAAATTGCAAAACAAATAAAAATCTCGAGTCTAATAGAGGAGAGATTTACTTCTTCTTTCCATACCACCTTTCACTCCTTTTTCTACCTAAGGGCACAATACATGTCCCACCATCCTGAACTACACCAGTGTCAGATCGGATGCATACTTGTTGATTCTGCGGGTATCTCTGAACTCCTACAAAACTCTTCGACATGCTTGATGTTGGAAAAAGTGGGGAGGAAGCATTGTTGGGGAACGAACTCAGGAACGAAGCTATGGAAAGACGTGTTTAGTGGTCCCAGGAAGTTAAGGTACTCATTCATAGTGAGCAGAAAGAAAACATTTGTGATGTGAAGATGAAGAAATCACACGGATCGAAAGTATTTCATTAGGCAATAGTTTCAAACTTTATGTTACTCAAGGACGAGCAACGATTTAAGTTCGGGGTGTTTTGATGAGTGCATACTCATCATGAAATTCAATTACCTTTTTGGAACAATTTCATCTCTATTCCACATTGTTTCACCCTAATATGAATCATAATGCACAAAACTACTTAGTTGATCCAATAATCAAGGTTTTAACTAAATATCTTTCATTTAATGCAGAAAAATCAAGAAACTCCATGCATACGGTCTCAAGACCGTTTGGATCCTTGCGATCTCAAGACCATTTGGGTCCACGCGGTCCCAAGACCGTTTGGCGGAATACACGAAGAACAAATGACGAAACCGGTTGTCAAAGAAAGCCATGCAGTCCCAAGACCGTTTGATCCCATGCGGTCTCAAGACCGTTTGGTCCCATGCGGTCCCAAGACCGTTTGGTCCCATGCGGTCTCAAGACCGTTTGGTCCCATGCGGTCTCAAGACCGTTTGGTCCCATGCGGTCCCAAGACCGTTTGGTCCCATGCGGTCTCAAGACCGTTTGACCCATGCGGTCCCAAGACCGTTTGGTCCCATACGGTCTCAAGACCGTTTGGTCCCGTGCGGTCCCAAGACCGTTCGACGCAAGCACAAGGATCGATTTAAGAACTAAAGTCGCACGCCCACGTCAAGGCCAGGACCGATCGAAGCAAACCGTTTGGTGCCCAAACGGTCTCCAAACCGTTTGGAGAAGATATTTCCAGCAACTTATCCAAACCGTTTGGGATCAGATCTGAACCTATAAATAGACCCCCAGGGTCCCCATTTGGAGGCATCGGATCCGGACGCCGACAGGCTGCCAGAGCACCACCCCGATCAAGTTCCACTCCACCTACTGCTACTGTTGCATCCAAGGAGGCCAAGAAGAGAAGGAATACGGAGCAAGGAACGCATCTACTTCATCGGGCTGCGTCCACCCTCTGCACCGAGCTCATGGCGGATCTTTCTTTCTCTCTTATCCTTCTTGTATCTCTCATCATGAGCGAGTAGTCCTTTTTCGCTGGGGTGCGGGGACTAGCCCCGCTGCCCATGCAAACCATGTTCTTTTGTTAAACTTTCCATGGCAATGTATATAACTCTTCATTTTGTAGTTAATCGTTAAGCTCATAGGTTGGTTATGTGCTTGTTTTCGTCTTTGTGCTCCCTATGTTGTGAGAACTTCAATGCATGGGTATGAACGTCGTTTAGCAAGTTAGACTCCTTGACGAGAACTTCCGATAGGATTCCTTGAGGTCGTAAGTGTATGATCCGCGAGGGGACGAGCCATCTAGCCTTTGGTGATGCTTCTGTGCGCCTAACGCCCGTATGGGGGGTTCACAACCTTAGTTGGATTTTGTATCTTCTTGTTAATCGTCAATGTTTACTCGTACTATAATCGCTTATGTGCTTATCGGTTGATGCGGCTGACTCCTTGACGAGAACTTCTGATGGGATTCCTTGAGGTTGTAAGTGTATGATCCGCAAGGGGACGAGCCATGTAGCCTTTGGTGACATTTCTGTGCGCCTTACGCCCATATGGGGGGTTCACAACCTTAGTTGGATGTTGTATCTTCAGAGCCGTAAGATATGTGATCCGGATGGTGACGAGACATATGATGCCTATGGTGATGCTTACGCGAACCTAACGCCCGTATGGGGGGTTCTGCAGCAGCTCTATCTGGAGTGTTATATTTTGCCTGGATTGTTTGCAAAGGAGTATGTTTGTGTGTGTAGAGGTGGTCAAACCTGGTACCATCCCAGTGATTCCATATTATTGATCTAAACCCATCTTTTATTCTGCATTTACTTTCTTGCAATTAGTTTAATCAAACCCAAATCAACTAATTGTTCTAAATATTAGTTTTACTTGAGCTAGATTCAACTGACAAGGATTCTTAAAAATGTTGTCCTTTGGGTTCGATCCTCAACTATACTGCGATAAGACCCGTCCGCTTGCGGGTGGTATTGTTGCACTTAGTTTTGGTAAAAGCTCGGGGATGTAAACTCTGAGTGAATTTGTTAGTGCATTCAAACGCCACGTCACATATTCATAGTGATATCCAAACATGTCCCACATGTTACTGTGCTCTAGTGCGAACATAGTGAGTTATGGCAATACCTTGCCAAAGTCAGTATAAATTGCATGTCTCACATCTCTTCGATGTACGTCACACGTATGAGATGGAGTTGTCGTAAAATGCGATCTAGTATTCCTTTGCTAACCTTTAGCCACGTTGCATGATCAAGGATTCCATAGTTGTCATCAATGAGCGGAATATCTATAAGTTCATCTCATGAACTTCCAGATCCATATAGTATCCACTGCTGTTCTCTAACACATAGATACTCGGCATTTCCTTTTAAATGGTTTTATTGGAACACTTCCAATTATCAACAAACTTTCACTTTTATATTTCCTATATATATTTTGCGATTAATTTTCTGTCCTTTCGGAAGTTCACATCAATGTAACTCTTTACATTGAACTCTTCCTTATCTCCATAGAACCAGTACTTCTCAAGCACTTATCAAGTTATCATGGTTTCCAGTAACCCTTACTAGAAGTAGACAGACATCCACTCGTCATGTCCTACACACGAGTTATCAGGATGAGCACATCATATTGCCATGTCCTACATACAAGATGATGAATGCATTTTGTTCTTGCCATGTCGATACATGCAAGATGATGGGATGATTACATACATGATAGATCTATATCTATTCTCAGTGTTCCCATTCTTCATAAGAATGGACACTTGGCCTTGGGATACTAAAAATATGTAATATGGACAAGTTTTCTCCCAGTAAATCTGTGCATACTGAACCCTTCTGTACAGATTGCCAATGTATGCTATCTCTTTTTAGGTCAAGAGGTTTTTGAGAAATATCACTATAGATCTCTATTCCTATTACATAGGAAGCATCTCTATCTTCCTTAAAGATAATTTCCACTTTTGGATTTCCATTCTAGAACATTTCCATTTCACATCAATATGTGGAATGCGGACACACTCCCACTAAATCACAAGTCCCTTCTTTATCTTTGACATATCAGTCAAGCCCTTTGACTATATCATCAAAGTAAAGATCCAATTCTGAGTTGCTTGTACTCAATCAATCACATTTATTAGTCCATTGTAACTTATAGACTTCTTTTGCATTAGTGGATTCATAAACCTTATAGGTTGTGTCACGTACACATCCTTGTTTTATTCCTCATAGGAATGCGGTTTTAGTATCCATCTTCCAAATGTCTTAGTCATTAAGTTGCAATCAACAAGCACCATCCTTCTCAAAATCTTATACATGTGTCTTAACACTTAAGACTCATTTGCACTTATGGATTTCATCCAATGGGTGCTACCATCAAGGTCATACCTTATGGTTCACATGGATGTCATTTAGAATGTAATGGTGATAAACCATAACTCAAAATTCGGTTCCTCATATTCATCTAGATAGTTGACTCATCACATGAAGAACTCTTCACATAGATAAACGAGGTGTATCTGTCAAGGATATAAGAATTTACAACTTCTTGTGATTCTTAATTTTCTTTATTAGTGTGGGGTATTCTTTTATTAAGAAGAATTCAGTTATTTGATAATCATTCTCTAACTTCTTAGAGTATGATTCCTTCTTGATTTAGACATCACCATGCCTTAATCATGAGTTATCTATGATACACTATCATAATCACTCATAAGGATCTCAAACATTTGGTCCAAGTATTTCATTCATTGATCTCATCAAGAATTAACACTTTACCAAATTTGCACTTCATTTATGATAATCTTGAACACTTCAAGATATTCATATTGGTATTCTCTAAACACCATTTGAAGTATTAGCATTTGCTCCAATAGGTATGTAAATACATCACATGTATTATACCTAATAGGATAATCATTCTCCCACTACCATTAGTGAAGATTGATTAATCATGTCCAAGATATTCATGTCTCTTACTGGTTCTCTAACCAAAAGATTCTAGATTTATCCATCACATGGAAACTAGAAATGAATTTCTCATGATTGATGCTAATTTGATTGTTTGAGTTATCTATAACTTTTAGGTATCATTTTATCTTATGCATATCAAATACCACAAGATAAATAAGGCATTTCCACAAAGATCATATCTTTATAAATTGAAACATCTCTTTATTGATTGCCATCATTGTCATACAATATGCAAAAATAAAGTGTTTCTATCTATTGGCAAATATGAAATAGCATTTCATAACTATATTACATGCCTTTTAGGCTGAAAATAAACTAAAGTACTCCTATCTATGGCGGCAACACTTGCCCCAATTATGAGTTCTTTACACTTTATATCTTGGTATCGTATACCTCAATAAGTGTTACAAGTTTACTTTCATGACACCTTCAAGTGGAGACATCAGTCGCCTCCTTCTTCTTTTGTTCTTCCAGATAGAGAGGACAATTCCTTTTCCAATGTCCTGGCTTTTGACAATGGTGGCAATTGCCTTTCTTGGTCACACATCCCTTAGCCTTGAGAGCTGAAGACGACTTGGGCTCCTGGCTAGCATCAGAACCTTTCTTAACTTTGCCCTTGCCCTTGCGCTTGGACTTTCCTTTCTTGCTCGTAATCACCATCACAGACTTAGGCTTGTCCTTCTTCATCTATATCTCGGCTGTCCTCAACAAGCCCAACAACTCTGACAGTGGCCTATCAAAGTTGTTCATGTTGTAGTTCATCACAAACTGATTGTAGGATTCTGGCAAATATCACGTCAGTAGCCAACTCTTGGCTCAGTGGAAATCCCAGTCTTTGCAGGTTCTCCACATACCCAATCATCTTGAGTGTGTGAGGACCAACTAGATCTCCTTCTGTCATGACGCACTTGAACAGTGCCCTTGAGACATTATATCTCTCTTGCCATGCCTGATCTTCATACATGTTCCTGAGATGCTGAATCATCTCAATGACACCCATGTTCTCATGCTGTCTCTGCAACTCGTGGTTCATAGAGCACAACATCAAGCACTTTGCATCAATGGCATCATCAAAATGCTTCTTATAAGCATCCCTTTCTGTCTTTGGTGCATTAGGAGCAGGTTCCTCTGGAATTGGTGTATCCAGGACATAGAGCTTTCACTCTTGAGTGAGAACAATTCTCAATGTCCTATACCAGTCGTGGAAGTTTGTCCCATTCAACTTGTCCTTTTCAAGGACCAATCGCAAAGAAAAGTGATTGTTGTTTGTTGCCATTTGTACTACAAAAAGAAAATATGCAATTTTAGTCCAAAAACTCATTTTGACTTATTTGATTGATTTGAAAGTTTGACGATATAATTAGGCCTTTAATTAATTATCGCTCCCACTATTTTACTTTCAAATTGATAGCCCTCACCATCAATTCGGAAGATTGCAGCATACAACCTTCTAGTGGGGAAGATCCTGAAATCCTCCAAGTCATGGACCAGCTAGGGCTGTCACCCACTTAGATCTCTCAGGTAGGTAACTCTTGCCAATAGCATCATATGCAACTCTTGATAAGATGTCATATGCAACTCCTTGCCATGATCATCTCCATGCCTCAAGGTACTAGATCCCATCTAGATCACCTTGTTAAGTCCACCCAAAGCAAACACGATGAATATGCACCCTGCTAGGGCAGACCCACACATTCATCCTTCTCACTTCAACGAGATAGACGGTGCACCATGCTAGGGTGTGCCCACACTTGGTCGATCAAGCTTTTCATGTGTGTCGCATTTGGAAGGCATCTAAAACTTAATATTTTAATGAGGGAATTGGTTTTTATATACATATACATATCCAATCACCACAATACATATTAAGTATCATATACATGCTATATCCCACAGAAAACATGCAAAACGATAAAAGCGATGATTATGGCCATCCTAATGTGATTCCTCGAGCCAAGAGGAATCACGGTCATCTAGGTCTACATCACATGCAACTTGTACAAGATGAACTCTATGCTTTGCCTTTCGAGTAGATCAATTCATCCCATGAATGACTTGCTCATTCTGGCCCGGTCGTCTGGGTGCCACCAGCCGATCAGTTGGCTCCTCCAACTGATCAGTTTGCCTGGTCGTCATGCATCTCATCATGGCCGACACCCGCTCGTCTCGCTCCTTGAACCGGTCACCAACCGATCAGCTCACTCCTTGAACCGATCGTCTGGAACGTCAACCGATCGGTTCACGCCTTGAGCTGGTCGTTTCAGCTGCCGTCAAGATGTCCTCCGTTCTTCGACATAACAGGAAATAAAATTCTATCCTATTTTACATTGCATAAGAGAAACCTCGATTTACATTCGAGGGGAGCAAAGGTAGGAAAGAAATCTCGAGTTATTTCGAGTTACATCAGGAATAGGAGAAGGAAGATCGGTGTGCAGACCGAGATGCAAGCAACCACAAACAACCATACACATATAGGGTTTATTGGCCATAACCACACTATACATCCACCACAAAACTTGTTTAAGGGCGACGCGTATCGAGTGCATTAATAATACATATCATATATGTAATTGGGATTTGTGGATTTAGGATTGGACATGCATAAAGCCAATTTTATTCGCATCGTATGCAATAAATAAAGGCGACAAACCAAAATCGATCATATCGATATTCCTAAAATATAGAGCAGTTGATGTGGCTCTAATACCACTGTTGGGTTTTAGGGGAGGTAGAGAAGGCAGCGGAAACAAAATTTTCTCCTCCCCAAACCCATAACAAGGAAACGTGTCAACGTCTATACAATAGGAAATGATGGTTTGTGGAATCATACCTTGTCCTGAGGCTTGCTCGGCGACAATACCTCGCGGTTTGCACAGTCTTCACCTCCGTTCTTGGACAGTGTTTGTGCAACTCCTGGTCACACCGGGACTGACAACTCCTGGTCTCACCGGGACTGTCGGGATTGACAGTTGTCCTCCAAGCGGCAAAAACCTCCTACCTCTAAAGTAGTCCACACAGACCACCTGGAACTCCAATATCCTTGTCCCACAAGGAATTGGAAGGAGTCACACCCTCCTGTCAGCGTACTAGTCGCAAACACACTCTCCTGCTACCAGTCGCAACTGCAGTTGTTTTTCCCTTGTTGTGCCTCCCTTATCGGGTAGCACTTGCTCGGGCTCTCTCGGTTACCAAAACCAGAGAGAATGACAACTTTGCAGAGTAACTGGTTGCACTGAGTTGTTCTTTTAGAAGCCCCCAATACCCCTATATATACAGGAGGGTCATGGGACAGGGTTCTCTATCTCGGGAAATGCGGGACTAAAAGCAGGAGTAGAAGGGTTCGAGATTTTCCACAAAAACAACCAACTCGCAACCTGAACCGATCGTTTCACAACTGAAACGGTCGGTTGCGGACCTGACCCAGTCGGTTGACACCTCATTCGATCGGCTGGGACCCATGAGCCGGTCGGTTCACTTCTGAACCGGTCGGTTCGTGGTCCTGGCCAGTTCCCAATTGCCTTTCCTTCTTTTGTTTCTAATTGGTATCGAATACCAATCCTATTTCCCAATCAAATTGGGCAAGTGAAATGAAAGGAAAATTCTCACCAATCCTACTTTCCCAACTTGCTCGGTTGCACCAGTTGAATTGATCGTTTCAACACTTGAAGTAATCGTTTCACCCTAACCATGAGCCGATCGACTCAACACTTGAGCCGACCGGTTCACCAAGCTCAGCCGATCGATTCATCACATGAGCCGATCGGTTGGGAGTGTAGATTGTGTAGAATTAGTCAATTGCAATTTCAATCAATCCGATACTCCAATCAATGTGTCCAACACCTTGAACATTATGACATTGAGCTATCAATTGATTGAGTGTTTAATTGAACTACTAAACTCCTTTAGTAATCAATCTAAACATTATTTGTGGACAAAACTCCTCTTCCAGGTTAAATCCTATGTGTGTGACCCTGCAGGTCCATTTCACGTTGGCAGTGAAAGTCCATAACACTTATGACATCACAAGAAAAGAGCGGTGCCTAGTCACACATCAGTGCTACCCAAGAGAAAGTAGAAAGTTAGAGAACAACTTTCAATCCTATAATCTGTGAATGGTGTTACAGTGAATGTATAATTCCTTTGTCACTGATATCCTGAATGAACTCGAGGCATGGAACAGTCATCCTGTCAACGTTCATTCACTTTCTTGATCTCAGAGTAGATTGGAAGAGATATGTATGACATCAATATCACATACTGATTCACACATGCGTGCGCACGCCTATTTCAATCCTACTCATCAAGTGGCCTTGGATATCAAACTCTCTCAAGAGGGACAAATCCCATATCTATCACTCACCCCTCAAAAGCCCCATGTGTCAAAGCCACCCAATCATCACCTTTATAACAACCCATGTTTCAGGACTGCGTTTGATGATGTCAAAGTGTGCCCAATGACGTGTTGAGTGTAGTGATTTTAGGTCAAAGAATCACACTCACCACCATCACTGTGAGAACTGACTGTGACTACCATGTCATGGTTCCATGTGTCAAACTCATGGTGGGTCTGTCAGGTACACTTGTTCTATAACAAGTACCTATGTGTTTGGTTTGATATCTCTATATCATGAATAATGAGATTCTGTCATCAACCAACACCACAATCTAGTCTTGTGTGTCATTGTTGTCTATCTAGGTTCCACAGTGACATCCGACTAGGGACATAACAAGAATGTACAAACTCTTAGCATCTATATGATCTCATTGTTTAGGTCCTGAACCTGAAGGCATACATCATTGAGTACTGTCATTTTCTATACATTCAATATGTTCTATCACTATCTCATATGACTGAAGCAGAAAGAATTGGAATCTTGCCTTTGATGTTTATCAAATCAATCTTAATGTATCCCACCAATCATCCCATGATTGGCTCTCAGGGCATACATACCAACAACTAGTGCATGGTGAGTACGCGTAGCACAGACTACGCACAGTCATCACCGGAGGTCCCATTTTTGGGATCAGACTACAAGGAGAACGACACCCAAAATCAACTTGAGAACGAGAATTCAGATTTTGAACCTGAAGCAATGGTTGAGGAACAAACAATTTGCTAGAAAATCAAGGCTACTTCCTCCTCTGCATCTAAGGGGCCAATCAAGAGGCTAGCCATCAACATTCCTAACTAAAAAATTGATCCAGGGCTAATTCATTTGGTCAAGTCTAATGCATTCCATGGGCTGAAGAATGAAGATTCAGTGACCCACATCATTACGTTTGTGGAAAACTACGATATGATAAAGATTGACAGGTTCTCGCAAGAGACACTCTACCTGAAACTTTTTCCCAGTTCTTTAGCGGGCAATGCTTAGGAATGGTTGCACAATCTGGAGGACGAGTACGTTGAATCTTGGTATCACATGGTTGAGGTGTTCTTTGAGAGGTTCTTTTCGCCTAAAAAGATGAATGATCTAGTGAGGAAGATACACAACTTCAACCAGCGAGTCGGTGAAACTTATTCTGAAATAGGGGAGCGCTTCCAGATAATGCTTAGGAAGTGTCCACATCATGGCTTAGACAAGGAGAAGCAAGCTAACATTTTCTACTTCGCCCTAAATGAACATGATAGGAGCAATTTGGACTCAGTAGGTTCTGGTTTCTTTTTTAACAACACAGGAACAAGGTGCTGGGAGATTCTAAGGAACATGTCCAAAAAGTAGTCTTGGGGTGAAAGAGATACACCCGAGCAGGTCGGCGTGACACATAACACAAAGGCCATCAAAGCACTTAATGATAAGATGGATCTATAGCCAAGAAGCTCCTAGAGAAAGAGTACAATAGGTCTGGTGATGAAGCACATGCAAAGTATATGCATCAATAGGTATATAGAAATAACAATTACAATTGGAGGAAGGAACAAAATTTTCATAAGCCACAGCCTAGCCTAGAGGAAAAGAACAATGAATTCCTTAGTCAGATGGTGAAGCAAAATCAGGAATAGATGGGCTCACTCGTCAAGACTAACAGTCACACGGTGAGTACTTGAACCAGTTTGGGCAGCAGATACAGAGCCATGTTGAACAACTGAGGACGCTAGAGACATCCATAACCCAAATTGCAACTGAGGTGGCTGCCATGAAGCAAATCATTCAACAAAAACCAGCTGGGAATGCAGAGGCTGCTCAAGTACATCATCAAGTGAAGTATATATCTATGATAAAGGAGACAGAGCCCCCGGTGGGGGAGGTCCATGAAAAGGGCAAAATGCACTTTGAAACAGAGGCTATGCCATACCCCCGTAGCTTATATGGACTATCAGGAGGATGTCGCCCATTCAACAAATCCCACCAAGAACCAATAATAGCCATTCCCACACACCTAGGCAAGAGGAGCAGGTGAAGGCCATACTTTGTAGTGGAGCTACTACCACCGAGAAGGATGAGAAGCCACAAGCCACACCAACCATGAATGACGTGCCAAAGCCTATGCCAGAGGGTTACATTGAAGCAAAATTAGGGGAGGAGACCCCAAATAGATCAGATGTGCCACCACACAAGCGCATAAAGGAGTCAAGCGTGCCATTCCTAGATAGTCTAAAGTCGAGGAAAGAGCAAAGGCATTTCAAGAAATTTCTTAAGATCTTCCGGAAGCTCCACATTAACATTCCATTGGTGGAGGCTATGGAGAAAATTCCTTCATATGGAAGATTCATGAAAAACATCATCAACAAGAAAAGGCGGATCAAAGATACAGATGTTGTGTGTGTTGATGAAATAGTGAGTTCTAAAATCCAAGGAAGGCTGCCAAAGAAGAGGAAAGATCCAGGATGTTTCTACATCCCATGTTCCATTGGTGGCCAAAATTTTCCACAAGCACAGTGTGACTCAGGGGCAAGCATTAATCTTATGCCACTTGCCACTTTTCAAAAGCTGGGATTGAAGAAGCCAACACAAACTTCCATGAGAATTGAGTTGGTGGATGGATCCATTGTAAAGCTGCAAGGTATATGCAAGGATCTGCTAGTCAAGGTCGACAAATTCATCTTCCTTGTTGACTTTGTGGTCATGGACATGGATGAGCTGGAAGGAGGTGAGATGCTATTGGGAAGGCCAATCCAAGCTACGACTGATGTAATCACTGCCATTGGACAAGGTTACTTGACACTTGGGATTGGTGATGATAGAGTTGAATTCAAATTGCCAAATGAATCATTAGAGACATCCCTTGACAACCCAGGTTAAAGGTATCTTTATGTCAAGTCTAGGACATTAAACAAGGGTGCTTGTTGGGAGGCAACCCAACTTTAGGTTTATTTTATGTTTGGTTATGATCTTTTATGTTGATGTACCTAGTTTTTGCTTAGGTTTTGATAATTTTTGTAAAAATTGTACCCTAACTCGTGTTTTGAAGTGTACAGAATTTTAAGGTCGATACTATCGACACCCTTATCGATAGTATTGAGTTTGGATCAGTAGATGCTGAGAAACTGAGTCGATACCATTGACCTTGGTGTCGATGGTATCGACACCTGTAGGACAGCTACATAAAATAGGCCATAAAAGGTGTCGAAACAAGATTTTTTCACACCGTATTTTGCAGAGAAAAGAAGGATGAAGCGAGTCACATCATAGAACTGCTAAGACACGAAATTGGGCCACCAAAAAGAGAGATACAACAAGAATCACTTGGTTCACTTGAGCATCCAACAATCTTTCTTCACCACACTTCAAAGCGAATGGTACCGCTGATCCACCTCTTAAGTGGGAATGTTGACTATGAGGCCATAGTCATATTCAAGCATAGGGGAGTTTTGGGTGTTGGAACAACCCTCTATCTTAGTTTTTTGTTACTTATTCATGTTGCTTTTATTTTTGAAATATTAGTTGTTTTTATTTCTAGGTTTACTGCTTTTGTAGGATCCACATCTATCTAGTGTATCCGTGGATGTCTAATGTAATGTGTCATCTCTATGCTTTTCACATGGTAATTAGGGGTGCCAAATTTGAGCATATTTAAAAAAATTTTAGGAATTTGTAAGTTGAACTTGTTTGAAATTGAGCACTTAACCTATGAAAATAATTGGGTTTGTCAACTTTAAAACATAAGATCATAATTGTATAGCCGTATGATTCAAGAAATGTGGACAGACTTGGATGTTGAGCCTAAACTGACCAAATGGTAATGGGAATTCAATCGAAAGTGAGAGAGAGAAACCCTTTGATTTATTGTTACACAGGTCAGTAAAGATGGAAATATAATCTATTCCAATGGTTTTGTACATTAGTCTTGTGATCTATCCTTTTAATTTCATTCAATATCCACCATAAGAACTAGAAGCACTTATAGTTTTTCATCTCTTGATTGCATGACATGTAGATAGGATTTCATTGTAGTTAGATATTGCATCTATGCATTCACACATTCTCAAGTGCATGTCATTATAGTTGCATTTTGCATACTCCAGAGCATATAGGACTTTTTGTTCCTTATCTTTTCTGGAAAATAAGAAAAATTGGAAAATGGTTACCCTCTGAAAAGTAATTTGTAAGGAATCAATGATGTTAGCTAAGTGGAAATGAGCCCGAAAAAAAAATAAAAAAATATTGTGAATGTTCTTCTAGTCAATTGAAAAATGAGGGCTTGAAAAAAAAGAAAAAAAGAGAAGAAATGTAAGTGAAAAAAGAGAGAGGGAGAAAAGAACTTGTTTCACCTGCATAAGAGGAAGAATGAGCACATGTTGTAGTTTGTAGAAATTCTATCTCACGTTGAGATGGAATAGCAAGAACATGCATCATTCCACCCAAAATGTAGGCATTAGGTAATGTTCATATGCATATGCATCATTTAGGTCATTTTTGTTGATTTTGCATGTAAAACTGTCTTGTGCTTTCATTTCTTCCACATCCGCCCATTTCATCCACCCGTTGCTCAAAATGGTAGGCCACCCATGATTATCTCCTCATTATTGTATACCAGGAGATCTACTTCCATTTAGGTGGTAATTAGGACTTGAGCAACGTAGATAGGAGATCACAAGATGTACTAAGTGTGAAATAGAGGAATTCATTATATCAACAACTTTATTTGATAGTGTTTCATGATCTTGGGGTGGACATCTTATGGATGATCATTGTCTCCTCTAGGGTAGTTATCGTTCTGTGGTCAGCAAGGGTTGGCATTTGCATGACAAGTGGGAGTCATATTGAGTTGTCTTTTATGCTAATATGTTCTTTAGTTGACTCTCACAATTCTATTCTATAGTTTTGTGCTCGAGGACGAGCAATGTTCAAGATTAGGGGTGTTTGATGCAGGGGTTTTGAGTCATTTTTATAGACTGGTTTTGCATACTTTTATGTGTATTTTGATCATATTTGTGATTAATATCGCATGATTCACTACCTTTAGTCTATAATCTCATTTTGCATCAAATTTACCTTGTTTTGATCTTATTCTGTATAAAAGATCATATTTTTTGGATTTGATTGGTGTACTTCTCTTCATTACAGGCAATATGGATATCTGAATACGTTGATACCATCGACGGATGGTCGATACCATCGACCTGGTCATAGTGCATTACTGGAGAAGAGCAACCAGAAGTCGATACCATCGATGGGACAGTCGATGGTATCGAGAGAGCGTCAGTGAGCCAGATTTCCAGATGTCGATATTATCGACCCAAAGTCGATACTATCAACCTCACCTCAGCAAAATCAGCTTCAGTGTCAGATTCTAGAGAAAAGCGATGCCTAAGGCGTCGATACCATCGACACACTATTGATGGTATCGAGGCAATATCAGAGAGAACACCAAGAATCGTGCAAGTGCCAGTGCCTCATGCAGGTCGATACGATCGACCCACGTCGATGGTATCGACGCTGTCAGATCAGGTTTTGCTAATGATCATGTCTGATCATACAATGGTGATTTTTGGGCGACCTAAAGTGGTGCATATACCTAATTACGGCGGTCCAATGTAATCTATCACGTCATTAGCCGCCGGACAAGACTCAAAAGGGAGAGGAGAGAAGAACGGAGCCGAGAGCTATGCCTCGATTGTTCTGAGAGCCACAGAAGATGTTTTCCACCACCAGAAGGTTGTAGAACGTTCACCCCATTCCAAGGAACGCCCAGATCTTCTCCGTTTAGGCGTTACACAACATCTATCCATGTTTTCTCCATGTTTTCTCCTTTCCTCATGTTGTTTTTCATTGAGATGAACATGCGGGGCTAATCTCCTTTATCTTTAGGACCGGGAGTAGCCCTGGTAATCGTTGTATGATACTTTTTACATAGTTTATCATAATTTGTCTCTTAAATCCGTGGTATGATGTCATTTTCTCAATTATATCATTATGATTGATCACCCTAATGATAATTTAATACCTTTAATTACTTTGAAAGAAGAATTAACAGTTGAAAAGAGATGGATATCACATTAACTAATAAATCCTTTGAACAAGGCAATGTACAGTTAATGGTAGAAACCCAGAGTCTGATCTTCATGCACCTGATCTAGGGTATAGGTTACTACTACCGTGGAACCGACCTAGATTTAGGTAATGAATTGTATCGCGATAGTGAACAATTCTGACTACAGGCCACTACCCAGAATAAGAGACAAATTAGGATAATTGTGTAGGAATTAGTACAATGAGAACCTGCGGTGAAACCACAATCCTAAAGATTCCATCTTTAATTGATTAAACCAACTATTTAATCGATTGTTTTGCTTTCTTCTATTTTTCTTTTATTTTTCAATCAACTCTAAAACCATTTTAATCGGTCTAGCTGATTACGAATAGTTAGTAGTAGTCTATCGAAAATCCGTTCCCTGAGTTCGACTCGGGCCTCACAAAGGCCTATATTACTTTGATGCGTGCACTTGTGTTTTACGCACGGTAAATTCATGTCAAACGGCTTGAAAATTTGGTTCATCATATCCATGAAAGCTTCTGGGGCATTAGTTAGTCCAAACGACATGACCAGAAACTTATAATGCCTGTATCTTGTTCTGAAAGTTGTCTTAGGAATATATGAAGCCTTTATCCTCGACTGATGATACCCAGATCTCAAGTCTATATTAGAAAAAATCGTCACTCAACACAACTGATCAAACAGATCATCTATCCTTGGCAACGCGTACTTATTCTTGATGGTGATCTTATTCAACTATCTGTAGTCTATACATAACCTCATAGTACTATCTTTCTTTTTCACAAATAAGACTGGAGCTCCCCATGGCGAAGAACTTGGTCGAATGAAACCCTTATCCAGTAACTCATGTAACTGAATCTTCAGTTCCTTCAACTCTACAGTTGTCATTCATTAGGCTGGCAGCACTACAGGATGACTACCTGGAAACACCTAGATCTCAAAGTCTATCTTTCTTTCAGGAGGTAGACCTGGAAACTCATCTGGAAAAATATCTGGGAACTCACAGACCACTGGCACATTCCATAGGCTGACTGTGTTCTTCTCTGCTCTAGTATCTACTACATGTGTCAAGAATGCCTCACAACCTTTCTGCAACATCTGATCAGCTACAACGGCTGATATGATACATGTAGGCAAAATTTTCGTGTCTCCAGAAAAGACATAAGAAAATTCACCCTGTTAAAAGACAACCTCCTTCTTCAAACAATCGATTTGAACTCGATACGTCTCTAGGAAATCCATACCCAAGATAACTTGAAAAGAGTTAGCATCTAGGGGTATAAGGTTAAGTGTGATGGTGTAACCACCAAGGTTTAACAAACATTCGGGACAATACTCTGTCAACACTGTCGGTTCACCTAATGGAACCCTCAACAACAACTCAAACGATAACTCCTGAGTTAACAGGTTAAGCTCACAAGCTAAAGAATTTGTATAAATTAGTGAGTAGCACATGGATCTATCAAAATTGTAACTGAAATGCTATTAAAGAAAAGCATTTCTCCTATAATTACTCGGGAAGAAACAATACCTTCTTGTTGTGTCAGAGAGAAGAAGCGTCCTGAAGCTCTTCCTCTCCCATGATGTCCTCATTATCCTTCCCTTCCATAGGGTTCTCCTCCTCCTCAGGAACCTATAGCCACTGAAGAACCCGCTCCTCCAGTTGGAGCCTGTCTCGAAACATTCTGGTACTGTGACTGGGAACCATGTGTTGCTACTTATTGTAACTGGGGACATTTCCTTCTAAAGTGTCCCATCTATCCGCAGATGTGACAACCCTGGAAATATGCACCCCAACACTGACCGAAGTGTGGATTCCCACATATATCACACTTCGGTATCTCTCTCTTTGGTGGACCTGTGACTGAAACCGATCATCCAAAAGACCTTCCTCTAGACGCATTGCTCCATCTCCCTGGACTAGATCTTCCCCAACTCTGAGAAGATATCACATCTTCAAATCCTTGTTTACTGAAATAGCCAAATCCACATCCAAGCTTTGAAAAGAAACCACCACCACCTCCTTGATGTCCACTACTAGCTTGTCCTCTTTTGGAGTCTCTGGGTCTCTTTCTAGTCTCGTAGTGCTTATTAGCGTTCACAGATTCCTCTATACGTCTTGCTACCTCAAGAAACTCTCTGAAGTTTTCTCTTTCTCTTCGGCCAACTACAGTTATACTATGCCGGATTTTGGGCCTCAATCCATCCTGGAATCTTCTACACTTTTCCACGTCGTTTGGGACGAGCTGCGGGAAGAAATTTACCAACCGAGTGAAACATGCCTCATACTCTCCCACTGACATATTCCCTTGTCTGATTTTCTACAGTTGTCTTATCTTCTCACTCAGAAAGGTAGGTGGGTAGTAATTAAGATGGAATTCATCAACGAAATCCTTCCAAGTCAATACCGTGTTCCTCCTTTTATCTTCCACTCCATTCCACCAGAGCTCTGCATCATCTTTAAGCAAATAAATTGTGTGATTGATTTGTCTTTCCTCAGACAGCTCCATAAAATGGAACACTTTCTCTAACTATCTCATCCATTCATCTGCCCCTGCAGGGTTTGTAGTTCCAACAAACTCGATACCTCCAAGCTTCTTAACCATCTCATAGGATCTCATCAGATCCTTGCTACTCGAGGTAGAAGCTCGCCTCTCCATCTTATACTTTTTCGTGGTCTCAAGAAACATTCGGTACATTCTTGATGCCTCATCCACATCATCTCTACCACCTGGACCCATCACCTGAGGATCAGGTCCAATGTGGCTCTCAGTTGGGTCCTCATTACCACGTCCTCTTCCTACCATTTGCAATAGTATAACAGAACATTTCCTGTTAGAAAACTACAGTTAGATGGAAGACACCTAAGTCCTAATCCTATTGGTCTCTTATCATCCCCTAACCTTGACTTAGAGTAACTACGTACTCAACCTACACTCTGATACCAAATTGTTACAACCATATCTCACAATATCTACTAATCATGAGATTAGGGAAAAAATTGAGGAATAAACGTAATATAAGATCACCCTTAACTTTTTCTTTTCTTAATCACTTAGAATTATCCTAAAGGAAAATCTTATAACTTGGATAACACCGAATCATATTAACTACGGAAGCAACTTACCATTTACCTTA
This sequence comes from Alisma plantago-aquatica, assembly GCA_963693085.1. Taxonomy (NCBI): domain Eukaryota; kingdom Viridiplantae; phylum Streptophyta; class Magnoliopsida; order Alismatales; family Alismataceae; genus Alisma; species Alisma plantago-aquatica. Next base: position 617,658,758 of record OY856412.1, on the reverse strand, counting down.
CTAGGAAGCTAAAACAACATTTCACGATATATTACATTTTTCATGCGGAATATAAAGCACAACAAATAATTTAAACTAAACTATATATTACATTATATTCTCTCTCTACTACACCACATGCCCAAAGACCGAGGGAAAAGGACTAAGAGACCTCTATCTAACTATGAACTACCTTCTAAGAGCCTGGGTGATAAGATCTTTCAGCTTCCTCGTGCTGACGTTGACCTAAAAATATTTTAGTAGGTTGGTGAGCTACTGGCTCAGTGAATAGAATTTCTGCCAACCATCACAGATAACTCATTTATGTTTATTAAACGAAAATAAAATCCAGGAATTACAACACTGAGCAGATCTAACAATTTCAATTAAATACCACAGAGAATGTAAATATTACATTAAAAGAATAACTACTATGAAATTACTCATGAATATTTCTTAACCTTTCTTACTTATAAGAAACTCTTTAAACCTATATGAACATATTTTATCTTAGGCTCTGATCATATGCAATATACTCTACATATGAAGACTCATAGTGAACTACGATCTCACCATACAAGACTTAGCTGACACACCCGGGAATGCTAAGTCTGACTACGTCGATGGTCTACAATAGGAAAATGTCTCTCTGGCCGCGACACACCTATTATGCCATGAAAACTAGACTCCTCCTCCAACCTGAGCACACAGGCGGAGAGTCAAGACACCTATTGGCTTTTCTGTACTCTAGTTCCACTAGGATCTCTAGTAGATGTTAGAAACTACATTCTGTATTTTAAGGAGACATCCACTAGGACTTCATCCCCTGTACCGCCTATTAGTACGTTCCGACCCCCGTATACTGGACACTGCCAGGGTTAGGTCGTTTCATTCCTACATCACAAACCTCTCATGGGGAATATGCGGCGTTCAGGGCCCTTAAGTCTATTATTTTTATTATTCTTAGAAATCCTTTACTACATTTTACCTTTCTCTTATTTATACTTGACTCTAGTATCTCTATGGTACCGCGTCTATTTAATTGAAATTTACACTACAACATGTTTATCATTCTAAACTTGACAGAGCAGTATATTCAACCATTTGTAATTTACTGAGTAATAAACATATTATACATGCAGGAAGAGTAAAAGTCTTAAATAAATAGAATACATGTCAACTTGGAACATATACACTAGAATCATGCAATTTAACAGTAGGAAGGATGGTTTGTGGAGGCGTCAACGTCTATATAGTAGGAAGGATGGTTTGTGGAGGCGTACCTTGTCCCGAGGCTTGCTCGGTGACGTTACCTCGTGGCTTGCACGGTCTTCACCTCTGATCTTGGATGGTGTCTGTGCATCTCCTGCTCTCACCGGGACTGTCGGGATTGACAGTTGTTCTTCGAGCGGCAGAAGTTTCCCGCCTCTGAAGTATTCCACACGAACCACTTGGAACTCCGATCTCCTTGTCCCACAAGGAATCGGAAGGAGTCGCACCCTCCTATCGGCGTACTAGCCACCGACACACTCTCCTTCCACCAATCACTTTTTGCAGTTGTCTTTCCCTTGATGTGCCTCCCTTATCAGGTAGCACTTGCTCAGGCTCTCTCGGTTACCAAAACTAGAGAGAACGACAACTTTACAGAGCAACTAGTGCACTGAGTTGTGTTTTTGAGAAGCCCCACTACCCCTATATATAGGAGGGTCATGGTACATGGTTCTCTATCCTAGACAATGCGTGACTAAAGCAGGAGTAGAAGAGTTCAAGATTTTCCATAAAACTTGCATATTGTGCCAGTTGAACCGATCGTTTCATCCTTCAAACGATCGTTTGGTGACCTCAACTGATCAGTTCAAACCTGAACCGATCGTTTGAACACCTGACATGATCGGTTCATCACATGAGCTGATCGGTTCGTGGTCCTGGTCCAACTCAAATTGACTTTCATATTAATTTGTTTACGATTAATCAAATATTAATCCTTGTCCAAATCAAATTTGTACAAGTGAAACAAATTGTATTTGAAAAATAGTCTTCTGACTTTCCAAACGATCTCAGTTGGTCACATGAGCCGATCGTTTCACCAACCTGAGCCGATCGGTTCATCTCATGAATCGATCGATTAGGGCAGCAGATTTGTGCAAATCAGTCAATCGCAGTTTCAATCAAACTGATACTCTAATCAATTGGTCCAACACCTTGAACAATATGATATTGAGATATCAATTGATTGAGTGTTTAATTGAACTACTAAACTCCTTTAGTAATCAATCTAAACATCATTTGTGGATAAAACTCCTCTTCCAGGTTAAATCCTATGTGTGTGACCCTGCAGGTCCCATTTCACGTTGGCAGTGCGAGTCCATAACACTTATGACTTCACAAGCAAAGAGTGGTGCCTAGTCACACATCAGTGCTACCCAAGTGAAATAGAAAGTTGGAGAACAAATTTCAATCCTACAATCCGTGAATGGTGTTATAGTGAATGTATAATTCCTTTGTCACTGATATCCCGAATGAACTCAAGGCATGGAGCAGTCATCCTGTCAATGTTCATTCACTTTCTTGATCTCAGAGTAGATTGGAGGAGATATGTATGATATCAATATCACATACTGATTCAAAAATGTGTGCGCACGCCTATCTCAATCCTACTCATCAAGTGGCCATGGATAGAAAACTCCCTCAGGAGGGACAAATCCCATATCTATGAATCACCCATCAAAAGCCTCATTTGTCAAAGCCACCCAATCATCACCTTTATAACAACCCATGTTTGAGGACTGTGTTTGATGATGTCAAAGTGTACCCAACGACATGTGTTGAGTGTAGTGCTTTCAGGTCAAAGAATCACACTCACCACCATCACTGTGAGAATTGACAGTGACTACCATGCCATTGTTCCATGTGTCAAACTCACGGAGGGTTGTCCGGTAAACTTGTTCTCTAACAAGTACCTATGTGTTTGGTTTGATATCTCCATATCATGACTAATGAGATTCTGTCATCAACCAACACCACAATCTAGTCTTGTGTGTCATTTTTGTCTATCTACCTTCAACAATGACATTCGACTAGGGACATAACAAGAATGTACAAACACTTAGCATCTGTATGATCTCATCGTTCAGGTCCTGAACATGAAGGCATACATCATTGAGTATTGTCATTCTCTAGACATTCAATCTTTTCTATCATTATCTCATATGACTGAACCAGAAAGAATTGGAAGCTTGACTTTGATCTTTATTAAATCAATCTTAATGTATCCCACCATTCATCCCATGATTGGCTCTCACGGCATACATACCAACACAGGGCCCTTAAGTATATTATTTTTATTATTCTTGGAAAGCCTTTACTACATTGTACCTTTCTTTTATTTATACTTGACTCTGGTATCTCTATTGTACCACATCTATTTAATTGAAATTTACACAAAGACATGTATATCATTCTAATCTTGACGGAGTTGTATATTCGAACATTTGTAATTTACTGAGTAATCAACATATTATACATGCAGGAAGAGTAAAATTCTTAAATAAATAGAATACATATCAAGTTGGAACATATACACTGGAATCATGCAATTTAACATTTAATACATGAATAAGAGTAATTACTTGACATATGAGTAATTGTCATTAGCACATGTATATTAATTGTATTTTCTTGGAAAACGTACACATCAACCCTAATCCTGAGTTGTACATCACATAACTAAATTAAAAGTTAATTACTTATCATGGAATGAATTATTAATGGTAATAGAGAATTTCCAATGATATCCTTGCGAAATGTACCAATTTGTGTAAATATTAAACCACTCACATTAAATATAATAGGTAGCGTGGAACTAGGTTTCCATTGAACATTTTCATGTCATCGTCATTTCTTTGAAATTGTCCATCTAGTAATTTACTAGAATCATACAACCTGGGTTTATGCCCAAACTATATAGCTACTATAAATACAGGGTCGTGTGCTACTGTCTTTAGCTTTTAAGCTGAGCAATTTAGAATTTAATCAACCATATAGTTCCAGTAATCCAAATCATACAGATCAATTAAATAATTAGAGTTGTGCAAATCTAAATAAGAAAAAACATGAAATTAGAAATCAGGAAATGCCGACACTACACGACACCTGGGTAAATGTTGTTACCCATGTAAAACACACATCTAACCAAAATCATCCGATTAATGGAGTTAGTACTGCTTAGTGAGTGAAATTCTACACACAGTGGGTTGAGGTGACTAAAATTGTCTGGAAACTTGTTCAAAGCTTTCTTCCGGGTGTCCACGGGGTTGGCTTCAACCTTGCGTAGCCCTAGATTTGAACCTGCTGCAAGCCAGTAGCTACACACACGCGTACAAGTGGAGGAAAGGCTCGCTTAGGATGCTAAAACATGGATGGGGCTGTGAATTTGAGCCTAGGCCTCAAGGCTGATCTCAATGGAGACTCTTCCTTAGTGTTTCTCATGCCCAAGACGACACCCTGGCCGTGTCGCACAGCTGTTTCACTGCAGCAGGCCGGCCGCCCTAGCTTGTCGGGTTATAGGTGGTTGGGGAGAGGATGAGGAAGGAGAAAGGAAGAGAAAGAAGGTGGGAACAACTGCGTTGTTGAATTGGAGCTATAGAGCCCTAAAATTTCCCCGCTCTCTCCCTCTGTTGTTGGCCGATCGGGCAGCCACTTCTGCGCCGCTCAAGAGGTACTTAGCACCGATCGGGAGGGGAAGGAGATAAGGGAAAAAATATTAAAGCTATTAATTGAAAAATTGCAGCCAAGTCCAAGAACCTTGAAAACATCATAACTTTTGCCTCAAAGGTCCGAATGATTTCTTCTACAAAATTTCAAGCACGAGATCCACTACAACCTCAAGGCATGAAAATATATCAACTGGCCTCCCTCAACTTAATCATAGCACTAATCGCATCATGAACACTTATTTTAACTTAATCAACATGATTATGCACTAATCACTGTACTTACTAGTAAAACTCAGAGTGGGTCATAAAAAGATGCATAAAGGAAATGTTTCTATTCTAATTGCATTATGAAATAGAAGTTCTAGTAACTTTATTACATACCCATTAGGCTAAGATAAATTTAAATGTAGACTATGGCTTCCAAAACACTTTCTCTAACTTGTCCATCTTTGTCCTTCTATGAGAGCTTTTATTTCTTGCCAGATCCTACACATCAGTATGTCAGTCTCTTATCTGGTATCATATATCAAATTTATCTTATATTGTTTATGACTGAAGTGGAGGCCTCAGTGTCATCCTTCTTCTTCTTTAGTTTTTCTAACAAGAGTGAGCAATTTCTCTTCCAGTGTCTAGGCTGGTGACAATGGTGACGATTGCCACTTTTCTTTACTCCACCTTTTGCCTTGAGAACATCTTAGATTGGGTAATATTAGCACCGCACCCCTCTCTCTCTAGATTAGGAGCACTGCCTTCTCTCTAGGGTTAGGGCCCCTCTCCGGCGGCGCACCGACCAGCATCCCGTTGGTTGTGGGCTAGTGTCTCTGGACATGGTCAAGCAAGGTAAAAACAAGGGTCCCAAGGGGGTCCGCATCACCCTGGCCTAGGAAGCTGCAGAGGAAGCTGCAAAAAGGAGTCCTTTGGTGCAACAAGGAGGAGGGGGCAGAGGAGGATCTGGAGGTTGAGGAGGACATGGTGGTTTCAGTCGAAGTGGTTTGGGCAGTGGTAGGGGAGAAAGAGGGGTAGTTCCTTCTGCTGGAAGAGGAGGTTATCAGAGTCTGAAGGAAGGATCTGGTGATGGTGTTGTTGTGGTATCATCGGTTGTTGTTGATGTTTTTTTGGGTGAACCCAGCTCGTCTATTGCAATTTTTGGAATTTTCACATATACATATCTGTACACTCAACTTGTATGAAGCAAGAGAGTGAAATTAAAAAAGGACAGAAAAAAAATAGAAAAGAAATGAAGGGAAAGAGCCACTTGAGACCCTGCAACTATATCAACACAGCCAGAAAACCGCAACTCCAGAACATAACCTAAACAGCACCATCCACTTAAATAGTGAGCCGCTGGATATCTTCCAAGATGAGAAACCACAGACCAGCAGAGTCCCTTCCAAAATTTATGTGAGTTCTATCATTCCTCTCTTTCCAAATCCAGTGAAGCACACAGATGCTTACCATCAGCAAAGTTTTACCCTGAAGAGAGCTCAGATCCTCCACACCTCCAGGAATCTCAAAATGAAAAGAGGAACAAGCAAGGCTCCAAATGGAGCGAGTGAAGGAGTAGCAGAAGAATAAATGAACCAGATCCTCTTCCGTTGACTTGCAAAGAGGGCATCTAGAAGCAAGACTAATACCCAACCTCTTCACATAATTAGCAGTAAGAACTCTGCCATGATCTATCTTCCATCCTAACATTTGAAAACTTCTGGGTCCTTTATATTTCCAAAGCCACTGAAAGAAAGGAATGGGCCTAGCATCATGGTGCAATCTCAAACTATCCATGACTAGCCTAAGATTCGCCTCAACCTTCCCTGCAAATTTAATGCTATCCTAGCAACCAGAAGGAGAGGCAGAGATTGCAGAAAATTAAGCAACTTGACATGAAGTCTGGATTCATCAAAAAACCACTCCCCTTCATGAATGAGACTGCAAACTTTAGCATTTCCAGGGATGCCTAGCTGAATAAGACTCTGCTTACCAAGAACATCCACAAGAAACTTAGAGTTTGGGAACCACAGATCAAGCCAAACAAAAGTATCTACACCATTACCAATGGTAAACTCAATAAAGCTCCTATGAGAATCACGTTCCATCAGAACTTTCCTAAAGAGCCAAGAAAAGGAATCATTGAGAGGCACGGTCCAAAAAGAACAACTACTTGAGTCTTTTTCATGTATCCATTTAACCCAAACGCTATCTTTCTTCTTAGCAATATTCCATCCATTAAGAATGATTGAAGCTCTAATCACTTCTCTAATGTTGTTTTTGATGTTGATCGTAGGAAACAACCTGTGGTGATATAGACTTTGCGAGTTGGTACTTCAGGGATGAAGGACATACCGATTGTGGTCAGGAAGGGTAGTTCGGCTAGTAGGGCTTGGGGACGTGGGGGTTTCCATCCAACCAGACCTTGGAACCTCAGTGGCCTTCAAGCCTCTTGAGTTTACGGTGGTACGGATGATGAGAAACCAATGGAACCAATTGACAAATTTCCATTAGTCGAAGATAAGGAAGATGGCCTGGTTGTTCTCATCAAGTACAAACAGATCGAGGAAATCCAAGAGAGATGGATTAATACCATCATCTTTCATGTTGTAGATGCTAATCCCCATCTCCTACCTATGAAGGCTTGGTGTCAATGTTCCTGGATGACGCAAGGTAAATGGGAACTAACCAAGAAGGAGAACATATTCTTCTTTGCATCATTCTCTGATGTCAAAGATAGGGATCATGCATTAAAGATGAGACCTTTGTTCTTGATGGAAGCATAGTTCTAATGCAGAAATGGAAACCGTGGGTGACCCTCGAAAGAGAACTGCTATCAACAATACCATGTTGGGTTCATTTTCCCACATTGGGAGTTATGAACTCTGCCTCAATCCTTAGTGTAGAGGCAAGCTATCTTGGTAAACCACTACGCATGGATGATTGCAAGACTCGAGGTTTTAATCTGGAATACTCGAGAGTGTTGGTAGGATTCTCGGTAGAAAAAGATGTGCCCTTGGAAGTCCCTCTCAAGATCGAAGGAGAAGGTATGATTCACTGTCCGGTGGACTATGAATACTACCCTAGAAGATGTTCTGAATGTAAATTCTTTGGCCATGCGGACACCAGATGCCCATGGAGTCAGAAGGCTTTATCAACACTCATAACCGGACTGGTAGATCATGCACTAGACAATTTGCAAACCGTGAGGAGATCTCCGGAGGAGACCATGAAAAGATAGCAACCAAGAAGGTGCATGAACCAGTTACTCATAAGGAAGTAGGGATTGTCTGTGACTCTACTACTACTTCCATGATTGTTGGAGATCCGCAATCTATGGAAACTATGTATGAAGCGGAAATAGATGAATCGGAGACGGTACATGACCCTCCTACATTGGAGAAAAGTGGGAACGATCCTTCTAACCTGGCTTCCGAGTCTGGAGGGGAGTTGATGTCTGAAGAACCTGTTACAGTGGTGGTGAACACAAGAGAAGAGATCTCTTTTCAACTGACTTCAAGCACTGAGATGGATGCAGTAGGGACCTCTACACCTACTTTCTCATTTAAAGGGAAAGAACAGGTTGAATCAACTACGGAGGAATGGACCAATGTGGTCATTCCTTACAAACCAGGAGCAGTGATCACCCCTTGCACCCCGAGCACGATCACCCCAATCATGATGGGGTAACATCATACTACATTATCGATCAGTGGATCACATCTCAGTTTCAAGGAGGTGGCAGATCTCTTGGAAGAAGAATCTATGTTGATTAACAAATCTGTAGTGACTTTAACCAGGAAAGTGGATCGTCCTCGGAAACTTCATACTGCTAACACGTGTGATCACCATGATCTCAATCGTGGTAAAGAAGGGAGCAAGCAAGACATACTAAGGAGCACCTCAAAAGGCAGATCCTGTGTACCCCAACAAATAATAGCATGCCCATTGGTGAGCAATGACTCTTCTCGTATGGAACGTGCGAGGAGGGGTGGAGTCTTACCGGAAGACTGAGGTAAGACGGGTTATAAGGGAGATAAATACATCTCTAGCTTGTATCTTAAAAACCAATATTTCAAGAAGAAAAGTTGTTAAGGTGAGCACTCTTTTTCCTCATGATTGAGAGTGTCTAACAAATCATGATAATGTGGAATGGGGATGAATGTGTTGTGGATATAATCCCAATTCTTGGAATATCACAGTGATTGATTCCTCTACTCAAGCTATCATGATGAGGTGTACTAATAAGGGTGGTATGCAGATTACAATCTCGACTGTTTATGGAAATACCACCACGTCAAGAAGAAGGACACTGTGGGACACCATATTATCACATGTTGAATCCATTACTGGACCTTGGGTTTTAATGGGTGATTTCAACTGCACTCAATTCTCTTGGGAAAAGGTTGGAGGAAGAGAAAGGGGAATGAGGGTCAATGAGGAGTTCAATCAATTCATATCTACATCTGACTTGCTGGAACTTTCGTTGCATGGAGGAGATACCACTTGGTCTAATCTTCAGGATGTTTACAGGAGAATAGCTTGAAAGCTAGACCGGGTTCTTGTTAAGGACTCCTTTATTGATTTATTTGCAGGTGCACATGCAGTCATTCGCTTTCCAGCTGCCATTAGTGATCATGCAACCATCTGCCTTCACCTTACTCAGGAAACTAGATCGAACAGAAGGAAACCTTTCTGTTCTCTCAATTATTGGCTTGAATGGGATGGTTTTGAAGACACTGTGAAGGACAGTTGGTCTTTGAAACATGAGGGCAACCCTCTCTTTAACTTTGTAAAGAAGCTACAAAGAACGAAGAAGTTGATCAAGTCTTGGGCGAAGAACAAGTGTAATGTTGTGAATCTTAAACGTCTTGCTTCGGAGGAATTTCATTTAGTAGAAGAAGGACTACAACAAAATCCTTTAAATGAGGAACTTATACCTAAAGAGAAGGAACTGCGTGCTCGTCTTGAAGCTCTAGCAAAAGCAGAAGAACGTTTCTACTATCAACGCAGCCGAACCCTCTGGATTAAGGACACTGATCGAAATACTAAATTCTATCAAGGAGCGTTCAAGAGGAAAATCATTAATGACTCTATTCATGAACTGATAAATTCTAATGGTGAAGTCTTAAACGCTCAAGAAGATTTGGGAAAAGAAGCGATGGACTTCTTCACAAATTTGTACAATGGAACTAACCGCAGCAATACAAACCTGTTGAGCACCCCTGCGCACATTCTGGATGAGGATGATAACAATCTCTTGTGTGGTGACATTAGTGACAAGGAGAATAAGGATGCTCTATGGGCAATCGGGCCCCCTGGACTAGATGGATTCAATGATAGATGGTTCAAGCATCATTGGCATACCATTGGGCAAGACTTGATTAAAGCAATCAGATGGTTGTTTGATGGAGGTAGCATGGTCAGGGAATGCAACCATGCTTTCTTAGCTCTAATTCTGAAATCCACCAATGCTTCCTCCATGAGGGACTTCAGACATGTTGTGGTGTTCTCTACAAAGTATGGTCGAAAATACTGGCTTCTAGGCTCAAATCTATCCTTCCAAAGCTTGTTTCACACAATCAGGGTGCTTTTATACCGGGTATAAACATCTCTTACTGCACACAACTGGTGGGGGAATTTCTTCATGCTTTTGGAATCAAGAGATCTAGAGAAAAAGTTTGCATCAAACTAGACATTTCGAAAGCATTCGACCATGTTTCTTGGGAATCTCTATTGGTCATTCTTCATAAATTCGGATTCTATGATAGATGGATCCATTGGATTAAAGAATGTGTCCAGACTTGCTCCTTCTCAGTCTTAGTTAATGGCTTGCCTATGGATCTCTTCCAAAGAAATCGTGGTCTAAGAAAGGGAGACTCACTGTCACCTCTTCTCTTCACGCTTGTCATGGAGCTGTTGACAATGGTGATCAATAATAAAGAAGCTCAAGGGGTTATAAAACCTTATAAGATCATAGGAACATTGTGTCTGAGTCATATGATATTTGTATATGACGATCTTCTTTTCCTTAATGGTTCTATCAACTGTGTACAGGAAGTGAAGAATGTGTTGCAGATCTTTGGTAAGAGCACTGGTCTCTTCGTCAACCCGGGAAAGTCCTCCATTTTCCTATCCAAATTGGCTTCCAGCAATGCCAATATGTATGCTCATGTGTTGGAGATGCAAGTACATGAACTTCCTTGCAAAAACCTTGGGTTCCCACTTAATGTTGGCACAATCCTTGCACAAAACTATGGCATGTGCATTGATAGTATCTGAGGCATGGTTGATCGATGGCCCCCCAAGCACACCTCGTTTGCAGGAAGGGTGTCATTGATTAAATCCAATGTAATAGGCCTACTCACTTACTGGTGTATGCAAGGTCATATTCCAGGTGCTGTTATGGAAAACGACTACAAATGATCACCAACCATTTCTTATGGGGTGAGTCTTCACACACCATCTCTTGGAGTAGAATGGCTTTAGCATACGAAGAAGGGGGTCTAGGAATCAAGCAGTTCAAAGACATTACTCGATGGGCCCTGTGGAGGAAAATTGACAAGTTCATCAATAATTCAGAATCAATTTGGTCCAGTTGGATGAGGAGAAGATACGATACTTCACTGGAAGGCCAGGGTGATATGCTTCAGGGTTTCTCATGTACTTGGAAAAAGATGGTTGAGGAGTTTGTGCACTGCTCACATCTCTACTCTAGAACCACCACTGGTGAACTCAAGAGAATTTATGACAAAATCAATTTCTGGGAAGCAGTGAGACCACGTGCACCTCCATGTGACATGGGGAAATTTCTATGACATAAATAAAACATTCCAAAATGGGCAATGACCATATATAAAGCTCACAAAAATGGACTGACTACTATTGATAAGATCGGACAATGGAATCCAGACTGTCCTACAGGTTGTGTTCTATGCGATGAACCTGTGGAGTCGGCCACTCATCTTTTTAAAGATTGTCCTTACATCAAAGTGGTGTGGTATGTACTTGGTCTCAACAACACAACTATTGACTGGAACCCATGGTCCAATCCGAGTATGGTTTTTGAAGACAACAACAGTAGAGACTTCATGATTCTTGTGTTGTCTATGATAACTTATTTCATTTGGAAAGAATGTAATAGCAGAAGACATGGAGGAGAGATCCTAGTTGCAAGGAGGCTGGCCCAGATCATTAGATGAGTAGTGCTCAATGTACTAATTACCCATGGTTCCTGGAGAGATTCACTGCCAAATGACATCATTTTCACTTGGGATGTACACTGACCGATCACTGCATGGGGTGGGGAGGGGAAAATGATCTCTCACCCAACCCATGCTTTGCTCTTCTTAATTTTTTTAGCTGCATACCCTGTTGGTTTCTGGCTACTCATTCAGAGTATGCATCTTGTAACATGAGAAGAAATGCTCAGTTGGCATTCTTCAATAACCCTTTTCCTTGAAACAAGAACAATGTGAACAGACCTAGTTTGGACACATACTCTTGGATAAGGGTTTAGGGTTCGTTGGACCTTTAGGTTGATTTTTTTAATGATTTACCCTTTAAACCATTTGTAAGTGCACTATGTGCAAGGGTGTGACAATTCGTCCAACCCATTGGAATAAAATTACCCAAAATTCCAACCTTTTACCTTGAGAACTAAAAACTTGGGCTTCTGTCTAGATTTAGAACTCTTCTTAGCTTTGCCTTTTCCATTTGACTTCCCTTTTGTGTTGTTGATCACCATCATAGACCTAGGCTTATCTTTCTTCATTTGTGTCTCAGTTGTACTCAATATGCCCAACAACTCTGTCAACAGCTTGTCAAAATCGTTCATGTTGTAGTTCATGGAAAACTGACTATATGAATCTAGCAAAGACTGTAGAATCATGTCAGTGGCCAACTCTTGACCGAATTGGAATCCCAGTATAGCTAGGTTCTCCACAAACCCAATCAGCTTGAGCACGTGAGGACCAAATGGATCTTCTTTTGCCATGTTGCACTTGAACAACACCTTGGAGACTGTATCTCTCCTATCTTGCCTGATCTTGGTACATGTTCTTGAGACATGGGACTATCTCAGTCACCCCCATGTTCTCATGTTGCCTTTGCAACTCATTGTTCACAGTGTAACATACCAAAACTTGGATTCTCTTTTTTACCCTCTTTCTAAGATTTTCCTTTCATTTATATCCTTTTTGGCTTTGATGTTCAGTTGTGGAAATAATAGTTGTTTGGTGAACATTTGTTCATTATTTATACCAATAATAGGTTTTATGCACAAAACCTCAGTAAATGTTTTTAGTAAGGGTCTAAATCCAATTTGACCACTTAAGTGGCATAATAATAGAGGGAATACGTTCTAGATCATTCCTTATTCTTATGGAGCAAGGAAGATAAAAAAGAATGAAAAATAATGATTTAAACTTATTAATGTGTTATTAAAATATTTAATATGAGAAATTGTAGTCATAATGGATAATGGAAAAAAATTCATAAAAGGAAGACTTATTGGTTATAAATAACTTGAGATTCGTTTTTCTTGGATTTGGTTTGGCTTGGAGGCCAAGTTTCATAATTTTGGGATGATAATAACCATATCTCTTTTATTTTGAAAAGAAAAGGTGAGTTTTCTTCAAAATATGAAATAATATAATTAGTGACTCCAAAAGTTGAAAATAATCTTAGATTCATGATCTACACATTAAAATATCCTTTTGGTGAATTTTCATGTCATTTGGATAATCTTTAATATACATGTGAAATCAGAAGAGAGAAAGTGTGTAGAACCTTCAAAATATTAGATAAATATACAAACAACTCCAACATGTAAAATTGATGGTAAATTAGTATGCAAGGCACTTAATGTGACTTGTGGGTAAAGTTCCATAAAATTTGGAGAATCTCATAACCATTAATGATGGAGGAAAGAGAAAATAATATTTGATTTATTTAACACATCAAAAGTTCTCAAAATGTAAATCTAATTGCATATTTGGATTCCTCATATAAAAAATAGGCTGGATGTCAAATTCATTATATTTGGGATTCGTTTGCACCCTCAATTGAGGAGAGAAAAAGGTAAATAATTCAATACATCACTTTAATTGGATTTCAATTTGGATGAGGTTTTTGTTTTAATTATATGTCATGCGGTCACACAGGTGTGTGAGGTCTCAGCCATATATTTCTCAATCAGATGGTTCCTGATCATCTCCTACCCACCTATAGATACAAGTTCCCCAAACTCGGCAACCACTCGTGCTATTCTCCTCTCACGTCAATTGCTACCAAAGTCGCACAAGCCAATGTCAGTGAGGAGTTTTTCCTCTAGACCTGGCAGTGAGCCTTCCTTTCTCACCTTACCACCTCTGACCCAGTTACTTGTTAGTAAGTTCAGTTCTTCCCCCTCTTTCTTTTGGTGCTTTAAGTATTTTGTTTGATCAATGATTGTGATTTTTCCCAATTTGGATGGGGCTACTGCTACTCCTACTCAAAGACATGGCATAGCTAGAGTAGGGAGGAATCCCCTTGATGGTTTCCCACAAATATCCCTCCATTCCCTTCTTTCTTTGATTTCTAGTTTGGGGGTGTTATGGTCATTTTGACCGGTTATGTTTCTTTTTTATATTGCCATGCAGGAGTTGACCCACGACTTGCCCACCTTTGATTAGGTTAAGTCACACGGTCCCGACCCTTCTCTTTCTCTCTCTCTCTCTTCCTCTCTCACAAGATTTGGCTTAATTATGTGGCATTTCCTGATTGGTCGATTTTGTAAAGAATTTATCTTTTGCTCTGGTTGTCCAAAAATTAAAGTCAAATATGTTTTGGAATTGTAAAAATGTAAGATTTCTAATAAAAATACTATTGAGGTTTGGGTTTGAGTTTTTTCAAAAGGTGTTTTTAAAAAATTTAATTTAAAGCATAAAAATCACCAAAAAATGCTCTTATAACCTCATAACTCCATAATAAAAAAAATCATATGTTTTCTTAATCAAGAGAATCAAATAAGGTCAATGGTGATAATTTTAGAGTCTAAGTCGAGGTTTTGTTTATAAAGTCCAAAAATTAGGGTTTTTTTTACCTTAATGCATGCGTAAAATCCTAATACATGATTATACATTGAAAATAGGAAAAGTGGGATTGGACTCAGTTAAACTAGTGAAAGAGAAGTAATTGGATTTCATTAAGAAAGGTATGTGCTTTCCTTACACCTAAGTTGGGAATAATTGTAAACCCTAACCTAGTTTCCTTAATGAGGCTTTTATAAAACCCTAATTCATCTTTTGTTATTTCCTTTGCTATATTTTCCTCCAAAATGGTTTTTGTTACATATTTCTTGGGTCTTGTACCCCATCACCATGTTTCTATTCTTTGATGCATATACTTGTCATAGTTCTTTAGCATGTTGATTTTATTAGACTATTTAACTAGTGTAGTGGTACTTTTGTACAACCACCCATAGTTAGGGTATGTGTAAATTTGTCCAGGGGAATGTGTTGCTCTCCCCAATATAAAATATTTGATAGGTGACTAGAATGTGTTACTCTCCCTCACCTAATTGGTTGAGGTCCGGTAGGTGCATCAACCCTACTTATTTAAGGTAGTCAATATTAATCATACATGCACACCTTTTACTGTTTTCTTGTTATGGAAAGCATATATTTGTTTATACCTCATTTTCTTAGCCCTCTCATCTTATGTTGAATCTATATCCTTATGTTTCATTATTGTTCTTATGTTTTTTTTTCTTGTTCATTATCTCTAGCACATACCTTGCTTCTTTCTTTTGTTGGGTGCTTTCTTAACCACACAGGGTTTCATCAAGGACTTGAGCAAGGCCTAGGATAAGAGTGTGCAACAGGAGCAAGGAGGACCATCCTAGGAATAGGATAAGGAGTACATGGCATTAAGCATGGACCTATCTCATGAACTTGTTTCTAGGAGACAAAGTTGGTGTAGTTTAGATTTCCCTCTATCTAGATCTTTTTGTTGTTGTGAACCCTATATGGTAGATATAATGGAATTTTGTAATCTTTTATTAAAATTGAAAATCGTCATGATTTTTATTCCGCTGATATACACTTTGGTCTTTTGTATACCATCATATAAAGATCTGAAAATTTTACACCTATTTCAGCATACCTTTTGAGTATGTTTGGGAAATATATTTTATTTTTCAAATTTTTAGTAAAGGGGTGATATCACTCTTTTACAGCATGGTATCAGAGCCCATAGTAGTCAAAATTTGACTATTTCAATTTTTTCTCCCTAATTAGAACCCTTGTCATTTTCCTTTTAAGTGACAAGTTTGCCCTAGTATTGGTCTATGCAACCCTTGAGATGGTGAGACGTTGATTTGGGATCCTATGAGTTTCACATTAGAATCATGTTGAATAAATCCCAAAAATACTTACAATTATAATAATTAAGTAACAATAGTAACTTGAGGTTGTTTAGTTTTTCCTATCGGCAACTACAAGGATATGAAGTTGAAAGCAATGGTGTAGAAAGGATCAGGGTTTGGGGGATGGAAAGATTTTCCTCCCTACCACTAGCTTGGTTTATGAGGACCCCCAGATCCATGTGATACCTGCCTGGACTGAGATAATACAGATTGTCCAAAATAGCATGCTTTTAGGCAATAGTAACCTTAGCGTTATTTGATGGATATCTTTGAAAACCTTATGGAGTGACCTAGTCTTTTAGGTGTTGCGACTTGGTTGAGGATAAATACTCGATATAGTTCCCTTATATCCCATAGAACCACATGTTTGGGTAGTCTGTCCCTAAAACCTACACCTTGAGGTTGAAGTGATAGATCTTATACATGGTTTAGTTTGTTTAGCCCTTTACCTCTAGTTTAGTTTGACTTGGTAGATCAACCCTTTAAGGAGTGAAGTGACAGTAGTAGCACCTTGATAGAACTTGAAGGTGATGATTTCAAGGACGAAATCCTTTTTATGGGGATGAAGTCCTGCAACATACCAAAATCTATCTTCTTTCACTATAGAAACCCTAATTCCATGATTAGGAGGTTAGTGCCCTTGAATCCTAGACTTGACCAATGAAGTTTAGACTTATCCCCTATCATTCTTGTTATTATCCTAAAGAACATATAATGGTCATCTAATGAATAATTCATATGTTTGAACCCTAATGAATATCGAATGCACATAATATGAGTAACTTGCATATTAATACACATGATATTGACCATGTTATAAACCAATAAACTCTAATGATATGATAAGCAATATAATTGTAACATAATCTTGAACTTAATGCATGCTAAGAAGGTATAAATAAAGTATAATAGTCATGTTGATCTAAACCAAAAGATGTAATCCTATAACCTTAACCTATACATCCTTAATGAATTTCATGATACATTAATGACATTAGATGTCATAATTAGATAACATACCGTGTTACACAAATAGTATAAAATCACCTAATCATATATTAATCAAGTCACCAATATGACATGCATATCATATTGTTCTCTAATACACACCTAATTAATCACCTAATCATAACTTGCGTATGTGAATCAAATCATGAATAAATTGTATGTTCCATCTTGTTCACTAAAATACATGCAATGACTTCAATATGGAAAAGAAGTAATTGGATTCACATAAATGTGCATAATCAATAATTAGAAGTGAATAAATAGGAGTAAATGATTAATGATCACATTATTGGGATTCAAAAGGGTAATGTGACAATGAATAGTTGTTTAATATAATAAATTAATGTGAAATATTTTAAATGAATTGTAGACTTAATAACAAATTGTATGAAATGTCTTATTTCATGCACAATAATTTGTTATAATTAAAAATGGCAATAATATGAGGATAATGAAGTCAAAATCCAAATTATTAAGGATAATGGTCAAATATAAATATTGAAATTGATTAAACCCTAATTGTGCTAATATCATTAAGGAGATAAATAAGATATATAGGATCTTGTGCATAATAATGAAATGAAACTCTTTTGGAAACAAAGTGAATATAATAGGACACAATTAATAGATTAATAATGATAATGTAATATCATAATAAATATAATGCTAATAAGCCTAAAAGGTTAATTGTGTAAAATCTAATAAAAAGAAATCTTAACAGTGGAACCCTAGGTTATCCTTGAGAACCTGACCTATGAGAGGTTGTTAGTCAAAGTGTTGGTGGAAGTTTTGGTTTGTTTAAAAATGAGTTGTTGCACAGTCACCCTTCCCTCTTTGCTTGTGATTTCGGGGACAAAATCCTTTTTAAGAGGTGGAGTGTTGTAACATACTAAAACTTGGACATATTCTCCTTTTGACCCTCTTTCTATGCTTTTCCTTTCATTTTATCCTATTTGCCTTTGATGTTCAATTTGTGGAAATAATAGTTTTTTGGTGAACATTTGTTCATTATTTATACCAATAAAAGGGTTTATGCACAAATACCCCAGTAAATTCTTTTAATAAGGGTTTAAAGCAATTTTACCACTTAAGTGTCATACTAATAAAAGGAATTCGTTCTAGATCATTCCTTATCCTTATGGCACAAGGAAGAGAAAAGGAATGAATAATAATGCTTTAAACGTGTTAATGTGTTATTGAAATATTTAATATGAGAAATTGTGGTCATAATGGATAATGGACTAAAATTCATAAAAGGAAAACTAATTGGTTATAAATAACTTGAATTCATTTTCCTTAGATTTGGTTTGGCTTGGAGGCCAAGTTTCATAATTTTTAAATGATAATAACTATATCTCTTTTATTTTCAAACACAAATGTGAGTTTTCCTAAAAATATGAAATAAAATAAATATCTCCAAAAATGGAAAATAATATTGGATTCGTGTTCTACACATTAAAGATAGCATTTTGGTGAATTTTCATATAATTTGGATAATATTTAATATACATGTGAAATCAAGAGAGAGAAAGTGTGTAGAACCTTCAAAATATTAAATAAATATACCAACAACTCCTATGTATAAAATTGATGGTAAATTCGTATCCAAGGAACTTAATGTGACTTGTGGGTGAAGTTTCCTCAAATTTGGAGAATCTTATAACCATTAATGATGGAGAAATTGCAATATAATATTTGATTTATTTAACACATCAAATATTCTCAAAAGGAAAATCTAATTACATATTCGGATTCCTCATATCAAAAATAGGTTGGGTGTCAAATTTCATTAAATTTGGGATTCGTTTGCACCCACAATTGAGGGACAAAAAGGTAAATAATTCAAAACATCACATTAGTTGGATTTTGATTAGGATAAGGTTTTTGTTTTAATCATATGCCATGTGGTCACACATGTATGCGAGATATGTGCAATCTATCTCTTGATCGAATGGTTCTCGGTCATCTCCTACCTTGCATTCACATGGAACAGTAATGTCGGCTATGGGGCATCTTCAATTGCATTTTTCTCCCCCATTTCTTAATATTTTTGCTCGATTTTTTCACCCAAACTTTTCTTTTTGGATTTTGCATCCAACAAGCCCTTACTCGTGCAGTCTCATGGTGTATGCAAGAAACACCCAAAACCTTGGGCTTCAAGCTTTATGGCTACCTCCCTCTTCCACAATCCATGTATGAATACTAGTTCCCCAACCTCCACAAGCACTCGTGCTAATATTCTCTCGTGTCAATTGCTACCAAATTCCCACAAGACACCACTGGTGAGGAGTTTTGCACTTGGACCTTGCAACGAACCTTCCTTCTCACCTTACCACCTCCAACCGATTACTTACTTTGGCAAGTCTGGTTCTTCCCCCTCTTTCTTTTGGTTCTTTTAGTTTTTTGTTTGATCAATGATTCTGATTTTCCCCATTTTGGATGGGGCTTCTTCTGCTCCTAATCACAGCCACGATGTAGCGAGAGTAGGGGAGTAATCCCCTCGATGGTTTTTGACAAGTACCCCTCCGTTCCCTTCTTTCTTTGATTATGATTTGGGGGTATTATGGCCATTTTGACCGGTTTTATTTATTTCCTTTTGATGATGCCATGTGGGTGTTGAACCATGACATGGATGCCATTGATTTTCCAAGCCACATGACCCGACCCTTCTCTCTCTCTCTCTCAAGATTTTGCTCTGGTTGTATAAAAATTAAAGTAAAATATATTTTTCACTTGGAAAAATGTAAGCTTTCTAATAAAAATACTATCACAGTTTGGTTTTAATTTTTTTCGAAAGGCGTTTTCTAGAAATTTAATTTAATACATAAAAATCACAACAAATGCACTTTTGACCTTATAACTCCAAAAAAGACAAAATTATATATTTTCTTAATTAACAGAACCTAATAAGATCAATGGTGATAATTTTAGAGTCTAAATGGAAGTTTTGTTCAAAAATTCCAAAAACTAGGGTTTTCATTACCTTAATGCATATGTAAAACCCTAAAACATGATTATACATTGAAAATAGGAAAAGTGGTCTTTGGACTCAATTAAAGTCGTGAAAGAGAAGTGATTGGATTTCATTAAGAAAGGTATGTGCTTTCCTTACACCTATGTTGGGAATAATTGCAACCCTAACTTAGTTTCCCTAGTGAGGCATTTATGAAACCTTAATTCCTCTTTTGTTATTTCATTTTCTATATTTTCCTCAAAAATCATTTTTGCTACATATTTCTTAGGTTTTTTACCCCACTGTCATGTTTCTATTATTTGATGCATATTCTTGCTGTATTCTTTAGCATGTCGATTTTATTAGACTATTTAACTAGTGTAGCTGTACTTTTGTACAACCACCCATTGATAGGGGATGCGTAAATTCACCTAGGGGAATGTGTTACTCTCCCCAATATAAAATATTCTATAGGTGACTAGAATGTGTTACTGTTGCTCACCTATTTGGTTGAGTCTAGTAGGTGCCTCAACCCTACTTAATTAAGGTAGTAAATATTAATCATACATGCACACCTTTTACTGTTTTCTTATTATGACAAGCATCTATTTGTTTATACCTCATTCTCTTGGCCATATCATCTTATGATGAATCTATATCCTTATGTTTCATTGTTTTTCTTATCTTTGTTTCTTGTTTATTATCTCTGACACATACCTTTCTTCTTTCTTTTGTTGTGTTCTTTCCCCACCACCCATAGTTTGATCAAGCAGTTGAGTAAGGCCAAGGATAAGAGTGTGCATTGTGCAAAAGAGCATGGAGGACCATCCTAGGAATAGGATACGGAGTACATGGATTTAAGCATTGACCTATCTCATGAACTAGTTGCTTGTAGACAAATTTGGTGTAGTTTCGACTTTCCTCTATCTACATCCTTTTGTTGTTGTAAACCCTATATGGGAGATATGATGGAATTTTGCAATATTTTATGAAAATTGAATATAGTCATGATTTTTATTCCACTGCTAACCATTATATAAAGATTTGAAAATTTTACACGTGTTTCAGCATACTTTTTGAGTATGGCCAAAGTCAGAGGATTTTATCTGAAATAAAATACCTCTAGGTTTCTTCTCATCAAAATTCATCCCTTCTCTACCCCTCTGCTTCACTCATCAAAACCCCAGGGACCTGATAACTACTTCCTCTACTTTTCTAAGTATTAGTATTATGCAAACTAGGGATTAAGGAATCCTCTGCAAAATAATAAAAAGCATGTAATAAGATGTCATGGACATAATTTTTATGAAGCTTAAAAAATGAAACTAAGATCAATTATGTATCTGTATGAAACAACATGGCTCGTACCAAGACCACTGGAATCCTTGATGAGACAACCCGGGATCACTCAAAAGGAAGGCCCTCCTGTAGAAGGAGGTCCTCAAAGAATAAGAGAAAGGCTATGGAGGAGGATTTCTCCAAGAAGCAAAAGAGGCCAGAGGAATCCTCCACTGGGGGGGGTGTTCGAGCCCAATCCCATCACCTTTGACATGTTAAACTCGGAAGATGACCCTAAAGGTGAATATGACAGACAATGAGACCAAGCCCAAGCATGACCCTTGCCATGCTTCTAGCTCTGGAGTTATAGTCGAGCAATGAGTAGTTCACAATCTGGATGCACTCTAGCTTGAGAAACATAAGAAGGTTATTGAGGCCATTAGTGCCTAAGCACTCAAATATGTTTCCACATATGAGAATGGTGAATCCCGAGCACTGCAAAAAGAGAATGGTGAATCCCTACCTATCTTCCCTTGTCTTGGAGACACCGTCCATGACTTCATAAAGTTGAATATATAGAGGTACTGGGGTGAAGACAAGACTAATGTAGCTGGCATGGTGGACACCTGGATCCTAGATGTGGAGAATGGGTTCCACATTCTAGAGGTAAACCCAACATGAAGGTTCTCTTTCATGCTCATCTTTTTGAGGGAGCCACAAGTATTTGGTGGGATAATTAAATCACTGATCAAGACCTGATCGTGGACCCATTGGCATGGATAGACTTCCATACCATCTTATCCACAAGTTTCATTCCCAACTCTACCACGACGGAGAAAGAATACCAGTTATGCTCCTTTATAAGAGTAACATGTTCGTGGAAAACTATGCATAGAATTTCCAACTCATGGAATTTTTTTTACATATGATGACCAATGAGCGGTGAGTGGAACATTTTGTGGAGCACTTGCACCCCTAGATAAAACCCCATGTGATTCAAGTAAACCTCCAAACTTCATTGACACCCTCAACTTCACCCTAGATATAGAGAAGATTTCCATGCTTGTTCAGAACCCACCTAAGGGACATATAGGGTTCACTAAAGGCACATATGCCCCAAGTGATGATAATAGGAGGCCACAAGATGAAAATAATGGAAAGGGTAGAAATGGAGGAAAGGGAAACCCTCATCAAGATAACTGTCACCCTGAGTGCTACACCTGCTACAAGAAGAACCCCATAAGATGCCACCATGAGAAGAAGGTGTTTTACCAAATCCAACAAGAAGGACATATCAAGTCTAACTATCCCCTCCCTGGCCATTGAGGTTCAGGACTAGTGGTGGCTCAACTAGTGATTGCAACACCCCAGGGAGTAGCCCCTCCTACATGAGAGCTTCAAGAGGCTCAAGTCTTCACTATTGATAATGAAGAAGATCAGGTCAATGCCAACCATCTCATAGAAGGTAAGCAACCCTAGATTTTCATTTCCTATCTTTTAACATGAATTTTATAGTTTGATTTTCATAAATACAATGCAAGATTACTCGATATGATGGGTAATAATGTTAAAGCTTTGTTTGACTTTGTTTTAACAATACTTTCATCTTGAGAAATATCACAACTATGATTTTCTTGGACTTCAAGGACTTAGGATATGTTTTAGAAGTCAATACCCCTAGTGGTCATATCTACTCATCCCTCATTAAAATATCGGTCATACCTATTAAATATATAAAAATTTACTGCCTACCAACTTTATCCTACTTGATATAAATGATTTCATTTTTATTATAGGAATGGATTGAATTTAAAACTATAATGAAAAGATTTATTGTAGGGAAGAGAAAATAAGAATTGAGAGACTGGGTCATGCACCATTTACCGTTAGAGGAAGAAAGGATTCCACTACCAATCTGTATGTTTTAGGCATGAAAGCGGGAATGAATGGTAGCTAAAGGTTGTCTCGCATTCCTAGGCATATTGATTGAGTTGAAACAAAAGGTGCAACCCTTAGAGGAAATGGACGTAGTTAGGGACTCAATGTGTTCCTAGACAATTTTCCAAGCATACCTTTGGAGAGAGAAGTGGAGTTCTCAATCGAGCTAGCTCCTGGGACAAACTTGATTTCTAAGGCACCATATAGGAAGACTTCCTCTGAATTGCTTGAGTTAAAGAAACAATTGCAGGAACTACTAGACAAAGGCTTCATTCGACCCTATACATTCCCATGAGAAGCGTTGGTCCTCTTTGTAAAGAAGGACATATCACTCTGCATGTGCATAGACTATAGAATGATAAATTAGTCTACTATTAAGAGTAAGTATCCTATACCCATCATAGAGGACCTATCTGCCAGCCAAAATTGCTCGAGTTTTCTTGAAGATTGTGTGGAGATCTAGATAGCACCAGTTGTGAGTTAAGAGTAAGGATATCCCAAAAATCACTTTTTGGACCTGCTATGGCCACTATGAGTTTTTGGTTATGCCTTTTGGGTTGTCTAATGCTTCAAGTGTGTTCATGAATCTCATTAATATTAAATCATCAAGGATTTCTCAAAGACCTCTTTCCCCTTAACTAAGATCACTTGAAGGAGAAGAGGTTCATTTGATCAGAATTGTGTGAAGCACGATTCCATGAGTTGAAGGAAATGCTCATCTCAACCCCTTTTCTGACCATACCTTTGGGTAATGATGCTTTCTTCATCTTCAGTGACAAATAAAAAATGGGCTTAGGGTGTGTGTTATATAAGAACAAGAATGTAATTTCCTTTACTTCTAGACAACTCAAGCCCAATGAGTTAAACTATATGACCCATGATCTGGAACTCATGACAGTTATCTACGCCTTGAAGCTTTAGCAACATTATTTGTATGGGGCTACCTATGACAACCTCACTGACCATAAGAGACTAAAATACATGTTGCCTCAGAAGTATCTAAATTTGCGACAAATACATTGTATAGAGTACCTAAAGGATATTGATTTCACCATAGCCTACAATCTTGGTGAGGCTAATGTGGTTATTGATGCCCTTCATAGAAAACATCTCCATTGTGAAACAAGTTTGGTTAACCAGTGGAAGAGACTAGAAGACTTTTCTCAATGTGCTCCATAGCCTTTGGTAGATAGGATTTGTCTTGCCAACATTAAAATCAAGCATGATGTATTGACTGAGCTTGTAACAACCTAGTTAGCCAGCCCGAAGTTATAGAAGATGAGAGGTTTGATGGAAAAGACTCAAACACACCTCTTGGTGGGTGTGGGTGTGGGTGGTGGAATCCAATATAAAAGTTTTATTATGGCTCTTAAGCATTCACCTATGAAGACTTGCATCTTGCAAGAGGCTCATTTGTCAAAGTATATTGTACAACCTGACACAACTAAGATGTTCAAATACATGTAGTGGTTCTTGGGGAGGTTAGGAATTATGAGAGATATAACTTCGTATGTGGCTAGTTGTCTCATGTGCCATATGATGAAGGTTGAGAACCAGTAATCTGGTGGGTCAGTGCAATCAGTTGATATTCCTGAGTGGAAATGGGATCCGATCACCATGGATTTTGTGGTGGGTCTTCTCAAGATAGGAAAATGTTATAATGCAATACGGGTCATGGTGGACCTCCTAAGCAAGGAAGCACACTTCCTTTTCCTGAAGGTCACTACCAACATTTCAGACTTGGTTGAAATTTCCATTAGAGATAGTTCATTTAAATGGTGTTTCAAGTTTGATCATCTCTAAGTGTGACCCTAAGTTCACTGCAATGTTTTAGAAACAAGTTCAAGAGGAACTTGGTATGAGGCTGAAATTTAGCACAACTTATCACCCCTAGACTGATGGATAGTCGAAAAGAACAACACAAACCTTAGAAGATCTATCAAGAGCTTTTGTGCTAGATTGGGGTGAATCATGGGAACAATATTTGTCCTTATTTAAGAGATGTTACTAGATCAAAAAGTTGTTTAGTTTGAAAAAGAAAAATGTCGGACGCGGCTAGGGTTTCATCTAGGGCGACAGGGGGAGTCCCTGACGAAGAAGGCGATGGTGATCCTGCCCGCCGGCGGGATGCTGTCCCCCTTGGCAATACGGGGTTAAGCCTATCCTTCTCAAATAACCGAGGATCTGGACAGGCCACGGAGCAAGGCCAACACTCCATAGACGTGGATACTACATCTCCGTCGAGTAACTTTCCGCCGCTAGGGTCCGGAGGAACAGAACATCCTACTGTCCCGGGATCTCGGGGCCTATCTTATCGGGACTCTGTGCGCAGAGGACCGCCGGAAAACCCTCACAACTTCATCATGATTGACGCCGACACCAACGGAGTCAAGTTGCTACCATCGGACATCGAGCACTTCTCCGATCAAGGTTTCCCTGCCTTCCGTGTAAGGAACGAAGCCATGGCAGATCTCCTTCGTCCATGGAAGTATACTGTTGTCGTCAAACTGCTCTCTCGCGAAATAGGGTACATGACGCTTCGAGAACGCATAACAAAACTCTAGAAGCCCTTGGGTGGCTTTAATCTGATAGACGTGGCCAACGATTTCTATCTGGTACAACTGCAGGCGGAGGAAGACTACATAAATGCTCTGGCGGGAGGACCATGGCCCATCTTTGGATCATATCTGACCGTCCAACGCTGGGCGCCCACATTCTCGCCTGACATCGCTACGCCGCCCAGACTAGTTGCATGGATTCGAATTCCCAACCTTCCGATCCACCTTTACCAGGAGGTTCTTTTAAGGGAGATCGGTGACCGCCTGGGGAAGACGATCAAGGTGGATATGAACACCACCCAGCAGCGCCGGGGCCGCTTTGCAAGGATCGCCGTAGAATTGGATATGCAGGTGTCGTTAATCCCTTTCATCACGATTGACGGCATTAAGTACAAAATAGAATACGAGAACATCCCGTACATCTGTCTGCACTGCGGGAAAGCGGGACACCTAGAAAAAGAATGCAAGGTTCGAATCAAAGAAGAAAACACAATGAGAAGAGCTAGCGTCGAGGCAGGCCAAATCATACCCGACGTTCCTCAGCGCCGAGAGGGGTTTTCCGAAGCCATACACGCTCAACCTATTCCAAGGAAGCCGAAGAAGCAGGCGACTGGAGGATCTACGCGGAAGCCTTCCCACAGAGGCAATCCTTTTAGCGGACCGCAAGACTTGGAAGACGAGGACGACATGGTAGAAATTCTGGATGCCGATCAAGTTGCAGAAAGGGTTGCCGGGATCGACTGGAATTCGCGAAAGAATCAGACCAAGGCGGCAAAGTCGACGGAAGATGCACCAGCAGATATCCCGCAAACACAGGAGAAGCGGCCCTCAAGCCCACCCAGGAGACCCATCCCAGCTACGCAGCAAGCGACAGCCCACACGATAGTCACACCGTCAGGGGACGAAGTTATCGCCGGCAGGGGCGAGCAGCAACACCCTAACCCTATTGTTACATTCAGAGTCGGAGCCTATGATCCTCCCAGTCTCACCTATACTAAATACAGAAGCCCGGCCAAAGGCACACAAGGAATTCATCTTAGGAACCGTAAGGTTCCCCAAGCTGGAGATCCAGGGAGAGCATCCACCAGGAAACGAGGCAAGACATCCTTGACTCAAGACCTCGAGAAGGAAGCGCAGGTGATGGGTTCCTCAACCCTTGACGAAGTTGTTAAATGAACATTGTCAGTTGGAATGTTCAGGGCGTCTGTGACGAAGACACCCAGAACTCAATCAAGGAAATCGTCCGGAAATACAAAGTCTCGGTCATCGGATTATCTGAAACAAGATGTAGTGGTACCCGTGCGACCACCATTATCAAGCAACTTGGTTTCCCCCAATCTCATAGAGTTGAGGCTGTAGGATTCGCAGGTGGTATTTGGGTTCTATGGAAGGATGGAGTCAATCTCGAGATCCTGGCCTCCCACAAACAATTCATTCACTGTCAATTAGAGCAGAAGTTCCTTTGTACCTTCGTCTATGGAGGTACAACGAGGAATAGCAGACGATTCCTCTGGCACCACCTCAAAGATCTGGCCTCCTCCATCACCTGCCCATGGATCGTAGTAGGCGACTTCAACGCGGTTATGTATCAATTGGAGAAGTTTGGAAGTCTTAGTTTTGATAAAGGAAGCAGCAAAGAGTTCATCGACGCCATGACACATTGTAAGCTCCATGACCTCGGCTACAACGGGGCGCGCACCACCTTCAGACGTGGATTGCTTCACGAGCGACTCGATCGGGCGATGGGCAACGAACTATGGTTGGAAAGACCAAACCTTGAACCTGTCCAGGTGCTCGAAAGAACCAATTCCGATCATGCCCCTCTCCTCATCTCAGAATCTATCTCCAAGCGGCGACCCACTCGCACCTGGCGAACATCTGCAAGGTGGGAGGAATCGGCCGGCTACAAGGTGTTCCTATCAACACAGTGGAACACCGACATCCCCTTCAGTCAGGCTAGTTCGGAGTTTCTTTCTAAAGCTGTAAAGTGGGATCAACAGGAAAGAAGGCGCTGCCATAAAAGCAAGGAACAACTTAGCAACAAGATCAAGTGGAATCAGTTACAATTGGCCCTCAATTTCGACATTGCTCGGGCAAGGGAGACAGTGGATTTACAAGTCGAGCTCGATCATATTCTGTGGCAAGAGGAGCTCGAGTGGCAGCAAAAAGCCCACTGCGAGTGGATCAAATCTGGTGATGCTAATACATGTTACTTCCACGCTATGGTGAAAGCTAGAAGAATATTTGTCCTTATTTGAGTTTGCCTATAACAACAATTACCAAGCCAGTATCAGGATGCCTACATATGAAGCTCTTTATTGGAGGTCGTGTCGGTCACTGCTTCATTTGGATGATGTCGGTGAGAGAACCTTGCTTAGGAAAAAAATACATTTGTATGTTGAAAAAGTCACTTTCATCAAGAAAAGGGTAAAGAGATCCCATGATCGATAGAAGTCATATGATCATGCAACGTGGACAGATTTGCACTTTAGTGTAGGTTCTCTTATGTTTCTAAAAATTAGACTCCTATGAGATATAGATAAAAGTAGAGGAAATTGAATCCCCAATATGTGGCTCCATTCAATATTCTAGAATGTATTGGCAAGGTCGCTTATCATTTAGCTTTACCGCCACAATATAGTATGATGCAAGATGTGTTCCATGTGTGCAATCAGAAGCGCTATGTGAAGGATCTTGCCCATAAGTTGAACATTGAGCCTATTGAACTCCAAGGGAGATTGACATAGACACAGTGACATGTGAGGATACTAAACTCTAATGTGAAAGATCTTAGGAATAAAAAAGATAGAGACGGTAAAGGTTCTTTAAAAACACCATGGTGAGGATGAAGCCACATTGGAGCTAAAGACAAATATGGGGAAGTCTATCTTGAACTTTTTTGTATGACTAGTTGAATTTTGAGGACAAAATCCTATAAGAGGGAAAGGATGTTATAACATGGCTATTCACATGTATATACATATTTGTATTGCAAATATTTGATTGATAAGAATTTGTTAGAAACTTGGTATGATTTTTTTTAAAAGTGTGGATTTAATTTGTAAATTCTCCTCTGCAATGGTTTTTTTTTGTGGTTTTGCTATTTCAAGTAATACAATAATAGATATAAGGAAAAAAAGAGAAAATACAAAAATAAGTGAATTACTAAAAGTAATGGATAATTACTATTTTTTCATATGGAATTAGGTTGAGTTTTCTAGAAAAGTGATGTTAAATGTAACTAATAAATTGGTTTAAATTCCATGTTGTATTTAATGAGAAAAGATATCAAAATAACAAATATAACCAATTTTGAAAGAGAAAAAGAATTAATTCATGCCTTAAGTTAATGAAATAAAAGGGAGACATGGATACAAAGAAAAGTACGTTTAACTTGTGTGTGTATTTTGGTCTTAAATATTGCCCACACCTAGATATAAGTCCTAAGGACTTTCCTGTAAAAATAGATATTAAAAGGATTTAAGAAGAGATGTCATGAATTATTTACTTTTTCCTAAAGTAGAAGTATTATTGAGTTCATACATGTAATGTCACAATATTCTTTCCTAATAGGATTATATGGCTCATTTCTTTATTTTTCTTGTGGATTAGTGGTTGTTGGATCGATATCATACAATGCATGGGTCATCCCCAAACCCACCCAAGAAAAGGAAAGTGGTGTTGTTCACCCCAATCTATAATCCCTCGATTCTTGCTCTGAAATGCACCTCATCATGAACTAATCGAACCATTGAATTTAACTGACAAAATCAAAGTAGAAACTCATTGGAGGGAGGAAAAATTATGGATTGTGGACCAACAAAGGATCCTCACATATACCCCTTTCTCACCCCAGTTTGCAAACCCTACATGGGACTCCCACACCCTATTTAAGTACCCCCTATGACTTTGCCATAGACCCTACATAAACAATGGTGTATCCCTAGTTCATAAATCCCTCTCTCTCTTGTTCCTTCATTCTAAGATGGGCTCCTTTTCTGCAAACACCACCGCATGGGCTTGTGAACCTTTGAAAGGCTGAAATGAGGGTGGTCGTTAGATCATGGTCCTACATTAACCACACACTTCATCTTGTTGTTCATCCCCCTTGTTCACTCAGAGCGCATCCAGTGGACGAGACAAGCCCATGTTGTACAATCCAAATCATGGTTAGTGACCACCTTAGATTAGACAGTTGTCCTATTTTTGAAAAAAGGTATTTTCCTTGCTCTCTAACCGTAAAATCAAAAAAATATCTAGATCTTGCAAAATCAACTAAAAATTCATCCATTAGAAAAAAAATACAAATAAGTAGTGGTTTTTATCAGAAAAATACAAGGAATACAAAGAAATTGGTTCTGATATCTGATTATGTAATTAATTCTAAAAGATCTTAAAATTAATAACTTTAATGTATAAAAGAATGGAAACCCTATTTTCCTAGTTTTAATTATTATAAATTTCTTAAATGACTTTTGCAGATAAAGATTACTTTTTTTGGATAAAGTAGACAACTTGACTTAATTTGAGATTAAGAATTCATCTAATGTCATAATTTAGTTTTGTAGGCTAAAAAACATTAAAATGTGATGTTTAGGGTTGGAAGCCAAAACTGTAATGAAACCTTAATTTGACCCCAAAACCCTAACTTGGAATCCAAGTGAGTCTTAATGTTAGATTATGGAAAAAACAGTAATACTTGGGTGTTATGCATTAATCAAGGTGTTTGCTTTCTTGTTTTCAATTACAACTGACTTCTCCCCTTAACTGACTTTTGTGGTTTCTTAGATTTTTCCTGATTGGATTGAAATTTAATTCTTATGTGTTTATTTACTTCCTACCATATATAAAGTCACTATTGATGTCATATTATATAAATGCTACATGCTCAAAATCTGAATGATATTTTGTGAGTTAAAGAGCATGGTGTGAATAAAGTCATTATGGGAATGACTAGTGATCAAGCTCGGTAAGGAAGATCATCTCAGACCAAGCTGCAGAAAGGAATGCCCATGTATGAAACCAAGCCTAGGTGAGGGAAGTTTATGAATTTCCACTAAAGGCACCAAATCCTAAACAAAGGGTTCCCCATAAATTGGGTCTCCTAAAGAGAGGGCACACCATAGAGAAAAAAAGAGGATAAGGGTGGTGAGGTTAAAAGAAGAAAATTATTGCTCAGTCTTGTAATCATAATTGTTGTTATGGATGATTATATTATTACACATGCATGTGAATATTTTGTTTCCACATATGCCAGTATATTTTGATATATTTATCATTGTTTTGTTTCACGATGTTTAAGGTTTAACTACTATTAATGCGCAAAATGGAATCCTGGGAAGAAGGCTCCAAAAGGAAAGATGCTTGAAATTACCATGAAGGATTTAGTTAGATAGTTAAATATCAAGTTGTAAAAAATAGTTTTTCCATATCAAATAACTCCTTAGTGGAGAGTTTATCTTTCATCTTATTTCAAACTCTTTTTTTTCAATAAAGTTTATAATTATTTTTGGTTAATTGCTAAACCTCAATCATGTATATATAGTTATGACCCTTGCCCTCTAGGTCCACCTTAATTTGGGGATAATAGGGGGAGAGGTTCATTACA
Source organism: Alisma plantago-aquatica (assembly GCA_963693085.1). Taxonomy (NCBI): domain Eukaryota; kingdom Viridiplantae; phylum Streptophyta; class Magnoliopsida; order Alismatales; family Alismataceae; genus Alisma; species Alisma plantago-aquatica. Next base: position 617,627,329 of record OY856412.1, on the reverse strand, counting down.
ATTAAAATGTCAAATTCATCCACACCGATATAGTCATACACAAGTACCTTCCCAATCTCAATTCATTTATAAATGCAAACTAGTACATCTCTTTTTCTCAAAAAGAAATTGTCATGGAGCCAGAATCCCAACCCCATGAACCAAATGAATACCAAAGACAACACGTGGAAGCGTGAAATGCTTAGCTTACATGAACATATAACATGATAAAAGCACCAATCATAATCTCAACATTCAACAAGATATATTAAACAACATTGTATTATGATAAGATTTCAATTACATATTCAAGAGTACAATTTTACAAGTATGTCCATGGATACCGGGGATCCACAAAAAGTACAATTGACATAGCTCACCAAGCCCACTGACTTATAGCCATCCATGAACCTATAAAATACATGAAACCAGGTGGGTCAAGCACATGAGGTGTCGAGTACATGGCTAAAAGATACATATACATAATATTTACATAATTTGAAAAGATTTGTAGAAGTAAATGAGCAAGAATGAACAAGTTAAGTTCTTAGCAAAATGAGAGCATGTGTTTTATGTCATTTCACTATAATTATACCATCAATATCATATATCTTAAGGCCTTTGATCAACTTCTCATTGGAAGGATCCATAAAGGTGCTCAAGATTGGCTACCATTTTATACGTGAGGGACCTCAATAACCAAAGTCATTGAGCAAAACCCTATTTCAACATTTGTATAATGGAGTTTTCTATATTATTGTGCAAGTTATAAAACAACGAGAAGAGACAAGCATCAAGTACATACTAGAATAGTACATGGCAATATTTGACAAAGTAAACAAGCATACATATGTGTCATGTTTCATGCAAGAAATCCATAGTCATATAATTATTAAATCCCATACCTGATTCAAAGTTTTCATAACCTAACATATCCTTGATCATCTAGTCACAAGCCCCACCTTATCAGCATTAAGATTTCATACATGTATTATATTATCCTCATTAAACCCTAAGTAGCTTCATTTCAGAGTTTTAGACAAGTTAGGTTCAAGTTGCTTAATTACATTTTTGAGGATCTTATATTGATTTAGAGTCAAAAAATAAAGGTAGGGTTCAAGTTTCAAGTCATTTTGGGTTTCCATGCATTTGATATGATCATTTCTAGGTCCATGTCAAATATGCACATTTTAGGGTCAAAAGACTCATAATAGGGCAATCAAGGTTCATCATCATCAAAATAAGGGATCCAAGAAAGAGAGAGTATAGATCAGGAAAGAGAAGAAACTAAGATCCATATCACATTTGGGACACAAGGAAGACAACCTTGAAATATGTGTCACACTAGGTCACCACTAGTGGACCTAGGGTTTTAAACATCATCACCATAGTACAAGGGGCTGATCATAGTCATTTAAGTCACAAACTATCACACGATTACTAATTTCATAGGTGTAACAGAGTTGGACACATAGGTTAGGTCAAACCCAACATTAGCTCTAGATATAAACAAACATTCACATAGTAGAGATACATTTACGCATGCATATTATGTCCAATTACCTACCCCAAAGAATATAGAAGGATCGTGAGTGAAGCAATTTTGTATATTTATTTACCCAATTTGGCCTTAGAATGAGGGAGATATCATATTTATAAGATATGCATAAAAAACTATAGAGAATGGGGGTAAGGCGTTACATGATTATTGATATGGTTCTACTGGCCATTAGATCGGTGCCGCGGTGCACGTCGTCTCCCCGTCTGGCGGCTCACTCCGACCGCCCGCAGCAGCGGTAGGCCCCCAACCCGGTGCCTGCAATGCAGCCGCGGGTTTGCCTTCCTCACCGTGGGCAATGACTCACGGATGCCCACGACCTTGGTTGGATGCTGAGGAAGTCAAGGATGTGTATAGGGCTTTGAGGCCGATCTCCATCGATGATCTGAGCATCATCACTCTTCTTGGTCTCTGCCCTCCCATAACCACTCCGTCTGCGAAAGTTGTCACCAATGAGGTGGTGAAAGGAGGGGAAACTAGTGTCAGACATGCCATGAGAAGAGGTCATTCAAGACTGGAAAAATGAGGCAAGGGCTTAGTTGGTCCTTGAAGGCAAAAAAATCTTGAAAGGGACACCGTAGCAGTGCCATGGTGGATATGCTTGCATGTGCAAGCCCAAAATGGAAGGATGGAGGCTCTTTCGTCAAGCAGCATGGCTACCCAAGCTCTATGCGGTGTCGTCGATGACTAGGGAGCAAACACCCAAAAAGGGCAAGGCGGTGGTAGCCATGGTGAGTGGAGCTCGAAGGAGGTGTGAAAGGGGAACCTTAGTGTGCGAAAAAGCAAGAAAAGAGAGGGGAAAAGTGGGGAGATAGGTGGGAGAGAGTATTGGGCCACCAATTTTGGCTAAGATGGTGTGAAAGTGGGATTTAGGTATAAGTGGTGTCGCAGCGCCGCAGGCACTGACAGACGTACGGAGCTTTAAGAAAAGATGGTGGCCATTGATCACTGGGGAAGATCCGTGGGACAAGATTTGATAGTTATGGGTATCGAGCAAACACAAACAAAGGTGAGGGTCGTCCACCAAATTGGGCTACACGCGGCAACATTGGGCCCAATTAAGGCTGAAAACAAGTTTGATCAATTAATTCAAGTGAAAATTGAGCTAATTTTTAAAAGCCATAGATTGGTATACGAATATCCAATTGAGATAATTTTTGAACCATTAGAAAGAAAACTAAAAGTTCTATAACATGATATAAATTTTCTATCAAGGTGATAACGTTGATGGGGTTCAATTTATCTTGAAAAATGGTAACAGGTTAAGGAATGATATTTAATTCAAAAGTACAATTTGATGTCACATTTAGTAAAATTGAATATTGATGTGACTAAATTGGAGTCTCACAAGCATCAAACCATGAAATTGACATTGAATTGTGTAATAGGTCCATTTATGAGATAGAAATGATACAAGCTAGGAGAGAGAAAAGTTAAATTGTCATAGAAATACATAAAAATAACCAATGGATTAGATAAGAGACATCCAAGTTGTCACTTAAACATTTTAAGAATTTCATCCACCTCTATATCATGCCCATAGAATCTTTCAACACCGTAATATTGTACAATGGTCCCCCAATTCAGTGAATGAGTAGCAATATGAGTGTATTCCTCAAGAAAATAGGTGCCTAGTAAAAATGGAAATAAGAAGCTATATCTTGAAATTGCATAGTGGAGAATTGGTTATGGCATAGATCAGTGAATGAAGGAGGTGGAACTTGAGTGTAATCTATGGATGATTTTAAAGGATGGATACTTCAAGGGTATTTGTCATAAGGGAAGGTATTAGGATTATTAGGGGTCAATTGGTTTTGATAGGTCATGGCATTGTGATTATGATCAAAATGTCTCCCAGATAGAGAAGAAACTCCTTTGAGGTAAGAAACATAATTTGAAAGGGTAATTAAGGAGTAACAAGTGAGAGGATTGGAAGGTGGAGGAATGACATCTTGTGAGGTACTCTTTATGTCTAGATCATTCATGCCTAAAGTCAATGCCCATTTTTTAACCTAAATCAACCAAGTAATTTCTATTGGATTTTTCAAAAATTTGGCAAAATTAGTCAGGATAGAGTGGATGTCCAGTAAATTTATCCATGTTGGAAAGAATAAGACAAACATAGTTGATAGGAATTCATTTAATAATTGCAAAGATGACATTCATATGAAATTGTGGAATTTTAGTTTTCTTGGCTGAGGGAAGAATATTGTGACTAAGTATAAGGTTACTAATTCTAGCTTTAGGAGTAAGAGAAGTAGCATAAAAATTTCCCCTTGTTTCTTGAGGAGTGGTATTAGAAAGGATTATACCAAGATTGACTTACACTTATTGATATTCAGAGTGGTTTTTGAGATGATTGCCAATGGAGAGATTTACAAGTTTTGCATATACATTTTGACTAGATCTAGCATGCCCAGGATATCTTGTTTAGAAAAAGAAGAAAATAGCCAATGAACCATGGAAGTGAAGGAAAAATGAATCATTCACGTCATGAAAAGATTGGAATAAAATTCGTGAACAACTTCAGCTGACCAAAAATGATAGGTGAGTGTAAGAAACTCCTAAAGGTTTTTTAACATAAATATACATGTAATGTTTAGAAGATCATAAAAATCATGTGTTTCCATCGGTCAATAGGAAGAGGAGTTTTGGAGGTTAGGAGTAAGTACTTTTCTCCTGGTGTGACGTCAATCAAGGAGGTGTCACTGAGACTGTCTAATTTAGAGTGCAAGGAGTCAAGGTTGATGGTCCCTTCTTAGAGGGAATCCACTTCTTGCCACATGACTTGAGGATGAATCCATTTGATGTAAAATGGTGGTGATGATCAATAAGGAGTGAAGGAAGATACAGTGGATATGAAGACCAAAATCAACAGATGGAATGGTGTATGGGTTGCCCAAGAGATGCTAAATAAGTTAGCTAAAGGAGATGTGAAAATAATGGATGAGTTGGGCTCAACATATAACCAAAATAGGAATCGCTTGTTGACAAATTTGTTGATTGAGTGACCCAATAGTCAAAAGCATACTGTCAAATAATGGCTAGTTGATTGAGGATGGCAATGGTTGAATTTTGACACGGTCAATAAATGCGTCAACCGAGAGAGTGACTAGAAAACTCTTTTGACAAACATGTAGACTATTGACAAGAGACTATCCCTCGAGGACTTGGTTGACCAAGACTATGCTCAATCAAGAATTTTTTAGACTGAATGTCATATAGTTTTGAGTATTTGAGCAATGGATAGGTCATGAATTCAATAATCAATGAGCTTATTGAGAAATTGTGTTCATTATATAATTAACATTCAAGAGACATGTTAAATAAGATCATTGTGTAAAGATATCCAAATATACATTTTCTATAGGAGTAATTTTAGTTCATCTCTAATTGATCTAGATTGTTCAAAGCAAGGGGTTTATAAAAATATCACCTAATTGATTTTTAATGTTAACATGGTGAAAACATATGTCATTTGTAGTAATATGATCATGAAGAAAATGATGTCTACCTTCAATATGTTCAGTATGACTATGTAAGACAGGATTGTTAGCTAAATTTTTTAGCACTACTCTTATCGCAAAAGCTTGAAGTAAATGATAAAGAAAAACCATAATCATTAAAAAAAAATTCATTCATAAAGCTTGTGCACAACATGAGTCGGCTACAATGTATTCTTCTTTGCTGGTAGATAAGGAAATGATATTTTGTTTCTTACTAAACCAAGATATGAGAAATTTTCCAAGAAAGAAACAACCACCACTAGCATTTTTGTGATAAAGATGGAAACCAGCGTAATCAGAATCCATATAACCCTTAAGGTCAAATGGTTGATCTCGTAGATACAAAATACCATAGTCGATTGTTGTAGCTTGATGTCTCAGTATTCTTTTGACAACAATGAGGTGAGAATTCATAGGATTCAATTGAAAATGAGCACATAAACCAACAACAAACATTATATCTGATGTAGTTGTTGTTAAATACAATAAAGTACCAATCATACATGTATATATCAATGGCTTCACCATCCTCATATTTGTCAATTTTCGTGGAGGTGGCCATTGGAGTGGATGCATTGTTGCAATTTTCGATATTAAAACATTTGAAGAGTTCTCTTGTATATTTTTATTGCAATAATAAAATATTCAATTTGAATTCTTGATAGACTTATTTTTTGGCCGAACTATTTTATCGACTAAGGGGCCCCTTGGTTGAGGTTTTTGTATACTGATAGGCTATTTTAGAGAATCTAGAATTTTTGTTCAACAAATAAGCAAAATGTCTCTTCAAATAAATACTATGGACATGTTCATCAAATTAATTTGAGATAAGACATTAGTATATCTGTCCTGATTAAGTATAGGTCAAATCAAAACATGTCAATCACTTTTTATTCTAAGTTGGGTGTTTTGGAAATTAAACCATGTCATGGATTCTTTCTTTCGATATTAGCATGAAAAGGAATAGTGACCAAGATGCTGACATTAATGGTTTCAGATATAGGATATTTCATTTCACTTTTCAACATTTTGAAAGTTTACAATTTTTGTTTTAGGTACATATATAGTTCTAGTTTTGGGAACATATGTCTTTCTAGTTTTGGTCATATGTGAAAGTTTGGTCTTAGGTATATATCCTAGACCTCTCCTCCCTACTTGTTTAGAACCATTATCTTGGATATTATCAAGACTTTGTTTCCTAGCATTAATTTAGAAAAACAATTGTAACTCAATATTTTCAGCACGTTTATTAGATGTATTTATGTTTTCTTGAGAAAGATTTGAAAGAAAAGTATCTCGTTATTTTACTAAAACATCATAATCTAAATTTTTGCAGAAAATATGTTGAGTCCAATAATCATTTAGTTTATCAAGCATATCAACCTTTTCTTGAGAGAGTAGATTATTGTTATTTTCAAGAATGATAATATAACCATGAATTCCAATGGATGTGTAACATAATGAATCTTAGATTTAATCTCCATGTAAACCTTTTTCCCAAGTTTCCATATCATTTCTATCTTTTATGTCATTTATGTTTAATTAGTGGAATTTATAGTGGTTTAGTGAACATTTATTCACTAGTTGTACCAGTATAAGGGTTTATGCACAAATACCTCAGTGAAAGCTTAATTACCATAATTAAGTTCTATAAACCTTAATATAACTTTTTTATATGATTTGAAAACATAAAATGAGGCGAATTTTTGGTTCGATTTGGATGTTGTTTGTGCAAGTTATGCAATGTTAGGTACATTCTGGACTTTTATGCAATTTACCCAATTGGGAGGTTTTCTTTGCAAATTATCAACTGAAATTTAATCCTTAGATATTCTATTACCATTAAATAGATTTTAAACCATTGGAGAACCTAGTTTCACCTTGTTTTGATGGTATTTCTTTCCAAGGGCATTATAGGGATTACCCTCTTTATAAAGGTGCTTATCTTTAAAAGCTATCAACCAATGAGGTTATTTCTTTCTTAAAAAACGGTGGGGATGGCCTTGAAAGATCTGTGGGCTCTTGGAACTGAGTTTTGATATCCAAGAAGAGTCCATGAGTTGTCCTCTTGCATGGCCATCAAGCCCTAGGCTAAAAACACATGGAAAGTCCCTTAAGACACCTCGTACTTCACCTCTTTCTATATATATCCATGTATACCCCTTCCCAACTCACAATTCGAAAACTCTTGCTCCCCTTTTCTTTCCTCTAGATTAGATAATAGTTCCTTTTGTGTTTGGCCACGAAGTTGCTATCCAAAGGTAATACAGGGAGCCCACCTTGGTGAAGAAGGCTCCTAGGGCTTCCAAATTGCTCTATTAAGGTTTCTAAAGCTCCTCCTTAGTAATTTCGACCAAAACTAAGAAGTTTCCTCCCTTCCTTCGCTATTTTCATACTGTTAGTCTTCCTTACACATTCTTCTAGGTCGCAACCATGACCATACATCGTAAAACACCACCTAAAACCCTAAAACATCTCATCTCCATGCTCTTTTGCTAGGGTTTGCACCTCTAAAGTGGAGAAGGTGATCTTTGCTCAAGAAGGGAGCTTGGCTTGGAGCAACCAGACCTTCTAATCTCGGAATCCTTTCTATTTGAAACTTATTACCTTCCTAGAGGCAATTTTGTTAACCCCCTTCTCATATATTGCTTAATTACATGCTTAAAACTCACGCTTCTATGTTTAAAATTGATGATTTCCATCTCTTTTTACCATGTTCTTCTAGGGTTTTGGTTTCTTACTATTTTACCTTCTCTAGAAGCTCTAGTTTTGTTACCTATGAAACTTCAAGCCATATCTTGGGTCAAATGGTGTTTTCTCCCTCTTCCTCTCTCTTTAATTATCTCGATCGGTTTGATGATGCGGTAATTTCCTATTGGTCAGTATTGAAAAATTCATATCTTCTAAACCGCTTATCCAAATTTGACAAATAAATATGTTTTGGAATTGAAAAATTAATATATATCTATTAAAAATATTTTCAAGGTCTGATTTCATGATTTGACGAAGGGTGATATTTGTAAAACGAATTTAATGCATAAAATCCATAAAAAGTACATCTTAATCATCATAACTCCAAAATTAACATAAAAATATGTTTTCTTGATAGGAGAACCTAATAAGTTCATTGGTGATATTTTCAAAAGATAAATCTGAATTTTTCTGAAAAAATTCTAAAATTAGGGTTTCTATATATTAATGTGCACTATGTACTTTTTTTTTTAGGAAACCTTTACCTTTTATTCCATCAACGAGAACTTACAAATAACAAGCTAACCTGAACATGATAAAATATGGTATTATCAGTACCATTACAATTATTATCCTCTAAACTAAGGTTAACCCTTAGGGCTATCATCCTCTCAGGGGTCTGAGAGACAAAGTGGTTTTAGGGTGATGATTAACCAAACTCCATTGAACTTGGATGGCTTTACGTGCCAATTTAGTCTTCATTGACTTAAAGGAACAATAGTAGGGAGGCGTGAATGACTGAATTAACAATCTGTATAGTCTCTTATAGATCATAAACTGCATTAGTTGCAACATGATTCTATTGATAAATTCTATATTCATTCCTCAGGTTGTACAGATCGGCTTTGGTGTGATTAAACTTTGATCTACTTCAGATGTCACTGCTAGATTCTGAATATCCTCTAGTCTTGGACTTCTTCTGCTAGTCTCAATCTTTCTCGCAGACCCTCGCCTGTTCATCTTTGTGCCACGTTCTTTAATTCTCCTACTTACTGATCTCTCTGGAGTGACATCCATATTGGCTGCCTTGGTTTCCTTTACTGTAGAGATTTGGACTGAATCCTTGTTTATGTGTAGGTCATATTTCTCTACATCCACCAGGACGTTTATAAACTCTATTATTTCATCCAACTCCGGGTAAACAACTGTGTGATTGCTGGATTCATCTACTAGCATATCATTTATTACCTCCACAACCTCATCCACTCCTGGGTTCACCGCTTTGTGCATCTCCTTGCTTATCGAATTATCCACCTGCATATTGGTAAAGTTCCCAAGAACCTCCCTCGGTGGACCATTGGCCGTCTTCTTCTTCCAAACCTTTGTGTTGCATTTAGTGGCTTGACTGATCCCTATAGAGGTTTCTGCTATGTTCTCCATCATATTTGAGTCTGGGTTGTCTCCATCGCGAAGGTTGGTGAATTGGTTTACACCATCTGACACCGTGGCTTTTGCCTGGTCTGACTGGGTCGTGCTTGGCCTTCTCCCCCCCTTTCTCTTTTGTGTTTGTCATTGTTGAGTTGCCTGATCATTGTTCGTTGTTCCTTTGTTAGTTTGCTGCTCCTCTTCATATCTCTACTCCTTCTTCATTGTTGCCTCATGTGTGCATTGCTTTGATATGTGCACTATGTACTCTAATACATGTTAATACATTGATAATAGGCAAAGTGGAACTTGGACTCAATTAAAGTGGTGAAAGTTAGTAATTTATATCAGTAAGAGAGGTATGTGCATTCCTTACATCGTATGTTGGGATAATTGCAGTCAAACCCTATATTTCCCTAATGAGGCTTAAATGAACCATAAATATTCTCTTCTAGAATCCTAATGTTGTTCATGCCTCAAATTAGATTATAATTTCTTCTTGTTTGGGTCTTATACCCCACTGCCATGCTTATTGAATATTATGACTACTCTTGCCATTACTGCTTTTCTAGCATGTGGATTTATGTTCTATTTAATTTAAAGTAGCGGTACTTATGTACAACCACCCATAGAGGGCATGTAAATAATCGCCCTGGGGAATGTCTTATTCTCCCCATAATATTGTAGGTAACTGGGAATGTCTTAATCTCCCCTCACCTAAGGTTAGAAGTCCAGTATGTGCCTCAACCCTACTTAGTTAGGTAGGCATAATTATCTTACATGCAAATCCTTTTTGATATAATTGTTAATGGCAAGTTTCTTTTGAATATAGCCTCATATTCTTGTTATCTTCATCATATGATGAACCCTAGCTTGTTTTTATTTGTTGTACTTATCTTGATATCCTAGATTAGTTTTGTGACACATACCTTGTTTTCTTTGCCCTTTTGCTGGGTGCTTTCCCAACCACCCAGGTGCTGGCGCTGAGCAAGGAGAAGGACAAGTTTGAAGGAATTCATCTCAGGAGTAGATCTCAAGCTATCTGAAAGGATGTATAGGTTACTATAGCTAGATCCTTTTCTCTTATCTTTTTATTTTGAGAACAATCATGTAATGAACAATGAAAGCCATGTAATAGGCTTAGTTCTTTTATTTCTGCTGTTATTGACATTTTGTAATGCATCTGGTGCATGCTTATTTACTTGGAACATAATACTTGCATCCCTCAATATCTTTTGTCTTTCTAAAAAGATGGATGTTATGTACTTCCTTTAAATTTTAGTAAGGAGGTGATCTCACCTCTTTACAGGATGCTTATCATATGATGTTTGAAGTTTTTAAAGTATCTTTTTTAGAACTAAGATTATTTAGTGTAACAGGATGTTCATGAACAATTTTGGAAACTTTCTTCTTTTATTTTTTGAAATGAATATACTTTGCATGAAATTCTTCAAGACTATTACCTAATTCTTCTTTAGATAATTACAAAATATATACCTCATTAGTTTCTTCGTCATCCTCTTTTGCCATGAGACATTCTACCTCCTCCTCCTCGCTGCTTTCAATATCATTTCTTGATTGATTTCAAGCAGGTTTGTAAGATTTATCTCCTTTGTCTTTCTTCTTGACTGAGGAATTCTATCTTTTCTTAATCTTTGGGCACTAACTCTTCAAGTTTCCTTTCTTCCTGCATTTAACGAACCTAGAAGAATGAAATCTTTTATATTTCTTACCATTTACAATCAAAGTTCTTTCATCACTATCACTTCTTGTGTCACTACTTTCTTGAGTGACATTCTTTGATGATGTTTTGGTGGTAGCTTTGAGAGAAAGATCCTTCCTTCTTCCCTTTTGTTGTTTGGCAGCCAATTTTCTTCTTCCTCAATAGTGACTTTGTGCATTTCCAAGTTCCTATGAGTTGTTCAATGTGCATAGTTGTAAGATCATTTGCCTCTACTATTACTGTGACCTTTGACTTTTACTTGGGTGACAATAATCTAAGTATTTCAAAAACTTGGTCTTCTTCACTTATGTGTTTTTCTAGAGAACTCAAGTAATTGATAAAGTTAGAAAATCTAGCATACATCTTTGCAATGGATTCGTTAAGTTGCACACAAAACTACTCAAATTTGTGTTTTAGCATGTTAATCTTTCTTTTTTTCACTTGTGTAGTACCCTCATAACTTATGGACAATTAATGCTAAATCTCATAAGCTGTTTCACAAGAGGATATGTGATTAAATTCAATAAAAAATAAAAAAAGAATACTTACAACCTTTGCATTGAGTGTCTCTCTCTGTACTATTTTGACATCCCCATATTTTAACTTTATGGTTGGAAGTGAATAAGGATGAGTAATTATCTTCCATATCTTGAAGCTAATTCCTTGAAAGTAAAATTGCATCCTCCTCTTCCAATATGTGTAGTTGGATCCATAGAACACTAGTGGCTGGATCACATGTGATCCTTCTAGGTTGAGGTGGTTGAGCACATTCTCCCCCATTCTTTAAGACCCGTTATGACTCCTTTAAGACAAACTTTGATACCAATTGAAAGATCTATAGGGGGGATGAATAGATCTATACAATAACTTTAACCAAATAAAATAACATTGCTCACAAAAGAATAGATGAATGAGCAAACCACAAGAGAAAATATTTAGAGTGATTCTATCAAAGACGTCAATCCACTACCTAGTTGTATCCAACAAGGATCTGCAACAATCAATTTTATTATTTACCTCATAAGGACATATTGCAAATTACAATTGTTGCTACTTTTTTCTTTACTGGACACAGATTAGCACCATGCTTTACCTATTCTTTCATGCACATGGAAGAGCTATAATCCCCACCTCTTCTTTAATGGATGTAGAAGAGAACTGTACCTCACCTATTATTTAATGGACACAGAAGAGAATCATACCTCACCTCTTATTTAGCGGACATGGAAGAGAATTGTACCTCACCTCTTCTTGACGACCATGAAAGAGCCCCAATTGAGAAGTTCCTTCTTTCAAAGGGTCTTAGACAACCTTCACTTCAAGAAGTAGTTTAAGATAAATGCAGCAATACAGAAAGAGATTCAAAAAAGGAAATAACCAATTTAGCTTATAAGTATCCTATATAAAGCATATGGACCAAGACCATAGTATATAGGGAAAAATTAAGTGGTGACGTCGGGAAGACTTGAGTATGACATCAAATTTTAGCTATTAGGAGATTACAAGTGAAATTCTTTACCTCAAAATTCTCAAAGATAGAACTCTCGTGTATCTAAGTGTCCTAAAATCACAACTAAATATGAATGGATCACAAGTGGTTATGATAACTGCGCGAGGTATTTAGGGTATCTTTAGTGGTCAACTAGCCATTATGATAAAGTTAGATGCGTTGATATGACTAATTTAATTGTAATCATAATTTGTCTGTATTACTTTTTTAATCAAAAAGTTGTTCGATGGAGACTGTCTTGGTTGATCAGACAACTGAGAAGTGTTCATAGAGCTTAACTAGTTCCAAAAGTTATGTGTTGGGTGATGTTCCAGGTTAACAAGTTATAATGTTTCTTTTTTTTCTGACAAAGTCTTTAATTGAGCAGGTTTCAGTTGACAAAGACTTTGACCAAAACTGACTTAGAGCTTAATGTATTATGATAGTTCTTTGTTGGATATAAGGATCTAGAGGATGGGAATGAATATATCTTCAAAAGTTCTCACAAGACAGATTAGACCATCAAATTTTATCAATCAAAATCAATAGCTTAAGTTCAATTTTAAGTCCTAACTAACAAGCATAGCAAGGATGAAAGAAAATGAAACAAGCACTTGACAAGGTTGTTTAGAGTGGTTCCACTCTCCAAACTAAGAGAGAGTCAGTCCATTACCTAGAGAGGTCAACCTCTAGGACTTCGCAAGTGCTTACCTCTATATATTCACCAATAAGAGTTGCAATACACGACCACCAAAGGACTTACCTATCCAATACAAAGTGTCTTCAACATTACCAAGCACTTACCCTGTAACATCCCTGACCTAGGTTATGGCTTAACCCTAGATTTTTTTCTTAAGTAAGTTGTTTACAAACTTGTTTTAATCTTTTGAAAAATAATTAAGACTCTTGTAGAGTTTAAATTTCAAGTTTGAGCTTATTTGCAAACTGTTTGTGCATTATATGATAGTTTGGGCATAAAGTGCAATTTACCCAAGATGAGGGACTATATTGAAAAATGTCACATTTGGAGTGTACCTCATGTGTTTTAGCATCATAAGAGAGAGAATGATGTTAAATAATGGCTTGTGGAAAGCGTAAATTTCAAGTTGCATCTTGTTTGAATAATGTTAGTGCATTGTGCACCAATTTTGGTACAAATTGTAATTTACCCAAAATGTAGGGTTGATATGCAAATTACTACATATAGAGTGTCCCCACTCCCACCCAGTATCATATAGAGGAGAGAGAAAGGAGGAGACACCATGTTTAAATCATTTATGAGAGATGGCACTCTTGGTGATAAAATGACCAAGAAAGGGGTTAATTGTGAAACCCTAACTTGAGTTGTATCAAGTTGAAAAGCTTATATATGAGTGCCTATCGGCCAAGGAGACATAGGAGGAGTCCCATGTCGTTTTTTGGACTATTTTCAAATTTCATGACGTGCAAAGAACCTCAAGGAGGTGAAGTGTATCGGTTTACAACTTCCTTAGAAAAGTTGTATCGGGTTGTGAATAAAGTGGTGATTTAGTTGATATATTTTATTCAAAGGGATAATTAATGGACGAAAATTCATCCCTAGATTATCCAAAAGAGTTTTTCATGTCAAGATTAATGTTAATTAATGCATGTACACGTGTCAACCATGCATGGACACGTGGCACCTAGTAGCTCAAATTGATGACACCTCATTTTCACACTTCTTCATGAACCACAAGTATAAATACTCCTTCTTTCACCCCTTAGTGAATTTTTTCGAATCCTACCACCCTCATTCCCTAAAGTATCATGCATAGGGTCCTTGTTTCATGCAGGAGTGAAGTGGTATCGTGCATAGGGCCTTGGGAATCATCCATAGCAAGTTCATATGGTATCGGCCAAGTAGGGTGATATCGGCCATAGTGAAGTGTTTTGATCATAAGTGAGGGGGATATTGGCTAAGGGTGGTGGCATATCATGCATGGGTGGTGGAATATCGTGAAAGAGTAGTAGGGTATCGTGAAAAGGTGCTAAGGATCAAGAAGGAGCTCATACTTAACCATAAGGTGAGGCATGATCATCTTCAACCTTGGATTGAAGCATTATTTTAGGGTTATGATTTTCCTTTCTTTTCTTCTTCGCCAATTGCTTATCCATGGCGATTCTTTGCATATAGAGGAGTTTTGAAGTTCATATTAAACCTTAGGAATGTGGAGCTTTGGATCTTGGAGCTTTGAATTTGTTCTTAAGGCGGGTTATATAACTTGAACGCAATTATATTATTATGCACCTTCATTTTTGTCATACTTGTTGATCTACTTGCAATTTCGATTTCTCTTGAATAATTGATGATCTTCTGAGTTCTAAAAGATTCATGGAACTGTTTTCCATGACCTAGAACAGTAAGAATAAAGGTCTAGACGTTGATGGTGATGACATCATCAAAGGTAAAGTGATATCGGGTATAAGCACACAAGAAAGCACCTCTAACCCGATATGGTGATGCACCTACTCCCTATAACAATATGGATATGATTTTATACCTTATTGCACCATATGGTGGTGTAGTGTACACCTCTTTCATGATAGGAGGTCAAGCATACACCTCAAAGATGATATTAAGGTGAAGCACACACCTCAAACCCGATATGGTGATGTAACCCTATATGATAGGAAAACCGATATACCTTATAACCCCACACCCTTATTGGTTTGTACAATGGGTTGACAAAGGTTCAACCATTTGTCTATCCTGTCACTTAACCCATGGTGAAGGGTAGGTGAAAGCCATAAAGGGTTGAAGAGGCATGAGCATAAGGGTCTGCCTGATATGGTGTGGCAAGCACACACACACCTTAAAATTGATATGGTGTGGCAAGCACACATACACCTTAAAACTGATATGGTGTGGCAAGCATACACACACCTTAAAACTGATATGGTGTGGCAAGCACACACACACCTTAAAACCGATATGGTGTGGCAAGCACACGCACACCTTAAAACGGATATGGTGTGGCAAGCACACATACACCTTAAAACTGATATGGTGTGGCAAGCACACATACACCTTAAAACTGATATGGTGTGGCAAGCACACATACATCTTAAAACCGATATGGTGTGGCAGCACAGATACACCGTAAAACCGATATGGTGTGGCAAGCACACATACACCTTAAAACCGATATGGTGTGGCAAGCACACACACACCTCATACCCGATATGGTGAAAGAACCTTAAATGCAATGTACTTGAGGGAGTAACACATGAAGTGTCTTATATCAAGTCGTACATCAAGAAGTATTGAGTTTAATAAATAACGATTAAGTAGGCTAATATACCTTGAAGGAAAGGTTGAGACAACTTAATAAAGTATGTAGTAATCAACATCCAAGTAAGGATGAGAGAAAGACTCCTACTTTTGTGATAAACATGCAATGGGCATACATTAATACTCCTAACATGTGTGGAGTATGAGTTAGGGTTTGATTCTTGATAATGTGATCTTGAAACCCTAAATGGTTAATAAGGGAAACCATAACCCTAATGTAGGGTGATGGTATGATTTTGAAACCCTAATTGATAAGGAAGGGAACCCCTAAACCTAATGAGGGAATAGTGGTATTACCCTTGTATTGCATGGTGTTGATATGTATTTTATATGGATGTTATAATGTATACTAACCATGCAGGTATCATGAGATGATGAGCATAGCCAGGTATGAGCTATGATGTTTTATATGATAAAGATTTTAAATGGGCTTTGTGATCCATGTGAGATGCTTGTGTAACAAGTATCATGTATACCTTGGTCTGAGGACCTAGAGGTAATAGTTACCTGATAAGTGGTAACAGAGTTGAGTGATGAACTAAGGGTTTGATTACCCAGATCTAGTAATCATGATGATGATGTTGAGGGATGAGAATTCCCAGTAATGAGATTAGGGATTGAGATCCTAAATGTTATATGTGTCCTATAGATTTGAAAAGTGCTTCATAGATGTATTACACCTTTCTTGGTAACATTTTTCATAATAATTCATGTTTGGAAACTTGTTTGATGCTAAAATAATACAGTAATGCACTTAATTAATCGAGTGGAATCTTATCATGTAGAGACCTACCGTAGATCCATCATCGTCAGTAGCTGGTGATGGTGAAACAGGTTTTCCCACAAGATCTCCGGGAGAACACATATTTTTTAATATGTGGGGGTGATGGGTGCAAATATCCTTACACCCTAATGGAGGAATTGATGTGAGATAAACATTAAATCTCTCAATCCTTCATTATAAATGTCGAGATAGATGTATCATGAATCTTCCGAGGATGATGAATGCCAGATCGATGTGAGATAAACATTAAATCTCTCAATGCTGAAGAGAGTGCAGCCGTCGTTGTAGCTCCATAGCAAAGTTTCCAGTATACGCTAGAAATCTATGTAAGTAGTTGACATGGTCATGCTTGTGGTCTCGCACTGACTGAGATGACGGAGGTCTTAGAAGTCAGCTCTTACATTGACCTTGTATGCTGCCAATGCTTTACGTAGTCGTGGTCGGTTGAAGTATGAGCAGTATACCTCATCTCCTCAGGGCATAAGTGTGATTGTAAAATGTAATCAGCCGTGTAGCGTATTTGCTTAAGGATGAAACACAAAAATCATTGGTTGATATTACATTTATTAATGCATCTTAAATGGATAGATGTTATACATGTTCTTCATATTCCTTATAAAATTAATAGATGAATTACTGCTTTATCATATATAGCTACAATGTTTCAGAAGATGATATTGCTCTATTCTGCTTAAACAGTGATTAAATCCTGCTTATTAATATAAAAGAATCCTTTGCTCAGTTTTATTACTATTTATCTGCAATAATAATATTGTTGGCGGAGAGTTATATCTCTCGCTGGGACATGGGTCTCACTCCGTTGGTCACCAACATTTTTAGGTGGACGCGGATGAGGAGGTAGGGATCATACAGTAGAGGGAGGACAATAGCATCAGTGGTAGTAGTAGCATCTCAGGTTGAGTGTGTTGTCTGTCATGTCTTGTAGATATAAGTCCTATGTGTCATCTTTGTACTCTCAGGTCCTTGGAGTCAGTACGTAACAGTTTTATGAATGATATGAGATTTTGGCTTGTATGCCTCAAGGTTTTATGTTGCTTATGTATAGTTTGGCAAAGCAACTATTATATATTATCCTCGAGATGAGATGGTACATGATATGTACAATGTGAACCATGATGTATGTAATACGTTGGTTCCCTTCTTAAGAGTTTCTTGGAAATGGATCTCTTTGCAAATGGTTTTAAATTTTAGTGATTTTTGTTAATCCGCTGCTTATGGTTATTCTGCAATTATTTACTGGTGACGGTTTGATTTGTATGTTGTCGGATCATCACAAAGTTTTGGTATTAGAGCCTAAGGTTCGTTGAGTCTATAGAGACATATGATTAAGGTTGTTGAGTTTGTTCTAAGTGTCATCCAGTTTATCTGATAGTGACTTCTGCTCATATACGAGAAGAAGTAAAGCTTAAAGATGGCTGGATCTCATGAAGAACATGCTACTGAAAGCAGTGTTGCTGCACCAGGAGGAGGTGCAAGGGATCATGCTAGACAGGAACTAGTACCTAAGAATCCCCAACTTGACCAAGCTTAAATAAAAAACCCAGCCTTTCATGCTCTGTTTGGATAGTTCATGAACACAATGATGCATATGGCAAATAGGATGCCGACACCAACACCTAGGGCACCAGCTCCCAATGAGGGGCATGGATCTGGTAAGACCTTTGAGCAGTTACGTCAGGTAGGAGCCACCAATAATGCTAGTACAGCTGACCCACTAGACGCAGATTCATGGCTTACTGAGTTGGAGAAAGCCTTTAGAATCCGCAGCATTCCAGAAACTGAGAAAGTTAAGCATGTTGTGTACCTGTTAAAAGGAAATGCTGGCCACTGGTGGGCCATTGAGGAAAATAAATGACCAGGTGTTGAGGTCGAATGGAGAGAGTTCCGACGTGAGTTTGGCAGTAGATTCTTTCCCAAGACTTATCTGGATGAGAAAATCTTGCATTTTGAGCGGATTAAGCAAGGACCTATGAACATTAGCGAGTATGAAGCTAAATTTATGGAGCTTCTACAGTTTTGTCCACACATGGCTACTACAGATAAGGAGAGGATTCAACATTTTGAGAAGGGTTTGAACGCTGACCTAACCACACCTGCATCTGCTCTAGAGAATAGAGAGAGGTTTGCCACCTTTGTGGAATCAGTTAGGCGGATAGAAAGGTTTGTGACTGAGAAACATGAAGCTAATAGTAGGAAAGTGCATACACAGTTCCAAGGACAAAGGTTTGAAAGTTTTAAGAAACCAAAGTTTTATGCACCAATAGCACCACAGAGGTTCAGTGCTCAGACGCAGTGGACATCCAGCAAGGGTAGAGGCCATAGTCTACCGCCAAGTAGAGCCTGTAGTTCAACATCAATGTCAGTAACAAGACCATCTAGGCCATTGTGGGAGAACAAAGACTATTATAAGTGTGGGAAGCCATGACTTTTGATGAGGGATTGTCCATTTGGAGACAGGGATGTAACCCAACCACCGAGGAAGAGTCAGCAAGGCTCTCAAAGGTAACAGTTTCATAGTGGCGCATGAGGATGTGGACAGGCGTCCCAAGCTGGTTCATCTGCACCCAACAACAGGACGTGTAGTCGGCAACCAACAATGACGAGAGTCTATGCTATGAATCAGCCGGAGGCAGTGGTCAACCGACAAGTCGTGACAAGTCAGATGGAATTATTTCATTTTGATATGTCTTCATCCTGCTCCATATCTATTTTGATTGATCTGAGTGCTACAAATTCCTTTATCACCTAAGAAGTGATTCATGACTCTAATATGACTGTCAGTCATAGAGCAGATAATTTGTTATTAGAAACTCCGTTAGTCGGATCTGCAATGTTGTGGGAGGTATGTTTTTCCTGTGTTCTTTCCTTTTCAGAACACAACATTCAGGTGGATCTTATACCACTTGAGATGCAC
Source organism: Alisma plantago-aquatica (assembly GCA_963693085.1). NCBI lineage: Eukaryota > Viridiplantae > Streptophyta > Magnoliopsida > Alismatales > Alismataceae > Alisma > Alisma plantago-aquatica. Next base: position 617,607,926 of record OY856412.1, on the reverse strand, counting down.
AAGTTTGACATAATTCTTGGGATGGACACCCTAGAAAAGTATAAGGTTGTCTTGGATTGTGGTTCCAAGAAAGCTGTGTTCATAGAGAATGGTGAGACATGGGTCTTTCAAGGGGACAAAAAGATTCTTCCAAACTGTCTAGTGTCAGCTATGGTAGAAGAAAAGTTGATGAGATAAGAATGCTTCACATTCTTGGCACATGTGGTAGATACCAGTCTGAGAGTCCTAGTCTTTCTGAAGTTCTTGTTGTCAGGGAATTCGAAGATGTGTTTCCTGAAGAACTTCCAGACATTCCTCCACCTTAAGAGAATGATTTTGAGATTTATCTAATTCTGGGTATGCAACCTATAGCTCAAACACCTTATAGGATGCCTCCAGCTGAGATGGAAGAGCTTAAGAAACAATTACAAGAGTTGCTTGAGAAAGGATTGATTCGATTGAGTACTTCCTCATGGGGTGCTCCTGTTCTTTTTGTTAAAAAGAAGGATGGGTCTATGAGATTATGCATAGACTATAAACAACTTAACAAGGAGACTATTAAGAACAAATATCCTCTGCCAAGGATAGATGATATGTTTGATTGCATGGTGCAATTGTATTCTCTATGATAGATATAAGGTCAAGATATCATCAGTTATATATCAAGGAGAGTGACATACCTAAATCATCCTTTAGGACAAGGTATGGTCATTATGAGTTTGTAGTTATGTCATTTGGACTAACTAATGCACCAGCTGCATTCATGGAGCAGATGAATAGAATCTTTGGGCCATTCTGTGATCAGTTTGTAGTGGTCTTCATAGACGACATTCTGATATATAGTAGAGATGGTCAGCAACATGAACAACACCCTCGTCAAGCCTTGACATTGTTGAGATAGTACAACCTATATGCCAAGTTTAGCAAGTGCAAGTTTTGGTTGTCATAAGTGTCTTTTCTTGGACACGTTATATCTGCTTCAGGTATTCATGTTGATCCACAAAAAGTGGAATATGTGTTAGAGTGGGAATAGTCCAAGACACCAACTTAGATTCGTAGTTTCTTAGGCCTGGTAGGTTATTACAGGAGGTTTACTAAAGACTTCAGTTCTATAGCCTTACCCCTAACCAAGTTGACCAGGAAGGAAATTCCTTTTGTCCGGAATGACAAGAGTCAACATTCTTTCCAGTTGTTGAAAGAAAGGTTGACCAGTGCACCTGTGTAGCTTTACCCGAGCAGGGAAAGGGATACATTGTTTATTGTGATGCCTTTAAGAATTGTCTAGGATGTGTGCTGATGCAAAGTGATCATGCAGTTTCTTTTGCTTCCCGACAACTTAAGAAACACGAGGAGAATTATCGGATGCATGATCTAGAATTAGCTGCAGTGGTTCACGCGTTGAAAATATGGAGACATTATCTCTATGGAGAAACATATCATATTTTCATAGACCATAAGAATTTAAAGTACATCTTCTCACAACATGAGTTGAATATGAGACAATGCCGCTGGATGGAGTTAATTAAGGACTACGATTGTACAATTGATTATCATCCATGAAAGGCTAATGTAGTGGCAAATGCACTAAGTAGAAAATCATCAACGCCACCCATAGATAAGCACAGTTGAACTCTTTAGTGTGCTTTAAATGAGACATGGTTGTCTCTTTGAGGCAAAACAATGTACAGCTTAAAGTATCTTTGTTAGTTGGATTGTTAGCTGAGATGCATGTGAAACCTACTATGAAGCAACAGATCAAAGAGGCACAATAGGTTGACACTGTGATTTTGCAGATCAGATCAGAGTATGGTAGTGAGAAATGGGATGGTTTTCATGAGTCAGAGGATGAGGTAGTCTGTCACCATGGTAGGATGGAAGTACCTGATGCCAATGACTTAAGAAATCTCGTCATGGAGGAAGCTCATACATCCATGTATGCAATGCATCCATGGAGTACCAAAATGTATTATAACTTAAAAGATATGTATTGATGGCATGGTTTGAAGAATGATGTCGCTAAGTTTGTTATGCGGTGTCTAGTGTGTCAGCAGGTTAAAGCTGAACATCAGAAGCACGCATGAATGTTGCAACCTTTACCTCTACCACAGTGGAAATGGGATCACGTAACTATGGACTTTGTGGTTGGTTTACCCAGAACAACCAAAAGTCATGATTCCATTTGGGTGATAGTTGATAGGTTGACTAAGTCAGCACATTTTCTTCCTGTCAAAACAACCTATACTGCTGAGAAACTGGCACAAATCTATATAGATGAGATAGTTCAATTACACAGGGTTCCAGCTACAATTGTATCTGATAGAGGTCCCTAGTTTACAAGCTATTTTTGGGAACAACTACATAAAGCCTTGGGTACTCAGTTCAAGTTTAGCACAAATTTCCATCCTCAGACATATGGGCAATCTGAAAGCACTATACGGATTTTGGAAGATTTGCGTAGAGCATGTGTTCTTCAATTTGTAGGAAGTTGGGACACACACTTGAGCTTAATAGAGTTTGCCTACAATAACAGTTACCAGACAAGTATTGATATGGTACCATATGAAACCTTATATGGTAGACGTTGTAGATCTCCGTTATGCTGTTATGAAACAGGAGAACACCAACTTCTAGGTCCTGAGTTAGTGCAACAGACAACTGAGAAGATTAAAGTAATACAACAATAGTTGAAAGCTGCCCAGGATAGACAGAAATCTTATGCTGATAAGCATTGTAGACCTCTAGAATTCCAAGTTGGAGACAGGGTGTATCTCAAAGTCTCTCCTTGGAAAGGTGTTCTCAGATTTGGGAAAATGGGTAAGTTAGCTCCAAGATTTATGGGACCTTATCCAGTGAAAGCACAGATGGTAAAGGTATCTTATAGGTTGGAGTTTCCACCTGATCTACATAGACTACATCCAGTGTTCCATGTATCTATGTTGAGAATGTGTTATCCCGATAAGAGTTGGTGTTGCAACCTGTAGAGGTAGAATTAAATGAGGATATATCCTATGTGGAAGGTCCAATGATGATTTTGGATAGGAGAATCAAGAAGTTGAAAAAGAAAGACATAGTTCTTGTGAAAGTTCTATGGCATCACCGTGGCATTGAAGAAGCCACATGGGAGCTAGAGGAAGAGATGAGGAGGAAGTATCCTTCTCATTTCTCTTGAGATTTTGGGGATGAAATCCCTATTAGGGGTTGATAATTGTAACATCCTTGACCTGGGTTATGGCTTAACCCTAAAAGTTTTGCTTAAGTAAGTTGTTTACAAACTTGTTATAATTTTTTGAAAAATAATTAAGACTCTTGTAGAGTTTAAATTTCAAGTTTGAGCTTTTTTGCAAATTGTGTGCATTATATGATAGTTTGGGCATAAAGTGCAATTTACCCAAGATGAGGGGCTATATTGCAAAATGTCACATGTTGAATGTACCTTATGTGTTTTAGCATCATAAGAGTGAGAATGATGTAAAAGGATGGCTTGTGGATAGCCTAAATTTCAAGTTGCAACTTGTTTGAATAATGTTAGTGCATTGTGCACCAATTTTGGTACAAATTGTAATTTACCCAAAATGTAGGGTTGATATGCAAATTACCACCTCTAGAGTGTCCCTACTGCCTCCTAGTATCATATATAGGAGAGAGAAAGGAGGATACACCATGTTTAAATGATTTATGAGTGATGGAACTCTTGGTGATAAAATGACCAAGAAAGGGGTTCATTGTGAAACCCTAACTTGAGTTATATCAAGTTAAAAAGCTTATATATGAGTTCCTATCGGCCAAGGAACCATAGGAGGAGTCCCATATAGTTTTTTTGACTCTTCTCAAAGCCTATGACGTGCAAAGCACCTCAAGGAGGTGAAGTGTATCGGTTTACAAGTTCCTTAGAAAAGTTGTATCGGGTTGTGAATAAAGTGGTGATTTAGTTGATATATTTTATTCAAAGGGATAATTAATGGACGAAAATTCATCCCTAGATTATCCTCAAGAGTTTTGCATGCCAAGATAAATGTTAATGCATTCATGTACGTGTGCCAACCATGCATGGACACGTGGCACCTTGTAGCTCAAATTGATGACACCTCATTTTCACACTTCTTCATGAACAACAAATATATATACCCCTTCTTTCACCCCTTAGTGAAATTTTTTGAATCTTACCAACCTCCTTCCCTAAATTATCATGCATAGGGTTCTTGTATCGTGAAGTAGTGAAGTGGTATCGTGCATAGGGCCTTGGGTATCATCCATAACAAGTTCATATCGACCAAGTAAGGTGGTATCGGCCAAGTAGGGTGATATCGACCATAGTGAAGTGTTTTGATCACAAGTGAGGGGGATATCGGCTAAGGGTGGTGGCATATCGTGCAAGATTAGTAGGGTATCGTGCAAAGGTGCTAAGGAGCAAGAAGAACTCATACTTAACCCTAAGGTGAGGCATGATCATCTTCAACCTTGGGTTGAAGCATGATTTTAGGGTTATGATCTTCCTTTCTTTTCTTCTTCACAAATTGCTTATCCATGGTGATTCTTTGCATATAGAGGATTTTTGAAGTTCATCTTCAACCTTAGGAACGTGGATCTTTGGAGCTTGGAGCTTTGAAGATGTTCTTAAGGTGGGTTATATAACTTGAACCCAATTATATTATTATGCACCTTCAATTTTGTCATACTTGTTGATCTACTTGCAATTTTGATTTATCTTGAATAATTGATGATCCTTTGAGTTCTAAAATCTTCATGGGACTGTTTTCCATGACTTAGAACATTAAGAACAAAGGTTTATAGGTTTATGGTGATGACATCATCAAAGGTAAAGTGATATCTGGTACAAGCACACAAGCAAGCACCTCTAACCCGATATGGTGATGCACCTACTCCCTAAAATGATATGGATATGATTTTATACCTTCTTGCACGATATGGTGCTGTCGTGTACACCTCTTGTGTGATAGGAGGTCAAGCATACACCTCAAAAACGATATTGGGTTAAGCACACACCTCAAACCCGATATGGTGATGTAACCATATATGATAGGAAAATAGATAAACCTTATAACCCCACACCCTTATTGGTTTGCACAATGGGTTGACAAAGGTTCAACCAGTTGTCTATCATGTCACTTAACCCATGGTGAAGAGTAGGTCTAATCCATAAAGGGTTGAAGAGGCATGAGCATAAGGGTCCGCCCGATATGGTGTGGCAAGCACACACACACACCTTAAAACCGATATGGTGTGGCAAGCACACGTACACCTTAAAACCGATATGGTGTGGCAAGCACACACACACCTTAAAATTGATATGGTGTGGAAAGAACACATACACCTTAAAATCGATATGGTGTGGCAAGCACACATACACCTTAAAATCGATATGGTGTGGCAAGCATACATACACCTTAAAACCGATATGGTGTGGCAAGCACACATACACCTTAAAACTGGAATGGTTTGGCAAGCACACACACACCTCATACTCGATATGGTGAAAGCACCTTAAATGAAATGTACTTGAGGGAGTAACCCATGAAGTGTCTTATATCAAGTCATACAATAAGAAGTATGGAGTTTAATAAATAATGATTAAGTAGGTTAATATACCTTGAAGGAAAGGTTGAGACAACTTAATAAAGTATGGAGTAATCAACATCCTAGTAAGGATGAGAGAGAGACTCCTACTTTTGTGAAAAATATGCAATGGGCATACATTAATACTCCTAATATATGTAGGGTACGAGTTAGGTATGATTCTTGATAATGTGATCTTCAAACCCTAAATGGTTAATAAGGGAAACCCTAACCCTAATGTAGGGTGATGGTATGATTTTGAAACCCTAATCGATAAGGAAGGGAAACCCTAAACATAATGAGAGAATAGTGGTATTACCCTTGTATTGCATGGTGTTGATATGTATTTGATGTGGTTGTTATCATGTATACTAACCATGCAGGTGTCATGAGATGATGAGCATAGCCAGGTATGAGCTATGATGTTTTATATGATAAAGATTTTAAATGGGCCTTGTGAGCCATGTGATATTCTTGTGTAACAAGTATCATGTATACCTTGGTCTGAGGACCTAGAGGTAATAGTTACCTGATAAGTGATAACATAGTTCAATGATGAACTAAGGGTTTGAATACCCAGATCCAGTAATCACAATGATGATAATGTTGAGGGATGAGAATTCCCAGTAATGAGATAAGGGATTGAGATCCTAAATGTTATGTGTCCTAAAGATTTTAAAAGTGCCTAATAGATGTATTACACATTTCTTGGTAGCATTTGTCATAATAATTCATGTTTGGAAACTTGACTGATGCTAAAAGAATACGGTAATGCACTTAGTTAATCAGTGGAATCTTATCATGTAGATCCCTGACCATAGATCCATCATCGTTAGCAGATGGTGATGGTGAAACATGTTTTCTCACGGGATCTCCTAGAAAACGCATATTTTTTAATATGTGGGGGTGATGGGCGCGAATATCCTTATGCCCTAATGGAGGAATTGATGTGAGATAAACATTAAATCTCTCAATCCTTCATTATAAATGTGGGGATGGATGTATCAAGAATCTCCCGATGATGATGAATTCTGGATCGATGTGAGATAAACATTAAATCTCTCGATGTCGAAGAGAGTGCAACCATCTTTGTAGCTCTATAGAGAAGTTTCCAGTATACCCTGGAAATCTATGTAAGCAGTTGACATGGTCGTACTTGTGGTCTCACACTGACCGAGATGGCAGATGTCTTGGAAGTCGGGTCTTCCATTGACCTTGTATGGTACCGATGCTTTACGTGGTCGTGGTTAGTTGGAGTATGAGCGGTATAACTCATCTCCTTAGGGCATACGTGTGAATGTAAAATGTAATCAACCGTGTAGCGTATTTGCTTAAGGATGAAATACGAAAATCATTGGTTGATATTACATTTCTTAATGCATCTTAAATGGATAGATGTTATACGTGTTCTTCATATTTCTTATAAAATGAATAGATGAATTACTACTTTATCATATATAGCTGCAATGTTTCAGAAGATGATATTGCTCTATTCTACTTAAACAATGATTAAATCATGCTTATTAATATAAAAGGATCCTCTGCACAAATTTGTTATTGTTAATCTGTAATAATAATATTGTTGGCGGAGATTTATATCTCTCGCTGGGACATGGATCTCACTCCATTGGTCACCAATATTTTTAGGTGGACGCGGACGAGGAGGTAGGGACCATACAACAGAGGGAGGACAACAACATCAGGGGCAGTAGTAGCATCTCAGGTTGAGTGTGTTGTATGTCATGTCTTAAAGATATAAGTCATATGTGTCGTCTCTGTACTCTCAGGTCCTTGGAGTCAGTACGTAACAGTTTTATGAATGATCTGAGATTTTGGCTTGTATGCCTCGAGGTTTTATGTTGCTTATGTATAGTTTGGCAAAGCAACTGTTATATGTTATCCTCAAGAGGAGATGGTACATGGTATGTACAATGTGAACCATGATGTAAGTAATACTTTGGTTCCCTTCTTAAAAGTTTCCTGGAAATGGATCTCTTTGCAAATGGTTTTAATTTTTAGTGATTTTTGTTAATCTGTTGCTTATGGTTATTCCACAATTATTTACTGGTGACGGATTGATTTGTATGTTGTTGGATCGTCACATACCCACTTTGCATGAGTCTTCCACCTTTTTCCCAGGACTTACCTACTCTTGCACAAGTCTTCTTCCTTTAAGGGATTACCCACTCTTCTTGGATCTTCAACCTTTGCCTTATCCTTCACATGGAGAAGATCTTCACCTCATCTTCAACCTTGAAGAAGAACAACAACAACTCCACCTTCACTCAGAGTAGCTTGCTTCACCTTTGCTTCTTTGAGGAAAGGGGTAGGGAAGATGGAATGGAATGAGAGCTTTACAAGAACAAGGAAGTAGCTCTATTACAACTAGCCTATCTTACTCATAATCATGAAATGCTATGTAAGCTAGACAGAGAAAGGGGCTCAAGGAGTTGCAACGCACTCAACTATAGAAAGGACTTAGAATAGCATGAATAAGCAAACTTGGACTGAACTTCAAGGGTTCCTATTTGTAGCTGGGGGTGTTCCCTTGAGTGTGGGATCACTTAAGCGCAAAATATAGCCAATTTCTAAGTTGCAACAGATCTATTCTCACTCAAAACAACTCACCAATGATTATAATCACTTTTTCTACGATTTCTAGACAGTACATTCAGTCAAGTTTCAATAAAGGTAACTCGATCAATCCACTAAATGACAAAGCCAATTTTCAAACTATCGGTTGAGTTTGTTCTGAGAAACTCGACTGATGAGCTAAAATCAATTTTTCTCAGTGATTCATTCGGTAAAGTTATGTGAGTGTGTAACTCGACCGATTGGTCTCTCTAGAAAATCCATTATTGGATCGGTCGAGTTTCCAACTCGGCCGATAAACAACCTGTGAAAATTTTTCTAAATTCACATTTGGGTGATCAAACATTGGAGTTAAGTGTCCCTAGTTTTTTTTATCTTAGTTACAAGTCATATCATCAATTCAAGTGATTAAAAAAATCATCTAAGTTCATTTGGAGTGATTTCCCAAAAAGCACACCTGCATTGCTTTTGACTTGCGCTTGAACAAGTAGGGCTTGTGTAATTTGATCCTTCTCATCTACCTAAAGACTAAAATTAATCTTGAACAAACATGTTAGATACATAGGAATGGAATGGTTAAGTAATTATCAAAATATGGGTAATGTATAACTCTGAAGTCAACATTCTTCTCTAGATGTCTAATTCTTTAACCGAGTCTGTTTTGATCGACAAATTCTTTGACTGATAAAAATCTTATGAAGTGGTATGTAAAATTTTGAAAAGCCTATATAATGACTTTTCTAATAAGTCATATATATCTTAAACGCTTGGTTTTGACAAGGAATTTGGTTTGGGATACGTTGGGTTGATCCATTGCTTGATTTTACATGACTTCTAGGTAGTTGTACATTTTGTTGTTGGAAATGAGTGCATGTGAAAAAAAATCACACACTTGATACATATTCCTTGATACATTTGATACATATTCCTTGATAAACATTTTTCGAGATGTTCTTATTTCCCAAAACACTTACATGACATGTTAGATCTACAAATTAGAATTGTTTGTCATCGTCAAAAGTGAAGAAAAGCTAATGTCCAATTCAGACAACACATCCCACCCAATCAGTGAAAGACTATGACTACAATACCATTTCCTAACAACTTAAAGGCAAAGGAGATTGATCATCAGTTTAAGAAATTTTTGGATACATTTAGGAAACTTCAGATCATCCTACCACTAGTTGCACGCTCTTGAGAAAATTCCCTCTTATGGCAAGTTCTTGCAGGACATTATCAATAAGAAAGTAGGATAGGGGATCTTAATGTAGTGGTCTTAAGGGAAGAAGTCAGTGATTTGATACAAAAGAAATTTCCACAATAGAGACAAGATCTAGGGTGGTTCAACATACCATGCTACATTGGAAGGCTCATGTTTGGAGATGCACTATGTGATTTTGGGGCAAGCATCAATATCATGTCTCTGACTACATTCAAGAAAGTGGCACTTAGAGAGTATAGGACGAACAACATGACTATCCAATAAGTAGGAAATTCAGTAGTGAGGCCATTAAGTATATGCAAATATGTTCTGGTAAAGCTTTATAAATTCATATTTCTAGTAGATTTTGTCATCTTGGAGATGATGGATGACTATGGCAATGAAATACTCTTAGGCATGCCTTTCTATGATACAACAAATATCATCTTGGAGATGAGGCATGGAAGATTGACAATGGGCATCCAAGGTGACCAGTTTGAGATAAAGCTACAAAATTATCAACCACAAGACTAAGAGAGAGTACAATGTCACATGATTCAACAATTTGGTAATAAGGTATCCTTGTTATTGGGGAAAACATTTCTATACATTGCCCATGTTATGACAAAAGTGGACAAGGGTACTCTTCATGTTGATATAATGGAGAATAGAAAGTAGATATCTCTGACAATGGTTGTGATGTATCATAATGATCTATAGGGGTAGGAGTACCCAATAATAGTTTTAGATGCAGTACTTTCTGCAATGATGAATGCATATCCTTAATTACCTTTAGAAGCATGTGTAACCAATTTTATGGACAGATGCACTTGAAATAATTCACTAGACGAGTATGCCTTGTTTCAAAAAGCATTGACATGCTTCTATTCATGAGACAATGAAGATCTTGAACCACCACCACCATCATGAGTACCATTCTTAAAATGTCCTCCTGAGATGGAATGGAAGCTACTACCACTGCACTTGAAGTACACATTTCTAGCAATGGACAATAAACTCCCAATTTAATTTATGCATCACTAAGTTTGAAGGAGGAAGAGCTACTTATAGTTATGAAGAATCATTGGGCGGCATTTGGGTGGCCCATTGCTGGCATCAAGGGGATCTCCCCTAGTCTATGTCAACACAAGATAAGAATAGAAGGAGTGAAACTTGTAGTACAACCTCACTGACATATAAATCCAATCATGGTAGAGATGGTGAAGAAAGAGGTAGTAAAACTTCTATCGACATGTATAATTTATGTTATTTGTGATTCTAAGTGGGTTAGCCCAATCCAGTTTATTTCTAAAAAGAGGAGAATCATGGTCACTAAAAATTCTACAAGTGAGTTAGTCTCAACTAGGTTAGTGACTGGGTGGAGGGTGTGTATTGATGATCACCATTTAAATGCCACCACCTTGAAAGATCATTTTACACTCCCATTCATTGATCAAATTCTTGAGAGGCTCGATGGAAACTCACATTTTATCTTTTTATATGGTTATTCCGATTACAACCATATTTCTATTGAACCATGGAATCAAGTGAAGTCTACCTTCACTTTTCACTGTGGTACTTTTGCTTACCATCAGATGTCATTTGGTCTTTCTAATGCTTCAGTGACGTTTCAAAGAAGTATGATCACTATTTTCTCAGATACGGTGGTGCAATGTCTTGAATTTTTTATGGATGATTTTGTGGTTTATGGAGAGTAATTTTTGGACTCTGTTACCAGTTTTGACAAAGTAAAGTTGTGAGGACACTCATCCCATTTTAGATTAGTAAAAATGCCATATGATTGTGATTGAGGGAAATGTGATAGGACCCAAGGTGTACAACAAAGGGATGGAATATGACCCGATAAAAATAGAAAGGATCTCTAAGATACCTCCACCATCCTCGATTAAGGGAGTTTGGACATTTTTAGGACATGCTGAATTTTATTGATGTTTTATAAAAGAATTGTCAAAGATTGCAAAATTGCTTTTCAAGCTATTAGTGGACATCAAATTTAATTTTTATGACTATTGTTGGAAATCATTTGAGATTTTGAAGGAGAAGTTGATCTTCACACCTGTGGCTCTAGTTTGGAGTCAACCTTTTGAGTTAATGTGTGATGCATTATATTATGTAGTTGGAGTTGTTTTAAAACAACACAAGGATCTTGCTATTTTGGTCATTTACTATATGTCTAGAACTTGTAGTGATGCACAACTTGTTTATACCACCAAGGAGAAGGAACTTCCAGTTTTTATCTTTGCCTTTGATAATTTACACAATATTTGATAGGGAAAAAGTGATAGTGTGATTTGATCATGCAACTATTATGTACCTTTTTTAGAAAAAGGATGCCAACTGAGGTAGATCAGATGGATCTTTCGAATACAAGAGTTTGATTTTTAAATTAAATATAAGGTTGTAGTAGAGAATGTAGTAGTAGATCATTTGTCTAGGTCACAGAGAGTGAAAGAGTCGGGGTTGGAAGTACTTATTGTTGAGGAGTTCCAATTGAACAATTTTTTTCCATGAAAAATAAAGATCCCTAGTTTTCACACATAGTGATCTATTTGGCATCTGGATAAATACCAGATGATAGGTGATATAAAGAGAAGAAGAACTTTTTCCATTCCTTGAGATTCTATGTATAGGATGGCCCTATTTTTCTTAATCCAGTGTAGGGATGGAATTTTGAGGAAGTACATTCCGTAGTGTGAGTTTGAGAGCATACACGCTCACTATCATTATTTAAACATTGGGAAACACCATCATAGCTCAAGAACGATGGCTAAGGTTTTATAGAGTGGATTTTATTGCCCTTTCATTATATAAATATGCTTATTAGTACGTGTAAAGGTGTGAAGCATGTTGACAGTCAGGAAACATATCTACAAGACATGAAATTCCTCTTATAACATTTTAGGAAGTAGAGGTATTGGATTAATGGGGCATTGATTTTACAGGACCATTTGTATCTTCTAATTCTAATCTTTATATTTTTCTAGCAACTGACTATGTGTCAAAATGGGTTGAAGCAATTCCAATCATCACCAATGATGCACATGTTCACTAATAGGAAATTTGGAGCTTTATTGAGAAAACATCTCCAAACCCAATACCAGGTTGTCATGTCAAGTAGGGAAACTAAGATGATTCCAAAAACGACCATTTCAACCAATAGGACTAATTGGAGTATACAATTGAATGATGTTCTAAGGGTATTTAGAATGACTTTCAAGACACATATGGTCATTACTCCCTATAAGATTGTTTACAGATAGGCATGTCATTTGATCATGGAACTAGACCAGAAAGATGAATGGGGTATGAGAAAATCGAAATTTGATCTTTCTAGTGTTGGGAAGAAGTGCAAACTAGAACTGAATGAATTAGACAAGATTAGTCTAGAAGCCTTTGAGAGTTCTAGAGTCTACAAGGATAGAATTAAGATAGTGCATGAACGCCACATTCTCCACAGGGTGTTAATGTCAGGTGAATGGGTTTTATTGTTTATCTCTAGGATGAAATTACATCCTAGGAAAATGAATTCTCAATGAAGTGAACCCTATGTAGCAGTTAAGAAATTCCCTCATGGTGTAGTAGAGTTTAGTTATGGTGCTAAGACTTTTTTGACAACTGGTTATGCCTTAAACACTATTATGGAGGAAAGGTTTTCCATAAGGGGGAGAAGTTGAAGCTTATTGAGCTTCATTGAGATTTTAAGAAAAAAGGAATGTAGAGCCTAAACAGTAGATAAGGGAGCTTATGGGAGGCAACCTATTCATTTCTATTTTTACATTTATCTTCCATTCAAATGCCTCCAATATATTTTTCATATTTTGTCTTGTTAGAATATTTATAAGTATAAAATGCTAAATTGATGCTTTTTTGTTGTGTGTAGACAGGATAAATCTCAGTACCATCAACAACATAGGTGGTGGAAATTACAGGAGAGAAGATTTGAATAGGGAAATCAAAATATTTTGGTACCACTCACAAGAGGTTTTGTGGCACTGAATCCATACTAGGTTGATTTTTGCAAAAACAAAAAATAATACCATCAACATGGGAGTCAGTAGCACCAATAATTCTCAAGGAAAGAACTATGGCCCCAAATAAAAAATTTAATACATCAAGAGGATGCTAGGTGGTAATGACTTGCTCAGCTCCAGAATGATTAGAATCAACACAGAACAATACCACCAAAACATAAAGTTTGTGGCACTAACATAGACATCATAGGCACACAAATTATATATCATTACCACTGACATCTCATTAGGGCCACTGACTAAAAATGCCAGAATCCATAGCATTGATAACAATGTCTAGGATCATCATCGTCAAACAGTTGGTGGCACTAATCCAATCAGGCATTTCAAAAGTCGATACCACTGACATGGATGTATTCGAGGGTCAGTACATCAACAGATCAAAAATTTTAGTATCAACAGATGACACTAACACCCACATATAGATACAGAAGTCGGTACCACCAAAACTTCATGTAAGTGGCACCAAAATGGTGTGAGAAGGAAAGACCACGTCTATATAAGGAGGTGAAAGGGGTGATCTCAAATCACATAAAAAGAATCCGCTGTCATCCAGTAGGCACTCAGCGACCATAGAGACTACATCAAACATTTCAACAACAACAAGTCTACACCAAGCTCTCTTTCTTGATCACTTTTCCCTTTTCTACAACAATGGTGTTAAGGATACCATCTTCCTCCGCAAAATCATCCGAGCAGATGGTCCAAAGACATCTAGGATTTCTTTCCCCAATAAAGATCAGAAGAACATTTACTCTTCCATGATGAAAAGGGACCCAAGCGGTATGGCAACCATGCATTTCTCAATGACATCGCCTTTGCTGACAACCTTTGTCAATTATGCACTGGTAGGATAAGGGGGGAGGTCACATATTCTTTTGTGATTGGCCTACCTACCAAGATATATCTCGTGAGTTTCTTGCAACCATTGAGATGTTCTGCATCAGTGAGCATGAAGAAGGTTGGGAAGAAGGCCAATCTAGATTCCAACTCTATAATATCATTCACCACCTCACTCTGGCAGAGTTCAACTTGATATACAGTTGACCAATGGGTGGATCACATTTCACATTGAGGGACTTCGACTACAACATGATATTGGAATAGATGATGTCCCTTCCTTAAGGGTTCATTGACATCTTGCACCTGTTCTCAGTAACGGACATTGAGCACCCCTTTGTCTGGATTCTGCACCCATACCTGTCATACACCATATTTTCTTGGTCCACTCGGGATCAAGGGAAGGTCCAGAAGGAAGACTGTTTCATTTTGTGGAAATTTATCACTTTAGGAAGGAGAATATCGACATTGGGTAGTTCTTCCTTCATCACATTTTTGCATTGAAGATGCAAGCTAAACGGAAACCCCTAATTTGCTTTTATTTCTTGCCTACATGGCTCACCCTATATCTCTACCTTGACCTTTCTAAGGGTAATGCTTCAAATAATTCCGTGACCCTATAATCAAGCACTCATCTATTGGAGAATGTGACTCTTTCTCTATCGAGGGAATGTACAGGTCTGTGACCCTATACATCACATTTTCATCACCTTATCACCAAGAAGTAGAGCAGGGTGTACGCCTGATACACTATCGATGGATAGATGAAGGAAAGGGATCGACCTGACCCCATCTTCCACTTGAGGTGAGTGTGACAGCTTCGCTGACCTACTGACAACACAGAGGTCATACTAGATGGAGAGTATTCTGAAGAGGAGGAACAAGAAGAAGAACCATCAAGGGATGAGAAAGAAGAGGATATTGCTATGCCTTATACACTGAGGTGGCACCTTCACCATATTCCACGATGCTATGAAACATCCAACTTTGTAGTTCCACCACCTCCACCACTAGGTGATTCTTTCTCTATCGAGGGAATGTACGGGATGTTGTAGTCCATTCAGTAGGGATATCAACAACCCACCTTGATTGAGATTCAGGGTGTCTAGGAGCAACTATTTTAGTAGTAGTAGGAGATCTACTCCAATGAGCGTCTTCTTCTAGCCATCCAGGAGAACTTGACACTCGCATGAAGGACATAGAGTATCATCATCAGCTGCTAGATGACCACTATTGAAGTTAAGAGAACTTTCCTAGCTACCGGCAACCACCTCATATGCTAGATAAACCACCCACATTCACTAGCACTTTCTATCGTCTAGATCCACATATTCCACTGGGAACATTTCAAGCACCACCACCACCACCCTATTGTGTGCATGATAGCCCCATTCCATCTCTTTGTTTAAATTTTGAATATGAGGATATAGTCAAGTTCAAGATTAGGGGGGTTCTGGAATGACATTATCTTATTTACTTTCTATCTTATTTTATATTATCTTATTTGCAAGTATAGAATTGACAATCTATCTAGTGCAATCTTGGAGCTTAGTTTTCATGATTTTTATCTATCATAAAAAAGAAGGTGTTTTGAGCATTTGCAATGAATCCTAAATTATAATGGATCACATCTTAATAAGTGTATTGTGAAAATTCTAAGACAACACCAATTGTAGTAAGTGTTTGAGGTAGTCATCTTGATGACACTTAATATGAATGTAAATCTTAAGTTATCCAAGACTCGTGTATGATGATGAGGTTTGAGCCCACACCAACCAAATAGATGACAAAACCTTAAATGGAATTTTATATAAGGAATTATATATTCATTATGTAACAAGTTTATAGGACATGGATATATCATAGTTAAAAGACACACTTTTTCTTAATCATGAGATTCCATCCAACTTTCATGACAATTCATCCACCACCACAAGATGATCAAGTAGCCCAAATAGTTTCCTCTTGACTACATTGCCTCACAAAATAAGTAGCATGATATCTAGTTTATAACTAAATTAGTTAGAAAAAGAAAAGGAATGTATAGAGATGTGCATATCAACTGGAAGGACAATAAGCTTCATGTAGATTGCATTCCTTTTCTTCATCATTATTTGCATATTTCGCAACATGTATATTAGTAAATTTGTCCAAAAATTTAAGTGAAAGGATGTACATCCATATCCCTCCTGAATGGAAAAGAAAAGCAATGGTATATGTTGGAGAAAGTCTGAGCATACATCATAAATCATGCTGAAATAAAAAGGAATGAAAAAAGGAGAAATCAAATAAATAGGGAGAAAAGTTCACCTTGAACTCAATTCATATATTTTTATGGAGATGGTGAAAATAGGTTATATGTAAGTATTCCCTCTCTGAGAACTCATCATTAGGATAAGACATGCAGTGCATTCACATCATTACACCATTTTATTATGCATTAGGATTCATGCAATTTTCACTTCCTTCATTCTGTAGGTTACATCGTATTTATTTTTTTCATAAATGATTTGGATGTTTCTTGTAATCATATTCATAACCTACTTCATTTCCACCCATTGCTCTATATGGTAGGATAGATAAATGATTGATCCCTACATTCATTTCTATATCGGGAACTACTTCCAACATAGTTTTATAGGTAGATCATAGCAATGTAGATAGAGAATCACATGGCGCATGAAATGTATGCCCTAATGACTATGATGTTGACGTCTCTGTTAATAGTGTTTTATTGATCCAAGGAAGGACATCTTTAATCAACATTTTTTGTCACTTATCAATAGTTATTTGTTCAGGGGTTGTTAAGGTCCAATTTGATCCATCAGGTGGGAGTAATTGAGAAATGCAATTCATAATATTTGTCCCTTACTGACTTATTTCAATAAAGTCAAAATGTTGTGTTGATCGAGGGCAAGAAACATTCATGAATTTGGGATTTTTATTTTTTGAGTTTTAATTGCTTTTACTTTTCCATGTATTCAGTGCATAACTATTCATTTTGGCATAAGTTATGCATTTTTTATTATTATTAGCTTGTGAATCACTATTCCATCAAACATTAAGTATTTTTACCAGATTGTGTTAAATTATCAACTTTTATTTGGTCTTATGTTGGTTTTTCCTTGCTTTAGGTAATTTGAGTATTTAAATGATAGTTTGATGCTACCAATATATATGTTGGTGGTACCAACATGATGTGAAAATTCAACTAGAAATTCTAGTAATCTCGGTGCTACACAGTGAGCATTTAGTGCTATGGACCAGATACTGCTACCGAAGAGTAGAGTCATTGATACCAACATACCACCCAGAAAGAATCAATATTCATGATTTAATGGTTTGGTTCCACTGAAACCCTAGTCTTTAGTACTCACTTTTGTACCCAGAGCTACTCAAAACTCGTAGAAAGCAACTTGGTGATATCGACATACTTTTTTCTAGTACCAATGATTATTAAGGGATTTGAGTTAGCCAACAACTTGGTGCTATCAACATCCAGTCGGTGGTACTGAGATTGTGCAATTAGTGTAGATTGAAATTACAACTGATCCTAGAATTGTGAATTAATGACACCTTGAATCTCACTTAGGAGTTTTTACAATGGAGGAATACATATTCTATCTCATTGCAACAGAGCATAAAGATGGGAGAGGAGGAGACAAAGGTGATCGACACAAGCTGGATACTCAATGAACATTTAGAAGGTGGATTTGCACCTCAAACACTTAGATAGAGGTTTCTACTAGTGGGGATTGTGGATATTGCTTCTCTAATGGTTTTCATTGGTGTTTAATCATTTATATTATTTTCTTCCTCTTTTTCTCTTTGTTTGATAGTATAAATCTTGCGGGGCTATTTCCTTAGGGCCCAGGAATATCTGGATATTTCTTTGTATATGACTTTATTGAATTAATACTATATTTTCATTAGTTTTGAATACAAAACTATAGTTTCTTATCATTGCTTGATCATCATAATGAATATATTACACAACTAATTGCTTCAGGATAGGGATTAGGGGTTGAAGATTCTATATATTTACATAACTTATATCACAGCTCAAGAAAGGGCTTACGACTGTGAAAGCATAACCTAGAGTCATTGTTAATGAACATAGCTAATCCTTACATCTCTATGGAAGTGAGGTTTGTCTTAGTATAGATGGTGTATTACGCTATAGGAGTGGGTAATGCTTTCTACATGTCTTTAGTCTAGGGTCAAAGGTAAATAATTAGTGATGATATTAAGTTAAATGAAACACATACCGTGATGAAACATCAATCGTAAGGAATCCATCCATTTTTTATCACTTCCACTAAATTTAGATTTTATTCTAGATATTAGTTATAAAACAACCAACGAATCACTTTTCTAGGCATAGCTTACTAGGTTAAAAGTAGTAGTAGTTGAAAACATCTCATGGCCATGACCCCAAGAGAACGGAAATGCCAAGATTTGTCACCTCAACTGCCGAGACGACCCCCCTCTATTTCTTTTGTAGGTTCCCTCCACTGCCATGGTGGATGATTTAGTGAAACCCTATGTAGCACTTAGGGTTAGGGAGGAGATAGACATACATGACTTCAAGGCGACAGAAATCAAGACTGGAGGGGAGCATCTAGAATTGGCACTGGTGGGAAAATTGGTTACACTCTGGCCATACAACTTTCACGTGTTGAAAAGAACATAATCAACTCGTGGTCTCTGAAGGAGGTGAGTTTTCGGCAGACCTCAAGCAACCCGTTTGTTATTCAATTTATACACTGGAAGGATAATGAAAAAGTTCTTGATAAAGGCACCTAAAATTTTGATAAGAATCTACTAGTCACAAGGAATATCAAGGAAGAATATACCGTAGAGGCCATCGAATTGACCCACAGTCCCTTCTGGGTTCGATTGTACAACATGCCACTAGGATATCGCTCTGAAGAGGCAATCCCAGTTGTGGCAAACAAAATCAACAAGGTTCTCACAGTCAATCCGAGGGACCTGGGTTGGGGCACATCATGTAGGGTTTGGGTGGAAATAGACATCACCAAACCGATCAGGCAAAAAATAGAAAATCAAAGACAACAAGGGCAACATCGTGGATATAGAAATTTGATAGGAGAGGATGCCAAATATTTGCTTTCTCTATGGAATCAAAGGACACCTCAAGAAAAATTGTAATGGAGAATACAAGTATGATGAGGATGGACAGTCGAGGTTGTGGGGGCCATGGGTCAAAGCGTCACCGATCAAGTGGTGGGCAATTCCTATCAAGGAAGAACTGTTTGGTCATGAAAGTAGCAAGAAGGAACTAAATTTTACGGTTTATCCTAATCCATCTCTTTCTGAAGGTAAAGGAAGTAGCCGAAAGAGCGAGGAATCTAGGTAGAATGGACAACAAAACAACACGAATAAGCAACGAAGAAAGGAGATGGAGGTAGATGTAGAATCAACTCCGAACCCTACCTCTATGAACTTGTAGGAGATGTTCAAGAGAAGAGATGATACAATGGTAGGATATGTGAGGGTGGGCGAAGAAGTAGAGGAGTTGGCAACCTCAGAAGGAAAAGGAGTGAAAAACACAACTGCACTAATGCATAAAGAGGCAGAGCACAGGTTGGACCTAGAGCACAGGTTGGAGGTACCCGAGCCCAAGAAGAAGGAACCAACACCAATGTAGTCATCAACTGAAGATAGAACAATAGCACAAATAGTGATGGATGTTATCGGGGCTAAGGTTGCATTAGCACGATAGGAACTGATTTACAACGAGATGCACTTTAATGATAAAGCCTCACTCACCCAAGCAAACAAGCCAGAGTTCTCAAACACCATGGGTAGAAGGGACAATCCATGAAAAAAAATGAACCAGGGAAGTAGGCAGAAGGGGGCACAACAAGGGAATCCAAGCAGGGAAGCCAAAGGATCAGGTATGCACAAGATCATTGGGAAGTTTAAAAGAATCACCTGACAGGGAGACTAGCAGGAAGGTCCCAAATAGGTATCTCGATGTGTGGAAGTTGTTACATGATCTAAATGCAGACATCTAGGTGCAGAAGTAGAGAGGGAAGAGGAGAAGCTAGAATAAAGCAAAGGGAAAAAACAAGAACAATAGTGGACATGATGGGTGCAGATTGCAAGCAAGTAGTGGGTATTGGGCCCCCTAGACCCGAGGACAACAATGAAAACATTGTATTGGAACGTCTAGGGTTTGGGCCACCCTGGGATGGTTGACTATCTCAAGAGTTGGTGTTAAGTTTGCGGAAGATCAGTTTTTACACATTTCTAGTGTGGAGATTGATGATCGTTCGGTCTATGGTATGTTGTGGGGTGTTGATGTTGCCCCTTGGAAGATCGTCAACTTGATCAAAGAGGTGAAGGAGATCATTGCGGAGAGGGACATTGCTGGATCGTTAGTGCATAAAGTTATCAATTCGATTCCGAAGGAGATAGGGAGATGGGGTATGCATTTGACTGAACCGCTTGTTGTTTCTGATATGAGGGATGATCCTGGTAGGATTAGGGGCATGGTGTTTCTTGAGAAACACAAAACGCCTTATATTGTGTTGCGGAGAGAGAGGTAAGAGGGGATGTGGGCTGGTTGTGTGGCCTAGTGTCTTTTGTGGTGTTTGTTGGTGTGATATATGGGTTTTTTACCTGCTGTTTAGCAGGAGATGTATGTTTGCTTTTTGATTGTGCCCACACGAGGGGAGTGGGGTGAATAGATGGTCCCCTGGCTTATTTAAAAAAAAAAAGATGCCCGATATAGTCTTCGTAATTGATACTGTGTAGAAGTTCAGAACAAGAGTAGGTCAGAAGACGATGTGGATACGACAGTGGCTTTGGAGTCAGCAGTAGAGGGAGATCAGGTGGTTTGGGTTTATGATTGAGAGAAACCAAGGTAACTATCAAATCATTCTTGGATCATCACATATGTGTACATGTCGAGGAGGTGAGATAGGATGACAGTTACAATTTTGTGGGCATGTACGGATGGGAGGCAGTACAAGAGAGATGACGAACATGGGCATCAATGGGAGACATTTACAGAGATACTCGTAGATCGATGGTTTATGGTGGTGACTTCAATGAGAAAACTGTATCACATGAAAAACAAGGGGGTCAACCAAGAAACAAGTGGAAAATGTGAAATTTCAGGGATGTGATTGACAACTATCATCTAATGGATCTGCCAATGCTACAATGTGTATGGGGAGGACTTATTGCATGCATTACTTCACTGTGCATCAGATGTGCCAGTTTGGGCCACAGGGGAGAGGGAATGGCCTGAGCGGCCAGGCGTGAGGGCAATTGTCACACCCACATCCCACAATTACCACTAATCATGAGATTAGGGCATGACTATGAAGATTATAATTAATACAAAGTTCACTTCCAACTTTTCCTTTTTATTTCAAACACTTTGTTTACTTGCATTCCATCACGTAAACAAACTTTCCAAGAGAATTAAACCTTGATTACTCTATCATGATCTCAACATTTATGATACACATCTAGACATTCATTCTTTTTCTCACACTTCCATGTGCATACAACATGACAATCAGATACATTCACTCTTATGAAGGAAACAAAGATACAAAATATCATTTACAATTCTCTCACATCTATACAAGGACCTAGAGTGACATGGACTGACTGAACTTAACTAATCTCATACTTAACTCATGTGGTAGATCTACTCTGATGCTTTGACCTTCTTCAAGTCCATGTGGTTTACCTAAATTTTTGAGTAGAGGGATGAGCCTACTCACTCAGTGAATGAGTACTTGAAAGAAACAGTCTAAAGCACTGATATAATTAAAAATATACTTTTGAGCAACTGATATCAATTATAACAGCAGTGAGCTTTAAGGAGACTAATCATTCACGATAATAAATATGGTAGGATACTCTAGATAATTTATTAAACTGGAATAAAATACAGACTTTACTACATTGAGAAGATCTAAAACAATACAGTTAAATTAACATGTAATGTAAATATTACATTTAAAGAACAACTACTACAAAACTGTACTCAAATGTTTCTTAACTCTTTTTACTTATAAGAAACTCTTTAAACCTATATGATCATATTTTAGCTTATTGCCTGATCATATGCAGTGTACTCTACATATGAAGACTCGTAGTGCACTATGATCTCACCATACAAGACTTAGCTTAAAACTCGAGAAGATAAGCCTAGAACTGAATCCGGGTCGGCTTGACTCAAACTGTCACGTCTGACTAAGGTGGTTAAACAGTTGGCCTTTAACTGGACCTCTCCTTATAGACTGAGTACACAGGGGGGGTATGAGATGCGTTATGGGCCTCATCTTGGTATGCTCTGTGGGTACCTATGGGTTACCATCGGGATCTCTGGTTCATGTTGGGTAACCTATCTTCTCTTAGGAGACTTTCTCAAGAGCTTCGTCTCCCCACACGCTCTGTGGGTGCATTTTGATCCCCTTATACTGGTCGCTGCCAAGATGGATCGTTCCCCCCTATAGTGCAGACATCTGTAGGGGATCTACGGTGTTCAGGGCACCTATGTCTATTATTTTATTATTCTTGGAAAGCTCTTACTATATTGTATCTCTCTATTACTTATTCTGGACTCGGGTATCTCTATGGTACCAAGTCTATTCATCTAAAGCATATACATACAACATGTACTTTCTTACTTAACTTGGCAGAGCATATATTTAACAACACTGTAATATACAGAAAATTCAACTGGTTATGCAAGCAGGTAGACTGAAATACTTAAACATACAGAGTACATGTCAACTGGCACTGATATGTACTCAAATCATGCAATAAAACTATTGATTATATTGATCAGAACTGTTGAATTGAAATCACTGATGAAACTAAACTAAATACTTAACATATTATTTACCCCTTTCTTAGGGTTTCTCCTTACTCATGCACATGTAGCACTTCTCATGTATTCAAACATATATCATGTCTACTAATATAAATATTCTCATTCACTTATCACATGGCTCTCATAAGGATTTCATACGACATAAACATTCACTGAATAAAGACTGCTTAAATCATATACGATCAATATATGTACGAAACCTTGGAACTGAGCTAAATTTAGGTTTCCATGCCATTCACTGAGATTTCATGCATCAAGAATAAAATTGAATGAATAAAGTCTATCATGTCAAGACACTAGTACAAGAATGGTCTATAGCGTCGGTTTTTGTAAGCATGTAGCGTCACTTTTTAATCGACGCCTAAGTGGCCGTCTCTATAGAATTTGCTCTATAGTGTCGGTTTATTTAACCAAATAAAACCGACCTTACAGAGTAAACACCGACGCAAAAGGTTGTAAAAATTCTGACCTAGGCGAGAAAAAAGGAGCCTGTAAGGTCGGTTATTCGAAACAAACCGACCCTGTAAACGGTCTCGGTCGAGAAAATTGTCGACCGAAAACATTTTCAGTCGACAATTTTCTCGACCGAGACCGTTTACAGGGTCGGTTTTTTGGAATAACCAACCCTAAATATTGAATAAACATTTCAGTGTACCCTTCGGTCGAGAAAATTGTCGACCGAGAGAGTTTACAGGGTCAGTTTTTTTGGAATAACCGACCCTAAAGATTGAATAAACATTTCAATGTACCCCTCGGTCGAGAAAATTTTTGACCAAGTGATTTTACAGGGTCAGTTTTTTTGGAATAACCGACCCTAAAGATTGAATAAACATTTCAGTGTACCCCTCGGTCGAGAAAATTGTCGACCGAAAATATTTCAGTCGACAAACTTGTCGACTGAGGAGTACACTGAAAGTGTACACTGAATTCAATCTTTAGGGTCGGTTATTTAAAAAACCGACGCTAGAAGTTATGATTTTTTTTAAAATTTCTACAGAAATTGATATAGAACAGAAGAACAAGAAGATTCATATATTCTGGGAGAGGGGAGCATTGATGCTCAACCGTCACCATTTAAAACCACACATTCATAACAAAAATGATTCGTAATCACATCATAATTTATAAAATGATAGAGTGCAAGTCTGAGATGACAGATACAAAAAGTAAATATATGAAAGAGTACTCAAACCACATACATAAATGGAGCCGACATATTTAATCCAATGCTATATCGACTTCATTTATAAAAGACTCTGACCACTCTTCTCAGAATTCATCCAAGTCCACATGTGTGTAAGGTTGAGTTGTAAAGATCTGTAACAGAAAATGCACATGCTAATATTTTATAAAATGACTACAATCACTTGTAAATTTATGATGTTATTCTTTATTACCTGACTTATAGTCTGAATGTCGTGTGATGCTTGTTTGACAATAGCTTGCATATATTTCATTACATAGTAGCCACAAGCCCAGTCATTATTTTGCATAGGACACTACAAATAACAAATTATACTTAATGTTAGTAAACTACTATAAACAACAATTGAGATAAGAGTATAAGAGTTGACATATTACAGTTGAAAATTAAAACATATAAGAGTAAGAAGTTGTCAAAGTAGCTACCTTGACATTTTTCAAAGTCAATGTCTTTAATTTTGTGGGTATTTGTCCTCCAGCTTCACGAAAAGCCTTTATACCCCTATCAATTAAACGATAGTTGGTAAAATAGAAATTTTAAATAGAAATATCATGTTGAAGCATTGATTAAATTTATGCTTACTCCATAGATGGCAATTTCAGTTTGTGACTCCTTGTTGTTTTACCCATTGGGTCAAGATAATAAAGATTCATCAATTTTGGGGCAATCACCACTAATTCCCAATGTCTAGATCTGAGAAAGAATAAAACAAACATTAGAATAAATAATTTTATTCTTTATTAAAATTATATTGAATAATAATACTTATTGGACGTTAAAAGGAATTAGGATAATTTCTTTCCCCTCACTAGCAAAATATTTGAATGCATCAGAGAAGTACTCATTCACATCCTCAATATGTGTCTCCACCTTACTAGTGACCGAAGGAACTAAGAATCCAACATTCTTTATATCAAAGTTTGTGACCTCGGTATATAAATGGTTGTTAAACATTTGTAATTATTTTCATATGTAGAAATAAGCTAAAAATGTGTATTGGAATTTTCTATATATATTGATAGATCCTTACCTTATCCATACTTCTATTATCAAAGTGTTCAACCAATCATTCCGGAACAACTCTATAATATCATCAAGAAAAATAAAATTCTCAAAGTCCCTCCCAACTGCATCTTGTGTTAAATTGACCAACATATGTGATCCCGATCTTTGGTAGGATAAGTATCGACACAAACATTTAGATTTGCTTCCCAATTCGTCGAATTTAGTTTCGGGAATGAAAGATGGATTGGGCATAGGAGGACAAGTACTAGAAGTTTTACTTTTTGGTTTACAAACCTGTTAATTAAATTACATACTTATATTACAGGAGTTCATATATGCAGTCAAATATGAAAAATATGGTAGAAATAAGGTATACCTTGTCATTGATAACCAAGTGTCTAGGTCAACCCACCATAGCACCCTCATCTTCTTCAACTGTACTATATTCAGGATTAGGTATGGGTAGTGGTTTGTCCCCCATTCCGTCATACACAAGATGGATGGACACA
Organism: Alisma plantago-aquatica; assembly: GCA_963693085.1. Taxonomy (NCBI): domain Eukaryota; kingdom Viridiplantae; phylum Streptophyta; class Magnoliopsida; order Alismatales; family Alismataceae; genus Alisma; species Alisma plantago-aquatica. The sequence goes on along the minus strand of OY856412.1, from coordinate 617,582,086 downwards.
CGGCAAATGTCATCAGTAATTTGTTGGCAATGCAATGTACCACCAAGGTTGTACACCTTGCCTGCTGCCACAACATTATATTCTGGAACCTCCACTGCAAGTTTACAGTTCATACCAGCCTAGATTGAAATAATATAAGTTATATAAGAAACAGTAGAACAGATACATGTTACAACTATATATATTATCATATATTTATCATACTAATAACACAACATATAGAACAAAAACTTACTGCAGATTGTTGTGGTGGGTCATCGGGAGTGCTCTAATGACCTTCTACAACTATAGCATGGGCTTGTACCTCATCATTGGAGAGACGTGCAGTATGAATAGGTTGAGAAGGTTGAGTAGGCTGAAATGAAGACATTATTTCTTTTACTTTCTGCGGTACTAATTCTTCAACATACTCATGTGTAAGACCTCCTGCACGACCTCTTTTAGATTGCGAAGGGCCAAAATAAGACTTGAATCCTATGCCAGCTCCTAATCCCCTAACACGGCCAGGATGCTCCTTCATACCAAGAGCAACTGCTAGTTCATCCATGTAGCCAGTTGGGATGAACTTTCCTTCCTTCCTTTGCTCGTGGAGATCAATCTATTCATAGTTAATAAAAATATTAAATCACAATATCAATTAGATATAAATGAATCTAAGTTTGTGGGAGTTACTCTTTACTTAGTTGGGATAAACCTACCATCTTTTGTGCCACCTCCTTAGTTGCAGGGTTGACAATTTCACCGACTCGATTCTTTCTAGCATCAATCCATGTCAAGTGTCGGGGTGGTCGCTCAACTTGAGTTGTACTAGATTTTTCTCCAGAATATGATTGCTTCTCTTGTAGTTGGCGGTGGAAGGCATAACCACCGGGCCCCGAGCGATGGTCATGCACATTTTTAGCCCGTCTTTCCTTTTGAGCCTGGTGAATAGCCTGATCATTTAAAATGAGGTATTGCAATTTAGACTTGGCAAACATGTATAAAAAGATTCACCTACTTAATTGTATAAAATTAAATATTCATACAATACATCACAATCTTTATTACCTGAAACTCTTCCGATCTCCTAGCTGCAACAAATCTTTCCCACACCTCAGGATCTATAAAAATATATACATATGTAGATTTCTTGTTTTGTTTAGGACTATTTATAAATTCCCTTACAAGATATGTCTTAAAACCCCTCCATCGTACACCACAATGTTGTAGCACTCTTTTCTTGTGATCTTTTTCATTTAGATGAAAAACACCCTATACATACAAAAGAAGCAATTAATAATGTTGTTTTGAAAAAGAATTAATTCCAAGCAAACTAAATTAGAATCAATATATAAAAAACATATTAAAATAATATCACTTCCACTCACAGATATATCTTTCCATAAGAGGTCTTTTCTGGCATTAGGAACATCATGCCAATTTTCTATATATATTGGCACCTTACTGCGCGCGGTCGCCCCTACGTAATGCTTGAAAGCACTATCATGTTCCCCAATAGGTGCTCCTGTCATATCAAACTGGACTGGCAATTTATCCCCTTTAGCCCTGAGCTCCTGCAGCCTACGCATCAATATAGGACCTCTAATTTTCTTAGCATCACCACTACCATCCTCATGGTGCTCATGCTCAGAATGTTCATCTTCACTCGCCATTTTAGAACCTGCAAGTATACATGATAAAAAAAAAGTGATAATAAAAGCACAAGTGATAAGGTATACATGATAATAAAATAAATAATTCAAAGAATACATGACTTTAGTATTGGTTGAGTTGTTAGTCAAGGAAAATTCCTTCAGCATGGTCTTGACGTTTATAATATTCATCGGTGTTATCTTCAACATTTACACTTGGCAAACCAATTGAGAATGGACTGGAATCATCATACTTTTCTTAGTGTTCTTCTTCATTTATAGGATCTACAGTAAACTGTCTTTTTCCATTAAGAACGACAGACCAATTTTTATTTGTTGGGTCATCAATATAGAATACTTGTTTTGCTTAGTTTTCCATGATGAATGGCTCATCTTTGAAACCAATATTTTCAAAATTCACCAATTTGAAACCCAACTCATCCACGAAAACTCATTTGTTGTTGTCAACCCAGTTACACCTAAATATAGGAACTCGAAAATTTGTGTAGTCCATTTCCCATATGTCCTCAATGACGCCGTAATATGACATCTCAGCTTCGTGTGGTCTTTTATCTTTGGCACTAGCAAAATACAATGAACAAGCTTTAACAGTGACCCCACTATTTTGAACTACACTACTTTCATCTTGACGCTTTGTGTAGTATGAAAATCCGTTAATGTCATAACCTTCATATGACATGACATCCATTTTTGGCTTAAAGGCGAGCCATTTTATTTTCTCAACAACATTATTTGGTGATTCAGATAGTTGATTAAATACTTTCTCTTCAAACCACCTAATAAATGTTCGATTATTCTCTCTTGCAAGCCACATTGAACTGGATCGCAGATGATTTCTCTTGATAAGATCATTGTGTTCTGTGATGTAGCTACTAACTTCATCGATGTTGTGTAAAATATACAAATGCGCTTGTTCCCACAACTCACGACTGATTCCTTTCACTCGTCCTCCCAGAGTTCCTTTGCCACAATAAGATCCAGTGTGATGGGAATTTTTTTGATCGCTACAAGTTTCATTGCAATTCAAAAAATCATTACAAAAGTCCATCACCTCTCTAGCCACGTAACCCTCAACAATATTCCCTTCAGGACGATAACGATTCCGAACATCACCTTTAAAAACACTCATGTAGCGTTCAAATGGATACATCCAGTGTAAGAAAATTGGACCCAACATCTTCACCTCCCTTGTAATATGTACTACAAGATGAACCATGATATCAAAAAATGAAGGAGGAAAGTACATTTCAAGCTGACACATGGTAACAATTACATCTTTCTATAATTTATCGAGAGTATCAGGATGTATCACTTTGTTGCATATTTCATTGAAGAAGAAACAGAGTCTTGTGATTGCAAACCTTACATGCTTCGGCAATATAGATCGAATAGCCACAGGTAAAATTTGTTGCATTAAAGTGTGACAATCGTGAGATTTGAGACCTATCAATTTCAGATCCTTCATTGATACCAATCTATGAATATTATAAGAGTATCTTTGTGGAACCTTAATATTATACAAGCACTCACAGAAAGTCTTTTTCTCTTTCTTTGACAAAGTGTAACAAGCCGGTGGCAAGTATGTGTGGCGACCCCTGATCTCCACTGATAATTCTTTTCTAACACCCATTAATTCTAAATCTTTTCTAGATTTGATGTCATCTTTAGTCTTTCCTAGTATGTTCAATAGCGTACCGATGATGCTATCACAAATATTTTTTTCAACATGCATGACGTCAATGCAGTGTCTAATTGCCAAAGATCTCCAATAAGGAAGATCCCAGAATATTGACCTCTTCTTGTATAGAGATTTGTCACATGCGAGTGTATGACTACTTGAACTCTTTCCAAATTCATTAACAATATGTTTCACCCTATCATATACATCATTTCCTGGTATAGGTTTAGGAGCACTTCGTTCCTCAGTTGACCCATTAAAGGTTTTGCGTTGCCTTCGATAAGGATGCACTGGTGGGAGAAATCTCCGATGACCAAGATATACGATTTTACCACCATGTTTCAGTCTGATTGAATCAGTATTTTCCTCACAAACAGGACATGCTTTGTATCATTTTATGCTATATCCAGACAAATTTCCATAAGTTGGAAAGTCATTAATCGTGCAAAATAACATAGCACGCAAACTGGAGATCTCTTTACGTGAAGCATCATATGTCATAATACCTTCTTCCCATTGTTTCATTAGGTCATCAATTAGAGGTTGAAGGTAAACATAAATATCATTTCCAGGTTTCTTGGGCCCTGATATTAATATTGACAACATCACATACTTATTTTTCATACACAACTAAGGAGGAAGATTGTATATAACAATCATAACAGGCCACGTGCTATGTTGGCTGCTTAATGTACCATAGGGATTCATTCCATCTGTATAGAGTCCAAGTCTTAGGTTTCTTGGTTCTTTACCAAATTGAGGGTATAATAAATCAATTTTCTTCCATTGTGGTGAATCAGATGCATGTCGTAGGACGCCATCATCATTGACCTTTAACTCCCCATGCCAAGACAAATTTTGCGCATCTTCTGTATTAGAAAATAAGCGTTGAAATCATGGTATTATTGGTAGATACCACATCACCTTGGAAGGAGAGCCATTTTTAGCCTTAGCTGAATTTGTAGTCTTATACCTTGATGCACCACATTTTGGAAAATTTATCAAATTACTATAGTCCTTCTGAAATAACACACAATCATTTGGACATGCATGAATCTTCTTAGCCTCCATTCCCATTGGGCATATTATTTTCTTTGCTTGATATGTTGAAATAGGAAGCTCGTTGCCTTCAGGAAGAATTTCCTTTAACAAAGACAACAGTGAAGTGAAACTCTTATCGCTCCACCGATTTTGAGCTTTAAGAGTATATAATCGCATCACAGCACTCAACCTCGTGAACTTAGTACAACCCTTATATAATGGTTTTTCAGCATCATGGACAATGTTTGCAAATAAAGAAGGTGGATCAATGACATTGTCCCGACAACTACGTAGAATCTCATCAACCATATCATCCTGAATCTGGTCATCTTGAATCAGTTCATCATTAACATTATCATCATAATCTATATCTTCTATGCCACAACTATTAGTATCGACATTTTCTGATCCATAATTCAATTTCTCTCCATGCCAATACCATTCATTATAACCTTGTATGATCCCATTGCATATGACATGATTCTTAATTTCCTCACCAGTATCAACTTTCAAATTGTTACAACAATTTCTACATGGACAATATAGCCTATCTGTAGGTAGTTTCCTATGTTCCTCAGCAAATCTGATAAATTCATCAAGACCTTTGGCAAACTCTGGACTGCAACGGTTCTTGATAGACATCCAACTTCGATCCATTTTCTATATCACATTAAAATTAATTATAAAACTAATAGTTTAATATTGATACTATAATAATATGTAAGTTTTTATTGATAGGAAGTTAATTTTATATACTAAAGTGTACCACCTATACCATTTTTGAATATTTAATCTCACTAGAAACTGTATAATGTATGTTTAGTTTTGAAGAAAATTTCAGCAGCATTTCCCCTAAGTTCTCCAAGTACCCCGATGTAAATGGCAAATAACCACTCACATATGTACCCAGAGAACAAATGAAGAAATCCTACTGAAATAATCTACAAAACTAAACATACATTATATAGGTACATCCTAAGTGAGATTATAAAATCCAAAAACAGTCCCAAACTGGGGACTATCCAAAGTTTACTCCTAATGAGTAAATTTTGAACGGGTTTCTAAGTTAATATATAAATGCATCAACCCTAAAGTGTCAATCTAAGAGTACACATGTCTAATCTCGTATTAATTTCTAGAATTTATATAACTATTACATATGAAAAAAGACATGTTTTTATTATTGGGTTATCAAATCATATAAAATGAAAAATACTTGTACAAATTAGCAAAGTAAGGCCGTTTCCAACAGTCCAAAGATTGAAATCATTATAATATTCAGAACTATTTGTGAACATTACAACAAATATGATTAATACATTTATAGCTCACACATAAATAAAGAGCAGGTCCACTCTCGGTCGTCAATTAGTTGACCGAGTGTCCATTTGCGCGCAGCGTCCAGGTCCACTCTCGGTCGACAAATTTGTCAACCGAGAGTGGACCTGGACGCTGTGCGCAGGTGGGCACTCGGTCGAATAATTGTCGACCGAGAGTGGACCTAGACGCAACCATGGCGTCAGGCGGGAATGAAGGAAGGCGGGAACGAAGGAACGGAAGAGGAGAACTTACTTGGAAATGGCGGCGACCTTCTTGGAGGATGAGACGACCTTCACGGAGAGGCGGCGACCTTTGTGGAAGAGTGGAGAGGCGACGACAACGAGCTCTATTTGGCGGCGACGGTGAGCTCTATTTTCTGGCGACGACGAGCTCTATTTTGTGGCGCGGAGAGTAGCAACGGCCCAGACACCACAATCCTTTGGTGGCGCGGAGAGGTGGCACAGCTTCACGAAGAGGAGGCAAGGGCTTCGCGGAGGGAATGACACATGAAAGCAAAGGGTTTCACGGCGCCGCGGGAGAGAAAAATAGAACATAAAGGTTTTTGCGGGAGGAAGAAAGGGTTTCATCTTTTTCACTTAGAGAAAGACATGTAGCGTCGGTTAAACAAAACAAACCGAAGCTACAGATAAGCGGTGCCCGTGTCGTGTTATTTAGAAACACTCAAACTCATTCTCGGTCGACGAATTTGTCGACCGAAATTCTATCGGTCGACAATATTGTCGACCGAAAAGTCCTCTAGGGTCGGTTTTAAGGAAATACCTGACGCTACAGGTGCTTATACGAAGGAATCTGGCTCCATCTCAGTCGACGATTTTATCAACCGAGCTTGTATCGGTCGACAATATTGTCGACCGAAGAGCCCTCTAGGGTCGGTTTCAAGGAAATATCAGACGCTACAAGTGCTTATACAAAGGAAATCTGGCTCCTTTCGGTCGACAAATTCGTCGACCGAAAAGGAGCCATATTTCCTTCGTAAAAGCACCTCTAGGGTCAGTTTTTTCCTTATAACCGACCCTAGAGTTTCTTATACATGTGTGAAAAACTAAACTGGATCCTAAGTTTATCTCGGTCGACAATATTGTCGACCGAAGAGGATTTTAGAGGTGCTTATACACGTGAAATCGGGCTCCTATGCGGTCGACGATTTGTCGACCGAGACACATTCGATCGACAAATTCATCGACCGAGAAGAGCTCTAGGATCAACTATAAGGAAAAAACCGACCCTAAAGTCCTTCTCGGTCGGCAATATTGTTGATCGAAAGTGTCTCGGTCGATAATATTTTCGACCGAGATTAACCCTGTTTCAATGTTTTAAATTAAGTATCAAGTGTTTGTATGAGTGTGCAGTTGTGACACTACTGTAGGGGATGACCTATCTAAGTGTTGTAAATGGCTAGGTAAGATCTAACGCTTGATTTACATGATATCTAAGTACTTGTACAAGATTTTACATGATATCCAATATAATCATTTTGTATGACTCTTTAGTTCTCCCCCTTAATTTTATGCTATGCTCCTCCTTAAAGAGATATTTAATTTTAAAACCAAGTGATGCTTTGTCAAATTTAGCCATAATTTATTTTTCAATCATTTGAAATAACAATATTCTTATATAACATGTATATGTCCAAATGAAGCCATGGAAAAGACTTTTATTCATAACAATTTAATGCCCATAAACTTTATAATTAAGATGAAGCATGACATACTTGCTTTATAAAAAGATATTCATTAAAATCATTACAAAGATATCTCATAATCTCACTAAAAAGACCAAAGGATTACATCAATGTCTGGGTCTTTTCCAAGAAAGGGCTCAGCTCCATAATATTTGACCAGTGTCTGCCACTCCAAGGCACCTGTCATGGTTAAGGAATAAGCCTCCAAGTAGGTGGGAACACGATCAAAGTGAAAGTGGGAAGCAATGTCTTGAAGTTGAATTGGGGAAAACTGAGTATGTGTGAGATCAGGAGATGGTGGAGGTGGAATTTGATAGTAGTTGTAGGAAGGATTGTATGGATTTATCATGCCAGGATTAAGGGAATAGGGATATTTATCAGGTTGGTTAGGAGAGAGAGTTTGCATCCTTTGGTTTAAATAAGTCATGGCATGGTGATTATAATCCAATTGCCTACTTAGGTGATATTGGGATCCAGCAATGTATGTCAAGGTGTTTGTAATAGGATCATGGGGTAGGTTGGTAGGAGGAGGTGGTGGAGGTATGTCTTGGGTGGATGTCTCCCCATCAGTCCTAGCCCTTTTGTGGCCAAAGTCGATTCCCATCTTTTCCACCGTATTTTTACTTATCTTTTGGGGTTTTCTATCCCATGTGTAACCTAAGTCGTCCTCAATATTCTTCTTAAGAAAATGTTGAGTGATTTGGCATACAAAGTCAGCATAAGGTGGATTTCTAGAAAACTCAAGCATATTCTTAAGGATGATACGAATAAAGTTTATGGGAATTCCTTTGAGAATGGCATAGATAAGGTACATACGAAAGGTGGGTACTTAAGATTTGTTTGCTCTAGGATGGATATTGGTGGAAACAATGAGATTTATGATCCTAGCTTCATGTTTTAAATTTATGGCATAATAGGTACCCCTATCTTCATGACAAGTCATATTTGATTGAAAGATGGCTCTTTTGACATCACTAAGGCTAGTTGTAGTGTCATCTTGGGAGAGTTTGAGTTTGTTGAGTGGATTTCCTGTGGTGAGATCAACAAAATCTTTATATTCTTCTATGTCTATGTCAAGCATATCAAGAATACCCTCCTCAGTAAAATGGAATCCATACCCACCAACCGTAGAGGAGAAGGAATCATGGTCAGGATGTGGGGTTAAATTGGCATAGAATTCATTAACTACTTTGGAGGAGTAGGAATGGAAGGAGGGATTTAGAAAATCAGTCAAATGTTGCACCTCAAAGAGTTCCTCCAAATCGACAATGCTGTGGAAGTCCATGACGTCGACTGGCCGTCGTGGAAGAGGTGTTCTTGAGGAGAGCCTGAGGTAGCGGTCGCCTGCAGCTGCGTCGTTGAAGGGGACGTCGTTGATGAACGGCAGCATTGGAGAGGCCGTCCTTCCTTTCCTACCTACAACTTGCTTCTTTCCACGCATTGATGATGAAGCCATTTTGTTGCTTTGAAGTGGAGAAGTAGCAAGCAAGACTTGGATGTAGAGAAGCTAAAGATTTTCACAAGAATACACTAGAGAGGAGCTAGAGAAGTGAGAATGTGAAGGTGTGAAGAAATGGATTGTTTTGGGTGCTATTTATAGCAAAACAGAGCCCATTTCGGTCGACAATTTGTCGACCGACGCCCGCAACGGTCGTCTCCCGGTCGGCCAACGGTCGATCGAAAAACTAGCCGTTATGACGTTTCTAGCCGTTGCGACGGTCGATTTTCTAGCCGTTACGATTTTTTTTAATTTATATTTTAATTAGAATATTTCCTTTTTAATTCAAGCAAATGGAGGTTCACAGGGTTGGCCTCGGTCGACGAATACTTTGACCGATAATCTCGGTCGACAAATTCATCGACCGAGAAAGAGCCAGATTTCCTTCGTTTAAGTACCTCTAGGGTCGGTTTTTTTATTATAATCGACCCTAAAGTCCTATTCGGTCGACAATATTGTCGACCGAGATAAACTTAGGATCCAGTTTAGTTTTTCACAAGCATGAACTAAATTGGAACCAAAATTCATCTCGGTCGACAATATTGTCGACCAAATAGAATTCTAAGGTCGGTTATAAGCAAAAAACCGACCTTAAAAGTTGCTTATACACTTGAAATCTGACTCCTTATCGGTCGACGAATTTGTCGACCGAGATTATCGGTCGAAGTATTCGTCGACCGTGGAAAGCTCTAAGGTCGGTTATAAGTACAAAACCGACCTTAGAGGTGCTTATACATGCGTGAACTAAACTGGATCCAGAATTGATATTGGTCGACAATATTGTCGACCGAATAGAATTCTAAGGTCGGTTATAAGCAAAAACCCGACCTTAAAGGTTGCTTATTTACTTGAAATCTGACTCCTTATCGATCAACGAATTTGTCGACTGAGATTATCGGTCGAAGTATTCATCGATCGAGGAAAGCTCTAAGGTCGGTTATTAGTACAAAACTGACCTTAGAGGTGCTTATACATGCGTGAACTAAACTAGATCCAGAATTGATATCGGTCGACAAATTTGTCGACCGAGGAGCCTTTAGGGTCGGTTTTAAAGGAAAAACCGACCTTAGAGGTGCTGAACCGAGGAGGACTTTAGGGTCGGTTATAAGGAAAAAACCGACCGTAAAGGTGCTCATATACGTGAAATCTAGCTCTTATTCGGTCGACGAATATGTCGACCGAGGAGCCCTTTAGGGTCGGTTATAAGGAAAAACCGACCCTATAGATCGAGGCGCGAAGCCAAAATCAAGCAAATTTTTGCCGCGGGAAACTTGTAATTGACTTTCTAAACCAATTGTCTATAAGGTCGCTTATTTTATAAAAACCGACCCTATAGAGATTCACTACAAGGTCGGTTATTTTAAGAAAAGCGACCCAAAAGGTCTTAAGTGGTGCCCGCGTTTTTTATAGACAAGGTCAGTTATTTGGAAAACCGACCCTATAGAGATACACTACAAGTTCGGTTATTTTAAGAAAAGCGACCCAAGAGGTCTTAAGTGGTGCCCGCATTTTTTATAGACATATAATGTCGGTTATTTGGAAAACCGACCCTATAGAGTTACACTACAAGGTCAGTTTTTTTAAGAAAACCGACCCAAGAGGTCTTAAGTGGTGCCCGCATTTTTTTTAGACATATAAGGTCGGTTATTTGGAAAAACTGACCCTACATGTAGTGACGTTATAACCCATTTATGTACTAGTGAGAAAATCCCTTCAAATGGATTTCAAGATATCTATTCGTAAATATCCAACTTTCCTCACATCTAGGGTTTCACCCTCTTTACTGAGATATCAAAAAAACACTATTCACCTTAAATGAAACCCAAGATAGTATCTGACATATATGTACTATGAATTCAAATAAACAATCATTCATAACCAAGGGGATCCAGATAAACAAATTTCTCTATTTAATTATACAGCAATTTCAGTCATAGACAAATTCCCTATATTTCAATTTACTCTTATAAGCTCTGCAAATACTTTGGGAAATCTCATTAGGATGTATTTTATACATTTCTAATATTATTTTATCATCTGAAATTCATCCAAACATAGGAAGATTCCATTTCAAATCATTTTGCAACAACTTAGATCAAACAGACAATTCATGGTTTGTAGTCGCATACTAAGCAATTAAGGATTATGAATGATTTAACCAATTTTCATGCAATATACTATTTAAAGGAAGTTCCCACTCACCCTAAGGTGTGAAAACACCTTACAAACGCAGCTCATCCCTAAAAATCTCAATCTCATATCAAATCCCTAGCAATTCACCTTATTCTTCTTCCTTTCAACTCGAAAACCCTAAAAATGAGGGATTATGAAGAAAGAGTGAGAAAAGGGGAAGTTTTGATACCATTTCAGATCAAATCAGAGGAGGGATGGAATCTTGACATGTGACAGAAGATTCACCATGAATGGCTATGCAAAGAAGCTAAACTTGATTTCATCATGTCTCAGATAGAGAAACCCTAGATCAGCAATTCCACCTCTTTCTCCTCTAACCCGAACATTCCCTTTCTCTCTAGGATTTCATTTCTCTGGATTGAATCATGAATTATGAGATCTTCTAGTGTGTTAGGTTGACCATATAGAGCAATTGATATGCTTGGGTCAATTGCACATTGACCCCTCACTATACTTTCTCTTATTTCAGCTGAATTTTTTGTCATACAAATGTTACTGTAATTCATCTACTGAATAGCTAAAAAATCCTCCAAAAATTAAGAAAATTTTATATGTTTTTTATGATTGAGTTTCAGATCCCCAGTAAAAATTTCAGATCATTTTGAGTTACCAATAAATAAGTAAAAATCAATTACTACACTTCTATATTACAGTCAGCAGCATGGTTGGTCGAGTTCGAAACTCGACCGACAAATAGGTTACACATTCTCCAAAAATTCTGATATTTTACGGTAGTATCTATATTTAAGATATCCAAATAATATCCAAATTTGAATTCAATTAGATCTACAATAAAATACTAAAAATCATTTAGTGAGACATTATACTTATCAAATTTTGTATTCATATATCATCAAAAACCTAATGTGGGCCGATTAGGGTTATATTTCTCAAACCCTAATTTCTCAAAGTAAAAGCACACTTAAAGTTATTATTAGGTATAAAACATCATAATTGAATTATAATCATTAATTATATTTATGAAATGATCAATTCAATTTAAGCATGTAATCATCCAGGTAAACCCTAGTTAACCAATTAAGCTCAGATGCGGTCATAACATCAATGTATTTCATTAGAGGGCTTCTGTGAATGGTGTGGATGGTGAGAAACAAGCACATCTTCGAACCTCATAGGCCTTACATCCCAACAATCACAATGGGTTTTATGACATTGGTGACCGATTATGTCTGCCACACGGATGCGGTGAACGTTCAAGGATGTGAGGTAGCACCACCCTCTTCGACCACCTGGAAGAAACCTCCATGGGGAGCATCCAAGTTTAACTCAGACACTAGTGTGGTATCAGGAAAACAGGGTGGTTTAGGTGCAGTCATAAGGGATAATAATGGACACATCAAGGCCACATATCACTGTAATGTGGATCATTCATTCTCAGTGCTAAGTGTGGAGGGAATGACGATTCTACGGGGCATACATATGGCTTTGGACTTGGGGGGAAGGATCTGATGTGGAAACTAATATCGTTGTCAAGGTACATGATGTAAAGTCAGGTGGATGGGGTAGGGGATATGAAGACTGAATTGTCCAAAACATTTAATGCTTTATCTTTAGAGTTGTTTTCTTTTCAATTCTATTTTGTAAAAAGATAGGGAAATGGAGTTGCCCATGCCTGGATTCTAATGCTTGTCGCTTAGAGGGTCCTTGTACCTATTTTGAGGACTTCGAAGTGGATATTTTGTCTCTATCTTTGCTTGACATGAATAAATAAATGTGACAGGCACCCTTTCTCAAAAGTAGTAGTAGTGTCCAAAATATATTTCTCTGAGTTTGACATCCAGGCCTTATAGGCATATATCACACAACGCATACACTTGAATTTTACACACATAATTTAGGCATGTCAATGACATGTAACCCTATCAAACAAGAATTGGTCTTCTTCGGCAAGATGTGAAGATCATGTGGGGGTTGATAAAATCTGAAGTACAACTTACATATAGGGAAATTGATGAGTTAAAAGAGGTGGCATCTAGTGCACTCCCCCTCTAACATGAGTCGAACTTGGTTTTTGAGTGTGATTGAGGTCTCTTCTTAGAGAGTGACGAATTTAAATTCATCAACTTCTTTTGTACATTTTAAATTTTGAATTGACAATAAATTTTTAGCTATTAAATAGTTTTGGCATAAACTATCTTAGTTCAGAACTTCGTGTAGAAATTGGAACTTTTATTTGATTAGTGTGTATTTTGTATGAAAATATAAAATTATTAAAAAGTATTAAAATTTCCAAAATTTCTCTTAGAATATGTATCGCGCAATTTATAGAAGTCCTAAAATTCATGTATAGTCAGCACTAAAAGTTCCATAACTTCTACGTATGAACTCTAAAATTAACACACAAGTGTAAGTTAGAAAGAAAATTTAGTGCTCTACAAAAAATATGTTTTGCACGCCATTCCAAATGGTTGTCTGGCCTCAAGGGCCTCTCATTTAGACGTATCAAAAAATTTACAACAAAAATTAAAGAAATTAGTGAGCAATCAGTGATATTAAAGGAAGACAATTCAACAAAGTCTTCCATTTTCTATTCTGGAAAACAATCAATGTTATTTTTACTAAGAGCAAAGGAAAGTTGGCCAATTCCAAATATTTTTAAGTGGAGAAAAGAAGACAAATAAATACTTGGTCACTTGCCAAAATAATAAATCATCAATGCAGTCAAGGTTTGAGCAATGTTACTTTTGGATAAAGAAAGAATTATTCCAGACAAAATAGATGACAACACCACAAAGCCATATGTTAAGGTTTTTCCCCCTCGTATCCCTATAAAAGGATGGGGGACGCCACAAGAAAAAAGATTGAGTTTTTGTTGTAAATCAAATATGAGTTTCTAATCGAAGTTTTTGTACTTGTAAATTTTCTTTAAACATTGTCCTTTCAATTCTTAGTTGTATATTTTTTTCTTCTATAATAAAAATTGGTTCTTCATCTCTAGATCTTTGGATCATGTTCTTTACTTGTTGTTTCCTTTACATTGGGTAATTAATAGAGTAAGTTGGTTTATTGTCATCAACATGATCTCCTTGAAGATTCTTCTTTTTCTAGTTTTTGTCTTCCTTCCTTATTTCCCTTGCTTCTTCTACTTCTTTATTTGTAGCTAGCAAGTAGTCCACATATCAAGACGTGGGTGTAACCCCATGACCATGTTATAACATAGATCAATTCTCTATATGTTTCTATTTGATAGATGATTTTTTTATTAGATAAATCTTCAGTTAAGATTAGATCTCTCGCTTTTCTCATATGATAGTTTTGTGGATATTAAGACTTAGAACAATAACACCAAATTCATAAAGATCTATATGTGACTGGAAGATCTTTATTGGGATGACTGAGCTAGGAATTGTGAATGTCAGGACCAATGAATTCACAATGAGCTTGTCTTTTGTAGACACGTTTACATGTGCTTTTACATATCCTCTTCTATCATGTATTATCATATAAATTACATCAATCTTATTTCATGTCGGACGTGCTGGTAGAACCCATAGAATCAACATCTCTTATTCTGATTCATTCCATTTCTTTATTTCTTGGGTACTTAATATTAATTTTAGCACTATTATTCCTCTTCTTACTTTTAAACAAATATTTACAAATCAGAATTTACTTTCTCTTAGATCGATACCTATCTATACTTAGTTGATCTTTTGTTCGTAGCAAGTTGACAACCTGGTTGGAAGGTTAAACTATAGACTTGTCCTAGTGATTGTTGCATGTCCAACAACACAAATCAATTTGACACCATTTTCGGGGATGACATGAGTTATTTTTCAAATATGATCACTTATGTATATTTAGGATTTCTTCTTTTCATAATTTCTAGTTTGGTTTTATAATTTTTAGCTTGTTTTATAAATTTAATAATATTTTATAATTTTTAGACTTGATCCATAATTTCTTTTGGTCTTTCTAGTTTATTTTGTAATTTTAGTTCCTTGTAACTTTTAGTTTTGTTCTATAACTTCTCGTCTTGTTCCATAGTTTTCTTTTATTAGATTTTTGTAAATGTTTTTTGCTTTCTAAGCTCTATTCTAGAAGTGTATCTCCTCTTTCTACTAAGTTTTCATTCCAGTAGTATTGATTTCCTAGTTTGTTTTTGTTCTATTTGTAAAAAAAAATTGTTCTCCTTTTTTTTGAATATCATTAACTTGTTTTTCAGCAATCATATCAAATAAAATGGTCAACACACTATGATTCACAATGCAATTTGTGTGCTTATTATGACCATACATCCTTATATTGTCCCAATGTTCCCCCTCCTATGACAATAGCACCTCATGGTCTCCATGCTCCTTATATTAATGGTTACAATGCAAATCCACATTTGGATATTATAAGGAATCCGACTACTCCAATCAATATCCTAATGAGGGGTGTTATGGCCAACAATTTTTGTGTGGGCATGGTGAGGATGGTCAAAATTTTGGGAGTATGAATCCATTTGTGAAACTTAATTTATCCCTCAAAAAGAAGAATGATTAAGGGTCCTAGAGAGATTTGTAGTAGAGAGACGAGTTGTACTCGAAAGGAAACAAGCTTTGATAGATACTTTTGCTAGAGCCCCAACCAAAGAATCCAAATTGTCTGAATGCACCTCTCCATATTTTAGTGACAACTTCTAATGCCGAGTCTTCCCACCAAGATAACTGTAGTGAAAATTGTAAATCATCATCTTTAGAAGACTATTCCAAGGAGAAATGTTACCCGCATCAATATGAGGGGTACTATGATCAAGATTACTATGGGGAATATGAGGATAACCAAAAAAATTTTAAGGGGCATGAATCCTATCGTGAAAAACAATATAGACCTCAATCGAAGGAATGGATTAGATCCCTAGAAGAAATAGTAGCAAAGTGGCATTTTAGATTCCGAACAAGCCTTGTTAACTACCCTACTAGAATCCCAATCACAGACACCCCTTGATAAGTTTGAACAACCCTGGATTATTTGCCCGACAATGATGATGATGATCCAATTTTTGTATCATATACATCGGATCCTGTAGAAACAACACAAATGATGGGAATATATTCCTTGTGTGATGAGAATATGGATATTCCATCCCTCCTGCTAGAGGCTTTATTACTTGAGTATAAAAAGCCACAACATGAGAGTCACCCTTATATTGAATATCCATCAACTCCTCCCATCATTGGCATAGATCCAAATGTTGTCAATGCCCAATACCCTATGGTTAATTCTATTCTGGATAATGAGCCACCTTCTCCCAATGAAGTAATGATTCCTCACATTTTGTCACAGCCAATTCCTTTTTTTTACATATGGATGATTTGGAAGGAGATACATCACCTTTGGAAGAATTCCATATAACTCCTTACATTGTTTGTAAGGAAGATGTCCCCATTTTTATCACTTCTTCACCCTTGGGGACCCCTTCCTTAGAAGAACTTAAGTCACATGCTACATCAACAATGAAACATACTAACCCTATTGTTAATTGCATGATTTTTAAGGAGAATAAGAATATTTGTGATGTTGATTTATATTTTTTTGTTCCTTCCATTTCAGTATTAATTTTTCTATATGTAGATAAATATGATGGAGAAAACCAGAGTCTTATCCTCTTCCCAATTTTGTACATCTTACAGTTAACATATTACCTGTCAGACATCCAACCAATTCCCTCAATCCACATCCATTTCCAACCCTTCCTTTACTATTGAAGGTGGAATGGATCATGTTGGAGGAACTACAAGGTGAAAAGAAATATGAGTGTTCCATTGAGCTTCTACAAGCTCCAAATCATGGGGTACACTATGATTCTCGAACAATGAAGGTCCCAGTGCCCATACATATCCCATTATGTTGGACATTTTTCAAGCTACCATGTCCCCTTAGTGACCATTTTTCTTCTCTTTCCTCCATCCTAGACTTAAAGTTTGCCCGAGATGAGTACAATTTTAAGTCATGCGTAGAGGTGGGTGGTAACTACTCATTCCACCCACTCAATCGCAAGTGTTTTGTAATTTTTATTATGTAATATAGTTCAGTTTCAATTCTTTCAAAATTTCTATTTTTGTTTCACCCTTTATCTAGTCAGTCATGATGAATATATTTGTATCATTATACCCTTTGAATTTAGTAAATCTTCCTAGAAAAAAAATTACAAATTGTAATGATTTGAGAAAATCATGTCACTTAGGACCCCAAAACTAGCATCACTACTTGGAAATGTTGGCAAGCTGTATTGTATTATTAAGAACCAAACATGAATTGTTCTTAATTTCAACTTGTTGATTAACTTGTCATATATCTTGTATGATGTGTTGGTCAGAAAATTCAATCTGATACAATGACAATCCCAAAAAAAAGAAAAAAAAGTTGTGAAAGTTTTGCAGCATAACGACAACCTTCTCCCACCTTCTCTCCTCAAAAGAAAACCACCCCATGAAAAACTCCTTGTCCAGGGTGGTATGTCTTCCCTACCCCCATTCTTCCATACCCTCATAAATTTAATAGGGGTGTACCATCAAAAGATGCCAAAGAGCACACAAAAGAATTTGTATCCAATGTGGGCACAAGTCCATAGACAAAGAAATTATGAGTCGAATAGAGGAGGGATCATCTTCTTCTATGCTTTTTTCCTCTTGTTCCTATGCAAAAATTCACAAAAAGAAAGGGGTGTCAATGTAGAAGTGAGATGAAGCCTCTTTTTACAAAGTCTTGATTTAGAAACAAATTATAAAACATACTTTGATAGGAAATATAGAATTTCATGTTACGTGGTTCTAGGAGATTGGGTCGCTTGACCAAATAAGGTGTTAAGGAACAAAGTAATGTCTATGAGGGTGAGGATTGACATGTTGCTAGTATAAATTAGAATTATTTGTGATTTTATCTGCTTGAGGACAAGTAAAAGTTCAAGTCTGTGGTATTTTGATGAATGTAAATTCATCATCCTTTTTTTACATTTTTACTGAATTGATAATTAAAAAAAATAGATATTAGATAGTTTTATAAATTATCTTAGTTTATCTCTACTTGTTCAAATTGGAGTGTTTATCTGATTATTGTGTATTTTGTAGGAAATAGATAATAATTTCAAACCATGAAAACTTCCAAAATTGCTTTTAGAAGATGTAATTTCTAGTAGTCCTGAAATTCATGTATAGCCGACACCAAAAGTTTCATAACTTCTACGTCTGAACTCGAACATTAAAGAATAAATGTTTAGAAAGGAAGTTCAAAGCTCTATAAGAAAAATATTTTGAGAGGCCTTCCAAACAGTCAGAAGGAAACACATGTCGGCGATTTCATCGTTTTACAAATTTTACAGCAAAGGGAATAAAAGAAATTAATGAGCAGTCAGAGAAATTAAAGAAAGACATTTCAATCAAAAGCTTCCAATTTCTATTGTGGAAAACAATCAATGTTATTTTTACTAGAAGCAAAGGAAAGTTGGCCAATTCCACACATTTTCATATGGAGAAAAGAATGTAAATAAAAACTTGGTTAATTGCCAAAACAATAAATCATCAATGTAGTCAAGGTTTGAGTAATATTATTTTGGTGGATGCCACCACTATAAAGTCATATCTTAAAGGTTGTGCCCCTGTGTCATCTCCCTATAAAAGGAGAGGGGATTCTATAAGAAAAAACATCGAGTCTTAGTTATAAATTGAGTCTTAGTTTGTGATCCAACTTTTTATACTTGCAAATTTTCTTTAATCATTATCCTTTCACTTCTTAGTTGTGTACTCATTTCTTCTATAATAAAAATTTGTTCTTAATCTCTAGATTTCTAGATCTTGTTCTTTTCTTTGGATCGGGGAATTTAGGGAGCAAGACATTTTTGTCACCAACAAGATCTCCTTGGATATTCTTTCTTTTTAGGTCTATGATTTCCTTCCTTCTTTCCCTTGCTTCTTATTCTTTTGTTGTTATGGCTAGAGAGTAGTTCTCATTTTGAGGCCTAGGGAGTAACCACATGGCCATGTTGTAACGTAGATCGATTCCCAATATGTTTCTATCCAACATATGGTTTTTGTCTTGGATAATCCCCAGTTTTGATGATTTGATCTCTCATTTTTATTGTACATTAGTTTTGGAGGAATGCGACCACGAATCCTAAAACTTGGAACAACTAAACTAAATTCATAAGGATCTAGATGTGACCGTAGAAAGATCCTTATTGGGATGAGTAATGTGAAGGTCAGGACCAACGGGTTCACAATGAGCTTGTCTTTTGCAGATGTGTTTAGGAGTTCTTTTACATATCCTCTTCTATCATGTTATATCATAGAAATTTCATCAATCTTGTTTCATGTAGGCCGTAGTCATAAAACCCATAGCCTCAATATCTCTTCTTTTGATCCAATCAACTTCTTTATTTCTTAAGTAGTTGTCTTCACTTCAAAACTTTTATTCTTGTTCTTAGTTTTGAACAAAACTCCTTAAATTAGAACTTACTTTCTCATTTTAGCATTCAAATTTAGATTTCAACCACTCCTCTCTCCGTCCCTTGGATGGATACCTATCTATACTTAGTTGGCTTATTGTTCGCAGCAAGTTGACAATTTGGTTAGAAGGTTAAACTCTAGGACTTATCCTAGTAATTGTTACGTACACAACGACACACATTAGAGACCGACCTAAATAAAGACACTAGAGGGAGAGGGGCACAAGCAATGGAAAAAAAATGAACTATAGGCTTAATCAGTGGATATATGACATATTTCATTATTTCGTTGATCAAGCTATAGAAACTTGCCTATCTAGAACATAGGGTCAAATTAAGTTAATACAGTTTGAATAACTAGTCACTTATGGGTTCTAGATCCTTCCTAACCAATATGATTCCTATTTTGAACACCATATGTTGATTAACGTGTAATAGATTATTATCTTATATTATATGTAATAAAAGATGAGATAATGTGAAATTACCTTCTTTGATTATTTAGTTGAGTTGAAATTAAACTCTCAAGATCTATCATATATATCTTGTTTTTTCTCTCGGTGAAATTATCTTGGAGGAGAGAGAAAATAGTGAATAAGGATAACATCCATCTATGTAGAAAACCAAAAAGAAAGAAGACTTTTTAAGTTATTTATTTTATGTTTTATACTTCATGTCTTTTACCTACATCTTTTACCCTTTGTAAACATCCTAAAGAGTAAAAAAGACAAAGAGGAAGGAAAATGTAATTATTACCATCTTTTGAATTAGTTAAACCACACTATTGCATAAAAGAAAAATATTTGGAGTTTCTTTTATTTTTCTTACTACATTATTTCAAAAAAGAATACTATTCCATGATCTTTTTAGATAAAACCCCTCAACTATCTTTTATTAAGCAAAACCATTATCAAAGTTCTAATTTAGTTATTAAATTTGAGATGTTACACATGTATCTAAATATTTCACATTATGTCTCCACACACTTAATTCTAATGGCCAATGTATCCTTGGATAAAGCTACATCACCACCACTATGTAGGCTTTAGAAGTTGATGAAATAACCCATCGTGGATACATTCTCCTAATGCATAGCACACAATTGGACAAACAATATTATTCATTCTGATTTTTCAAAGGAAGTTAAGTAGATAAATCAATGTTCTCCAATCTTTAGTAAATTTCCTCATTATTATACAGTTCAAAAACCTTAAGTTCACATGCTTCCCTAGTTGTAGCCCATATCCCAAGATGCTCTAACTAGACTCCATAGCTTAGTCCACATTGCAAAATTTTCATTTTTTTTTTTTAATTTCAGCATAGCCTTGTTGGCTTTCTTACAACATTAATTAATTTATACTTGAAGATTTACATGCACTGAAAACTTGATGTATAAAGTTTAATCTCTAGTTCATTTGAAAATAAAAGTTTTACTTGGAGGATTTGCATTTGCATTGTTATGTATTTTATTTTTCATCAAGCAAGTTTAGGAGATGAAAAACGTATTCGTTCATATAGTAAAGAGGAAAGTGATTATGAAGTGAAGAAAAAGGATGTTGGGAAAATAGTATCAACATTATCAAACTTAAACACAAACTCTGCTGCTGCCAATTTTTTTTATCACTCCTTGGATGCTAATGCAAACATATGCAGATTACTCGTTTTCCACAAGAGATGCTTTTGCAAACACGTACCATTTAGTTATCGACCCTATAGCAATCACTAAAATTAATCGTAGTTTACACCATTTTATATGTTGAAATTTAGTGCTCTTTCACAAAGATAGTTCCTGCATACAGCTTCATCCACAAATTAGTTGTTGGGTGGTTGCTCGCTTGGTGCATCGGCTAGTGGTGTTATACAGTGGAGGGAGGTGCATATGCAGGAGGGGAATTTATCGTCTAATTCAGTCATCTCGAATTAGTGATCTCATCTGTCCATATTTTGTTCATTTAATTTTTATTTTTCACCTGTAGACGCCGAAGTGTTAGATATATGGCTGCAGCTGTAGCACTCATTTATTTAGCATGGGTTAAGCCTAATGTAGTGCAGCAAGTACATGTGAGAAAAGTAGTTTTGTCTCTAGTGCAAATGACAAAGAAGTTTTATCCCATATTGCTCACTCCTAGAACTTTTGTGGTCCTCATATGTAGGATCATATGGGACACTAGTGTCCAAGGGGTCCTAGGAGGGAGTTATGCCCACCTCCTTGGTGGGTGGGGTTACCACATCACATCACATTACAACACACGCACGCTCCACGCCGGGTCGGGTCGGGCCGGGCACCGGCACGGGCACGGGCTTGGTCTCGGGCTTGTGGATTGTGGAAAATATCTTCCAGCTTTTTTTTGTACTACGATACAACTAAGTAATTAATTACTCGTGTAATTAATTGGTTCTTTCCTATTTGGATTTCCTAATCCTAACTGGAAAGTATTTCTCTTTGCGGTTTTTATTCCGTAATGTGTACAAGAGCGACCGAGTGTTTGCGTCTTGCTGGGAATATGAATAAGGGATGTGCGTGGCTATAAATACTCCTCGATCATTAGGGTTAAAAATGCAACAAACGAACTTCAGTCGCTGTTTTCACGTCTGTTTCGAGAGCCCTAATTTAGAGAGCCAGAGCCTTCGTTCCCGAGCCGTTTCGTGGAGTTTGTCTCCTGTGCGAAGCGATTCTCCTTTCCGTCACCTAGACACGACTGTCAGGCGGAGGTTCCTGCGGACGATGTGCTGCACTGCTGGTAGTGCGACGAGACAACGTCAAGCGTGAGCAAGACGATATGTGGATCGAGACTGGGAGAACGGTGCCTATCCGCAAGGATTGCCAGACACTGATTTCATTAAGTATCACGTTCGTTTCTCAACGAACGATCTGGTTTGCGAATTCTGACTTTTATTTCTGTTCTCCTGCTCTGTTTGATCTTCGTTTCTTATTTGGATCTGCCTGCAATTGTTAACAAATTTACACATGTCGCTGTTGCATGAACGACATTAATAAATATTAACAACAGTCTTAAAAAAATCAACTTTCTGTCATTAATTAACAATGGTCGGTCAGGGTGGTTCGGGAAATAAAATGGATATCAGCAGTATGTCTGAAAAATTTAATGGTATCAACTTTGCCCGTTGGCAGAGTCGTATAGAAATTTGTCTAAATATTACGGGTTTTGATCAATACTTAGTAGATATTGAACCTAAATCTGATGAAACGATTCCTGATAATGCAAATATAATTACTAATTGGAAGAAGGGTGACAAAATTTGTCACGGTTTGAAATCGTTTGGTTTAAATAACAAATTGTATGGTTCTTACTCAAAGCCGCCAGTTACTACATTCAAGGTTTTGTGGGAATTGTTGATTAAGAATTTTAGTATTGAAAATCAAGGTGTTGAAAAATATTGTGGGTCTAAATTTCTTAAGTTTCAGATGGTTGAGGGTAAGTCAGTTTTTGATCAAACACATGATCTAAAACTCCTAGTTCATGAACTCTCAGATGCCAAGATGGTATTGCCTAAGAAGTTTGTTGTTATGTCTATCATATAAAAATTCCCTAAGTCATAGGTATCGTTTGGTATGTCTCTAAAGCGTTGCAAAGGGACACACAAAATGGAAGAACTAATGATGGATATTAATATACAAGAAGAACACTTAAAGGAGAAAACGATCAAGGTGCCTACTGATGCAAATCCAACTATTAATTTTACTTTTAGGAAAAATACTAAAGATAAGAAATCTAAGAATGCACATAAACCTAAGGCAAAGATCCAAAAGAAACCAAAGAACAAACCTTGTTGGACTTGTAGACAGGTGGCCACTGGAACAAGGATTGTCCTTCTAAGAAGGCAAAGAAAGCTACCACATCTGCAACTGAGGAGGTTGTGGTCAACATGATGATTACATCCTTGAACCTCAATGATGGGTACGTGTCTTTAAACATGAAATCCTTTCTATTTTTGAACCACTTTATTGGATAATTGACATTGGGGCTAATGTACACGTGTGTTCTGATAAATCCCTATTTGTGTCTTATCAGGCCTCTCGAGGTCGGTCCGTGTCTTTGGGCGATTCCAGCTCTGTAGAAGTCAAAGGCGAAAGACGGGTGGACTTGATGTTCCCTTCGGGGAAGGTTTTCACTCTTAACAGGGTCAGACATGTTCCAACCATTCGATGCAATATCCTTAGTGGCTTCATTTTAGTTAGGGAAGGTTATAGAGTAGACTGCAAATGTAATAATGCTATTATTACACGCCTTTGTGATTCTTTGTTTTTTAGCAATGGGTACTTATGTGATGTGGAGAACTTACTTAAGATTTATGTTGAACCTATTTCAAATTTCATTCTAAATTTGAATGATTATAGTTCTGTTTTCATGAATCTTGTTTCATCTGATGTATGTCATTCACGTTTGGGACATGCTAATGTTGCCTCAATGAAGCGTATGATGAATCTAAATTTGATCCCTAAATCTGAAATTAGCAACAATAAATGTGAAATCTGTGTACAAGCTAAACTGCCTATTAAGCCTTTTCATTTTGTGAATAGGAATTTGGAAATTTTGGATTTAGTGCATACAGATATCTGTGAATTTAATGGTGTTGCTACGAGGGATCAATAGCATTATTTTATAACTTTTATTGACGATGTGAGTAGATATTGTTATGTCTTTTTACTTAGAAGTAAAGATGAGGCATTGGACAAATTTAAAATTTATAAGAAAGAAGTCAAAACTCAAACCAGTAAAGTACTTAAGCGATTAAGGTCTCATAGGGGAGGAGAGTATATTTCGAACTTGTTTTTGGAATTTTTCCAATTACATGGTATAGTTCATGAGGTCACTGCTCCTTATTGATCACAATCAAATGGGATTGCTGAACGTAAAAACTGAACCTTAATAGATATGGTAATACCTTACTCCAAACATCTGGATTACCCAACTTTATGTGGGGGGGGGGAGATTTGAATACGGCTTGCCATATTCTGAATAGAGTTCCCCATAAGCATTCAGAGAGTAGTCCGTTTGAGTTGTGGAGAGGAAGGAAACCAAGTCTTAAATATCTTTGAGTGTGGAGGTGCCTTGCTAAGGTACTTATCCCTGAACACAAAAGGAAAAAATTAGGACCAAAAATGGTTGATGCCATATTCTTGGGTTATGTAGAGACAAGCTATGCTCATAGATTCTTGATTGTAAAATCAGATATCTCTGGCATTGAGGTCAATACAATTGTGGAATTACATGATGCAACATTCTTTGAGGATGTATTTCCTATGAAAATGGGTGTGCCCAATGAAGTATCTCAAGAAGATTTATTTACCACAGGTTCTATTCCCGAGCATGTGGAAAGGATGACAAATGTGGGGGGCGACTCAGAACAAGCTTTTTCTGAATATGATGATTCTGAAGAAATAGTTGAACTAAGGAGAAGTAAACCGTCTAGGACATCAAAGGACTTTAGAAGTGAGTTTCTCACTTACAATGTTGAGGGTGATCCTGTTACTTTCAAACAAGCTATGGAATCTCTAGAAGCTAAGTTTTGGAAAGAACTTGTTAATGATGAAATCCAATGAATTCTCTCGAATGGAACTTGGGAATTGGTGGATTTGCCTCCTAGTAGTTATGCAGTTGGTTGCAAATAGATCTTTAAGAAGAAACTTAATGCAGACGGGACAATCAATAAGTATAAGGCTAGGTTAGTTGCTAAGGGATACACACAAAGGGAAGGAATAGATTATTTTGATACCTATTCACCTATTTCCCGTATGACCACAATCCAAGTGCTTATAGCATTGGCTTCCATTTATAATCTCTATATCCATCAGATGGATGTGAAGACCGCATTCTTACACAGTCATCTTCAGGAAGAGATATATATGGAACAGCCTGAGGGATTTGTGGGTCACGGGAATGAGTCCAAAGTGTGTAAACTTGTTAAGTCATTATATGGCTTGAAACAAGCGCCTAAGCAATGGCATGAGAAGTTTGATTCTGTGATATCATCGTTTGTCTTTGTTTCTAATGAATTTGATAAGTGTCTCTACTGCAAAATTGTCAATAATGGATTCATTTTGCTATGCTTATACGTCCATGATATCCTGCTTTTTGGTTCCGATATGAAAGTAGTAAATGAGACAAAGTCAATTTTGAGTAGGAAAGGGATTAAAATCATTAGGTCTATTGATGGTATAACTCTCTCTCAGTCTCACTATGTTGAGAAGATACTGGAGAGGTTTGAGTACACATCACGTAAACCTGTTAAGACTCTATGTAACTCATCCAAGCCCTTGTTCAAGAATGAGACCGGGATTCCATTGTCTCAATTACGATACTCTCAGATTATCAAAAGTTTGATGTATCTTATGAACTGTACACGTACAGACATTGCGTTTGTCGTGAACAAGTTAAGTAGATACACCAGTTGTCCCGACAAGACCCATTGGGAAGCTCTTGGCAGAGTTCTGAGATATATCAAGGGAACATGTTCTCTTGGGCAGTATTATGGTGAACATCCTTCCATAGTCGAAGGATATAGTGATGCAAGCTGGATTGCCGTGAATTCTAGGAGTAATGGTGTCTCAGGATATGTATTCCTGTTGGGAGGAGGAGCTATTTCCTGGAGGTCTAAGAAACAGACTGTATTGTCTCGGTCCACTTTTGAGGTAGAGTTGTGTGCTTTAGATGAAACTGGATTGGAAGTTGAATGGCTACATGGACTTATGTCCAGTTTACCTATGGTAATGAAGTCACTTCCTGCAATTTCAGTTCCCTGTGACAGCACTACAACTATTGCTAAGATAAAGAGTTCCAAGTACAATCAAAAACAACGTAGACACATCCAAGTCAGATTGAAATTTGTAAGGGAGTTAGTATCTAATGGGGTCGTGGCTGTAGACTATGTCGGTACCAAGGATAATACAGCTTATCCTTTCACTAAAAGTCATACCTTGGCTTTAGTGGAAAAATTGAGGTTGGGGATGGGACTGAAACCCCTATAGATTTGCAGGAAGTAGCAACCCAACCCAAAAGAGTGGAGATCCCACAAATTGGATTCAATGTGGTAATAACAAGCTATCAGGTAAATCGGATGACACTATGTATTCTTATTTGATGCTTCTTGCATCTATGTGTCTATTCTCTGCGAAACCTATTAGTGTCATGATTACAAGTTAGTAAGAGAGTAATCTCTAAATGGTGTCAAGTCTTAGGATAGGATGTTAGCAGTACATCCTTGGAGACTCCAACGAAGTGATTGATGTTGTGTAGGCCGCAACAAGAGAGTTGAGTTGTTCTCTGTTATCAATCAAGATATAAAATTTTGTATGCATGGCCTTAATGCATTGTTTTCTTTACTATCATGTCTTTATTATGTTGTTACCAACCTATACTCTTGTACCCAAGGTTCAGGTTCAAGACTTTTATTCATGTAGTTCCTACGGGGGTTACAGTTGGATAACTTAGGTAGATTCAAACCGAAAGGTATCTGCTGAAAGCACAATATGGAGGACTGAATGATAGAGCACACTACACATTGGACTTTGTGGGAGATTGTTAGATATATGGCTGCTATTGTAGCACCCATTTATTTAGCATGGGTTAAGCCCAATGTAGTGCATCAAGTACATGTGAGAAAAGTAGTTTTGTCTCTAGTGCAAATGGCAAAGAAGTTTTATCCCATATTGCTCACTCCTAAAACTTTTGTGGTCCTCATATGTAGGATCACATGGGGCACTAGTGTCCAAGGGTCCTAGGAGGGAGGTATGATCACCTCCTTAGTGGGTGGGGTTACTACATCACAACGCACGCACGCACGCGTGCGCGCCACGCCACGCCTCACCTCGCCTGGCCTGGCCGGGCACGTGCTCGGACTTGTGGCTTGTGAATTGTGGATTGTGGAGAATGTCTTCCAACTTCTTTTTGCACTAGGATACAACTAAGTAATTAATTACTCGTGTAATTAATTGGTTCTTTCCTATTTGGATTTCTTAATCGTAACTGAAAAGTGTTTCTCATTGTGGTTTTTATTCCATAATGTGTACAAGAGCGACCGAGTGTTTGCGTCTTGTTGGGAATAGGAATAAGGGACGTGCGTGGCTATAAATACTCCCCGGTCATTAGGGTTAAAAACACAACAAAGGAACTTCAGCCGCCATTTTTACGTGTGTTTTGAGAGCCCTAATCTAGAGAGCGAGAGCATTCGTTCCCGAGTCGTTTTTTGGAGTTTGTCTCCTGTGCGAAGCGATTCTCCTTCCCGTCACCTAGACGCGACTGTCAAGCGGAGGTTCCTGCGGACGCTGTGCTGCACTGCTGGTAATGCGACGAAACGACGTCAAGCGCGAGCAAGACGAGACTCTTCCAGGTTCGTGCTGGATCAAGACTGGGAGAACGGTGCCTATCCGCGAAGATTGTCGGGTACTGATTTCTTTAAATATCACGTTTGTTTCTCAAGAACAATCTGGTTTGCGAATTCTGACTGTATTTCTGTTCTCCTGCTCTGTTTGATCTTCGTTTCTTATTTGGATCTGCCTGTAATTGTTAATGAATTTACACATGTCGTTGCATGAACGACATTAATAAATATTAACAATATTAAGCTCGTTATTTTATTATTTTTCCTTTGTTTTCACTAGCATGCCCGCCTCTCGATGTAATCCGAAGGCAGCGTACATAAATCCATCCACACTACGGTCCTATCTGGTATGATGCAATTAGATGATTAAATACATGTTTGATATACATTTTTACATAATAAACTCACATAATTATACTTGACTCTACTCAACCAAACTGATCTTATGTATTTTTTGTAAAACCTTTTATTTTATATAATTTCATCCATTGTCCTTTACGAATCTATCGATCATTTTGATCCATTCAAAATGTATGGATCGACCGGATGTTGGTTCTTAACCTTTATGAAGTTGGGACGTCTTTTCTATAAGAGGTCTCCTATAGAGATATAGTAGGAGATCAACAAGAATTTATTACAATATTAATTTTTTTTAATATATAAATAATAATTTTCTGTTCATTTTTTTCAATAGTTTAATTTTATCTAAATGCTAGACTCTCATCGGTCGTTCTATAAAATACGTATAAAAGGACTCCTATACTATCTTCTAATGTCATTGCCTTGCACGCCGCATTGGACAGCCATGGCTCCACCACCTTTAATACAGTTTACAGCATCCTTTATTTGACGGAATTTATGACATGTTGGCGAATGACCTCTCTTAATAATACTATCCGCTCTCCTTCCGAGTCAAAACACATGCTTTCTCCACTTGTGGTTATTAAAATTTCTTCTATTGGGGATCGCGGGCATACACCTCCTCTGATCAGCATTCAGCATACAAGTCAGGTCCTGTGTCGTCAAAAAACACATGGTTTCTCCATTTGCAGTATTCATCATTTCTTCCATTGGGGCCGTGGTCATGCCACTCCTCTTGTCAGCATGGCATATAGGTTCTTGTTTTCATTCGGTACATACAGAGCATCTAGCACATATAGACATCACGACAATGATCGACAAGTAAATGTAGGACACGTTTGTTCTTTGTGGTTGTTGAATACATAATTGATGTTCTCAATCTATACTGTTATAAAAAGGGCGAGTTTGGTGCTGCGCTCTCCTAGATTCACTCTCTTCTCTTTTTTTCTCAAGGAATTTTACTCCTACAAATATTTATTCTCACACTCTCCTATTAACTTTTATTATCTTTAATTCTATATTTCTCTCTCCATCCTACGAAAATGATTTCTTGATTCTCTCCTTTCAAATAACAAACACAAATATCTTTTACCGTAGGGACATTTTCACGGATGAGCCCTCACCTCACACATTTCCAACAAATTTTATATGTCACGTGCATTTATATGTCACGTGCATGTGCACGTGTGCGTTCACTAGTATCACTTTAGTAATAGGAATTTTTTGACGTGCTAGTGTATTTCTATGAAGGAAAATATCTTTTTGCGGGCGAAACCAATTTCCGAAAAAGAATAGTGGCAAATTCTCCCGAATTTTCGACATGTTATAAAGAATTAGATCAAAGAGGGAGTTGCGAGAGGCTGTTAGGCGTCATTCTAATTTTCTATGCATAAAAGCATATAGATGCCATTTAAGCTGCCGTGTTTCGGACACGTAATAGATCCAACTCTCTGTTGGACCACAACACAACCGCCATGTTTGACCTAGAGGTTTCAGAGTCTGTTGCCGTCTTGGGTAAACATCATCCAAACCCAATTATTTTAGTATTTTTACCACGCGTGCATACGCAAGGGTATTGTCGACAAAAAAAAAGAGACAAATTTAAATTCAAACACATCATACACAAATATTCAAGTTAATACATCCGCCACAAAAAATGCAATGCATGGACAATGGCGAAACTAGAAATTTATTATACATGAGGCTGAATTAGTATGAATAATGAAAAATCTTAACTATATACATGCACAAACAATATAATGTGTATTTAGATAAATTAGAAAAACAACTAACATAATTTCAATTGTCTCCAACATACAAAATATAATCTATTTATAAAATATAAAATTCAAAAGTCAATGACATGATATAATTAATTATGTTAAAGTAGTTCACCGATTTAGATGTCTATGATTATTAATAATAATTTATTTAACTATGTACTTCAAATTAAACACTTAGAAGATGTATAATACAGTCATTTTCATCATCACTTGATTACTATATTATATTATCAATACATTAGAAGAACATCAATAATGTATTAAATTACAAAAAATTGCCTTTTCACTAGAAGCAAACATTAGAATATAGCATGACACCATTATGTAGATGGTATCATATAGAAAGACCCAAATAATTTTTATAGCGGTTTAGTTTTATACTATAGAGGATATTAGTATGATTTTACTACGTAATTTCAATTTATTTTGAGATTTTGAAACAATGATTGGTATAAAAAACTTCATAAAGAAAAAAGAAGGAATAGATTTATTGGATTTATATAAACACGAAATGCTAGAGAAGGTAAGTTAAGGAATAAACAGTGAAGAGAATAAAGAGGAAATAATCATCCATATTTTAAGAGACTACATAAAGAAACGATAACAAGTTTTTGTCGATTTTTATTTTACATGATATCTTTCTTTTTCTCTCTCTATTTATTAAAAAATTATATCTACAATATGGATTTTCCTACTGTTTGTTCCCCTTCTTAACCCACATTACAAATATTTTCCCTCCTCTTTTTCTGTATCCTATCTAATTAATAAAAAATTATTTGATATATTTTTTTCTTTTCTTCATAGACATAAGAATGGACGTTATCTTATAAAGTTTGTATAAATTTAAAATTCTTGGTACTTGCATTAAGATTTTAATATTTAGATAATTGATAACTAAGAATATGTGAAATATCATGTAGATAAAATATGTTTAAGATTCATTTCTGTATAAGAATATGGATATTTTCTTATTAGAGAGTTTTTGACTAACAAAAATTTAAAAAATAATTATTTAAACAAAACATAAGTTTTATACATGTGTAGTCATTTTTTTCTATATTTGTATAATTATAAGTTAGTGAATTGACTCATGTTATAGTTAATTATATATCAAAAATAAATAGCCAATATAATTGCATTAGATTTCAATTAACACGTCAACGCAATTCATGATAACTTTTTTATAAACTTTATATCATATTTGAAAACTTTAATATTTTAAAAATGTATGTCCCCTAGCCCTTATATAGCTTCACTTGTAATTAGAGGGATAAGTTGCATAAATATTGGCACAAATTAATATATAATTATTAAAAAAACATTTAGAAGGAAAGAAATAAAAGATAAATATCTTAATCTCATTATTGATGGTAACTACATCAGACTTATAAATTTTATGATTTGTAAGAAGATAAAAGATATGATCCTCAAATAATTTTAGTCCAAATCCTAACCAGGTGGTACAAAAAAGTAATATAATTAATTTTATTACTAAGATTAAAAGTCGTATTTTTTGTAGTATAATAACATATATTTGTAACATTTTAATCTGAACATGGTATCATAGTAATAACAAAAATAATTTTTTAGAGGGGAGACTTCAGCCTGGGCAGGCCCCCTCTGGTTCCGCCCCTGCGCATATATCATGGTCGTATACTTTAAATATAACATGTGTGGATCTTGTTGGATTTTCTCCCCTAACAGGCACCCTTTCATATAGATTTAAAGTAGTCCATACAGTCTCTAATGCTGCAAAGCAAAAGGTCCACAAGCACGGAGGAGCTTGTAAAGCAAATCATCATCATTTTCTTCCTTTCTCTTTTGATAGCTTTGAGGTGCTTGCTTATGATGCAATCTCACTTCTTCGATGGCTTCAAAATATTCTAAATAGGAATCTTATGCTTTCTTCATCTACGTCCAATAATTTTGGTTTTAGATCAATAGGTTTTGCCATTTAGATAGGACTGGCAGCCCAATTTGTTGCTCATGCTTCTTTCAAGGCATTCCTCTTATTTCTTATTTATGTAACTCTAATTTATAAGTTCCAATATCACATAAATAAAACCTAAAATAAATTTGAAATAACACAAATCTCAATTGTATCAACACGTCAAAAGTTCGCCATGTTATGCACGACCATGAGAATACTTTGTCTTACAAAACAATTTTGACTGCAAAATCAGTAGCAACACCACTGTGACATTCATTATATTCATACGAATTTATAATAGTTTGGGTCTTGTACACATGGCGATCCTTCCAATCATATTAGATAACTAGATAAATATCAATAAATATAAATATAAACATACTACCAAATAATTGTAAAAATCAACTCTGAACAACACACTATTTGAGGTGACCAGAAAAGTCATTTGAATGGTTTGTACAAAAGTTAATAACTTAGATTTAATTGCCAAACATCAAATTCTAAAATTTTGTATGTACAAACCTCCATGTAGTGTACACTCATAGGGCCCAATTTGTAATTACAAAAATAGTGGAGAAAATTACAACCACCCCCTTCGTGGATTTTTTTCTATATAGTATAGAAGAGTTCCACACATAATATATCATTAAAAAAGTAAAAGACAAAAGTGCAGTGTACTCTCCCAGGGGCCAATTCATAATTATAAAATTAATAGAGAGAATTGCATTCAACCCCCTCTTGGTACTTTTCTATATAGTATAGATGAGTCTCCCCACATAATATATCATTTAAAGAATAAAAGACAACAATGCAGTGTACACTCATCGGTACCAATTCATAATTACAAAAATAATAGAGAAAATTGCAACCATCCCCCTCTGTAGGCTTTCCTATATAGTACAGATGAGTCTCCACATATAATATATTATTTAAAAATTATAACACAAAAGTGCAATGCACACTCACATGGACTAATTTGTTATTACGAAAATAATGAAGAAAAATGCAACTAGACCCGATGCGGGCTTTCCTATATAGTATAGATGAGTCTCCACATATACACTATCATTTTGAAAATAAAAGATAAAAGTACAATATACACTAACAGTGACCAATTCGTAATTACAAATAATAATGGAGAAATTACAACCAGCCCCCTCTGCGGGCTTTCCTATATAGTATAGATGAGTCTCCACACATAATATATCATTTAAAAAATAAAAGACAAAAGTACAATGTACACTCACAGGGACCCATTCGTAGTGACAACAAATAATGAGAAAATTACAAATAGCCCCTCTTCGGGCTTTCCTATATAGTATAGATGAGTTTCCACACGTAATATATCACTTAAAAAATATTAGACAAAAGAGTAGTGTACACTCACATGGACCAATTCACAATTACAGAAATAATCTGCAAAATTGCAACCATCCCCCTATGTGGGCTTTCCTATATAGTATAGATGACTCGTTACACATAATATATCACTTAAAAAATAAAAGACAAAAGTGCAGTGTACACTCACAATGACCAATTCTTAATTATAAAAGATAATGGAGAAAATTACAACCAGTCCTTCTACAGGCTTTCCTATATAATATACATGATTCTCCACACATATTATATTATTTAATAGATGAAAGAAAAAAGTGCAGTGAACACTGATAGGGACCAATTCGTAATTACAAAAAAACAATAGAGAAAATTGCAACCAATCCCTTCTGCGGGCTTTCCTATATAGTATAGATGAGTATCCACACATAATATATCATATAAAAAATAAAAGATAAAAGTCCAATGTACACTCACATGGACCAAATCGTAATTACAAAAAATAATAGAGAAAATTGCAACCACCCCTGACTGCGCACTTTCCTATATAGTATAGATGAGTCTCCACACACAATATATCATTTAAAAATTAAAAGACAAAAATGCATTGTACATTCACAGGGACCAATTTGTAATTATAAATATAATGGAAAAAATTGTAACCAACCCTCTATGCTAGCTTTCCTATGTAATATAGATTCCTCTATAACAACATATTTTTAAAACATATCAATATGCTAATTGGGGACTGACATCAAAGTGGAAGAGAAGTTGGCAACAAGCTGCACTGCTAGTCCTTTTGGGATTACAAAACCAACCTTTTAAAATACTACATCTATATATTTACGAGTGATAACATTATTATTCTTCACTTTTTGGACCCTTCTTCAGAAGCTCCACAACTTCTGGTGCTATGAAACCAAAAGTGTCAAATCTAAAGGGAATAAAGGTATATTGGTTATCAATACACACTTTCTCATACTTGACCAATTTGGGTGAGGCAGCTTTAAGGATAGCATGTCCTATTATAAAATCTTCACTCTTCAATCCAACCAGTGAAGAAACTCCTGTCACAACTACACACACATGTTTGTCTCTGACCCATTCAAATATAAAAAAATCGACGGGTCCAAGTGTCAATCTTCTCTGTTATGGATATGTAAAAAAGTTCACAAGTGCCTATTTCTTAGCAGCAACACATGCATTCCTGAGTACATCATACAGAACACCCTTAACAAGATCATGCATGAGAATACGTTATGATGTACGTGATCAAATAGTAAATTAGAAAGTTTTACTAACAACGATGATTTT
This sequence comes from Alisma plantago-aquatica, assembly GCA_963693085.1. NCBI lineage: Eukaryota > Viridiplantae > Streptophyta > Magnoliopsida > Alismatales > Alismataceae > Alisma > Alisma plantago-aquatica. Next base: position 617,547,487 of record OY856412.1, on the reverse strand, counting down.
TATTACACTCACATCCCATGATTACCATCAATCATGAGATTAGGCATAAGTTTGAGGATTAAACTTAAAACAAATCGCACTCCCAAGCTTTTTTATTCCTTTCAAACTCTTTCTTTTCTCATACACAAACACATAAATAAACTTTACAAGAGAATTAAACTTTGATTACTCTAATATGATATCAACATTAATGATACACATCCATACATTCATTTTGGTTCTCACACTTCCATGTACATATGACATGATAATCAGATACATTCTCTATTATTAAGGAAACAAAGATACAAAACATCATTTACAACTCTCTCACATCTATACAAGGACCTAGAGTGATAGGGACAGATGGAACGTAACTGATCTCATAGTTGACTGATGTGGTAGATCTACTCTGATGCATTGACCTTCTTCAAGTCCACGTAATTTCCCAAAAAAATGTGATTGGAGGGGTGAGCCTACTCGCTTAGTGAATGAGTACTTCATAGAAACATTCTAAAGCACTCATATAATTACAGATCTATTGTTGAGAAACTGATATCAATTATAACAGCAATAATCTTTAAAGAGATTAATCATTCACAAATATAAATTTGGCAAGATACTCTAGATATCTACAAGAGTGAATCAATATATGAACATGCTTGATTGATCACAAAGAAAATAATGATTCATAAATATACAAAGAATAATTGAATATACACACACACTTGTTTAACCTCTCATTCTTCTTATTATGCCTTGAAGCCACATGAGGTGTACCACAATGTGTGAAAGAATCACAACAAGATAAAATCATTGTACAAGGCTTATAAGCATGCCCAGGTTCCTAAGCCTATCTCTTGAGTAAGACTCCGTCTGGAGAAGGCCTCAGTACGTCTACCTCTCGGTGGCTAATGGGAGCGGGCAAACATCTTAGACTCTACTTGTCAACCTGGGTACTCAGGTAGCAAGTCAAAGCCCTCAGTTTTAGTGTGCATCAGTAGACCTACTGACCACTGATCACTACAACATGTAACACAGGTTCCACTGACATCCCTGGTTGATGTTGGGTACCACAAAACTATAAGGAGTGTTCCCTACTGGTCAAGACCCCCGCACCCTACTAGTGCGCTCTGCCTTACCTCAATCTGGACTACCACTAGTCGGGAAATTGTTTCCTCCCCACAACGCATGACCTCATCTTGTGAGGATTCTACAGTGTTCATGGCATCTAAATGTCTAATTCACTCTTTAAATTCACAATTCAATCATCACATCAACATGTCTTAGTTCAACTTTATAAACCGTTCATTTCATAAACCATCTGATAACATTTACCACAATTGAACTGTTAAGCATATCCAAATCTCATATTGAGAAACATTAATATCACAATACTTGATTCATCGAACACCCTATCCTTAGGGTTTCATTTACCTCATTCACTTATCACATAACTCGCATAAGGGATTTAATACATCATAGCATACTTTAATAAAGATTTCTCTCACCAGTTCATATATGATCGAATATATATATATATATATATGTGGAACCCTGTAATGAACTGAATTAGGGTTTCCATGCCATTTACTAAAACATAATACATTAAGAATAACATTGAATCAAGATGTCTATTTGCAAATCTCCAACTTTCCATTCATTCAGGGTTTCACCCTCCTTACTGATATATCAAGCAAACATTTATATCATCGATTGAAATCCAACATCTTGTCCGACATATACATAATACACATACAAATAAAACAATCATTCACAACCAAGGAGATTCCACTAGGAAAACTTCTTTATTCAATTATACAATAGATATAGTCATATCCGAAAACCCTAAATTTCGTTTTACTTTTATAACCTCTAAAAATACTTTAAGAATTATAATTATATATGGATTGTACCTATTTCTAATATAATTTCATCATTTTAAATTCATCGCAACATATAAATAATCCATTTCATAATAACTTGCAAAAGCTAGATGAAAAATACCATTAAGGGTTTGTACTTGCATACTAAGCAATTGAATTTTTTTGATGACGTAACTTATTTTCATGCAATCTATTATTTAAAGGAAGTACCCACTCACCCTAAGGTGTGAAAACACTTTTAAAATGTAGCTCATCTCTAAACATCTCGTATCCATATCAACACCTTAGCTAATTAGTAGTTTCTTCTTCCTTTTGACCTTAAAGAAGGTCTGTTGTAGGTTGAAGATGAAGATTAGAGATTAACACAAACCTCAAATTCACTAAATCATAGATTCTGAGCAAGGGGAAATAAAGATAAGGAAGAATCAACGGTTAAAACTACTTACCAAGTTGAATCTATGGCAACCCCTTTCGATTTCTGTCGTTCTTCACGTTCTTCCCCAAAAAAATTTACCTCAGAAATCACCATCTAAGTTTCATTGAGAAAAGAGTCTATAGAAGATTGAATCATAATTTCACTAAAATTTGTTTTGTTAAAAACATATAAGTATAGCCCGTGATATGATTGTTTTACAATTGGTTGTCCTGGGTGACATCGCGACACAACATCGCAGTCGCGACACTCTGTACATGTTTCCTAAAAAGGACATAACTCTCTCATTTTAACTCCAATTTGGTTTATTCTTTTTTTGTTAGATTCATAATTGAATTATATAAAATCATACCATATTATTTGGACTATATACTCAAATAATAAATTACTTATTAATTATTTTCTCTAATGTCATTAACTCTCTTCTTGCATATGTATATGGGTTAATGCTATCTTACTCCAACTCAGATATTTATAGTATGCTTAAATCATGATTATCAATTACCCAAACCAGTATTTAAGGTTACTAATATTGATATAAAACACAAGGTAAAATATTACTAATAAAAGCATTTACGATTATTTTAAATCTCTAGGATTACCAGCAAAGCTAGTAACGAGTTGTAACAATTCTCTTCCTCTAATAAAAATTTCATCTCAAAATTTCTAAAAGAGGAAAGGATACCTATTATACATCTCTAATTCAACTTCCGAAGTAGCTTAGTCTACACCATGATTCCTCTATAGAACCTTTATTACGAGTAATTCTCTTTTTAAGCTTTTGGATTCTATGGTCTAGAATTTTATTTTCAACATTGAGTCATTTGATCCTCTTCTTGTCACAATAGATTTTTAAGAAAGCCTTCTCAATGATAGTAGAAGAATTTTATATGTCACAGTCAATAATAGGAAAGATAAATATATTCAACCATTTTTAATCATGCCATACCCTGTTCAGGTGTTACCTACAATACTGGTAATCTTATCCCACTATCTTAATTCATACGGTTGAATATGTAATATTTTTTTTGTATAACCTCTAAGTCACAAAAGAGAGTTCACCATGTTGTTTTGAATTTTACTATTGTTCTACTCAAATAGAAAAGCACTCATGAGTTGGAAGACTAGATTCAACAACAATTGTACAACTTAAATCATACGTAAAACAATTTACATCCCTTAATATACCTTCAACAAACTACACTTCTAAAAAATAAATTCACATATTTTTGAAAGACATTTATTTTCTTTGATTTCTCTTCTAATGCATTACAACTTCTTCTTACTTATCCTTGTCATTTTGATCATCTAGAATAAACATCTCTAACATTGCAACATTCAAGGCAAGCATACATTATTAATCATTCTTTCTATCAATGCAAGAATTTATTTTAGATTACTCTTTTATCATGTTTCGCTTCTCCTTTTGTTCAAATCACACTTTTTTTTATTTCAAAGCTATTTCTCATCCTTCGTTCATACTCATTTCCATATTATTTATCAAACTTCTACATTTTCAACCTTTAAACCCATGAATACTATAATTGCTATTTTCTTCTCATATTGATAATCTCATGGTTTTATTTTATAGAGATGTTCATGCTCAAGGTCAAATTACTATTGACATCCCTTTAACTGTTACAACCCTAAACTATCTAGGGTTTGATCCTTATGAATAACATGATTGTGACGACCCGATTACAAATCAAGCCATCACCAATAAAATCACAGAATTATCACAACTAACAAAATTAACAAAAACCACTAAAAATTAAAACCATTTTGCACATAGATCCTTTCCTAGTAAAACCACACAAAAGGAACCAAATCCTTATATACATATGGCTTCTCAAAGATAACAAGTATCAGTTTCTTTACTTTAATATACACAACAACAACATAAAAACCTCGAGATAAGCAAACCAAAATCTCAAGTCATTCGTAAAAATCATTAATAACTATCTCCCAAGGACCTGAGAGTACAGAGACGACACATAGACTTCTATCTACAAAACTCTAACCGACAACGTACTCAACTTGAGATATTACTGTTGTCCTTGCTGATATGATCCTTCTTATGCAGTCTGGTTCTTAGTCCCTCATTCATGTCTACCTAAAAAAAATTGTGGATCCCACGAGGTGAGACTATTGTCCCAGCGAGAGATATATGTCGCAACCCGTCATGCGAAACGAGATTACTCAAAATGTAAAACACAATCAATTGCTAATTAATCACATACCCAAAAATATGGGTAAATTAAAACTGATTTCAACATCAAAACCCGCTCAGAAATGTTTGAAGGATCCAGAAATCTTTCTTGTGTCCATACTATGCCACACAAACAAGCATTAATATGCTAACAAAATTCTGATTCATTTGAAACATTATATACAAACTTTATCTCACCCAGACCTGAGAGTACAGGGACGACTCTAGGACACACTAGATATCTAATCAACTTTCTCAAATATTCATTATTGTAGCTCCTCTTTACTTCCATGGTTCTATTGTCGTCACTGCCGATTACCTAAAAAAATGTGGTGAACTACAAGGGTGAGACCCAGTCCCAGCAAGAGATATAACCATCAACAACGTTTATTGATTACAACATTTTTATGTAATTAAACAGTTAAGAAGTTTAATAACAAATAAGATTAATAGTACTGATGATTAACAAAATACATAAAGGAGCAGATAATAACTATCATTATTAACCAGACTATCATCCTTTATCTTGTTGACAATATAAGCAATTCAGTAACATATGTAGTTCTAGCATCATGAGCAAGTCTAGTAACATAGCATAGCTAACAACATGAGCATGTCTAATTGGTTGAACATATCAACATTATAAGAAGAGCTAACAACATAAGCACAACTACTTGGATAAACATAATTAGCAGTATATGCATCTCTAATTACAAAGGCAAGATTAGCATGCTAAATATAACTAACAACATGGGATATCTAGCATCATGATTATAATCAGCTATAGCAGTATAGAAACCAACATAAGCATGACTACTGTATGTACACATTTACCATCTTATGATCCACAACATAAGTAGAATTATTATCTTTTAATTGCACTAAGCATCATCTTTATGTAAAGAGAACAAACAAGGGTTATCATCCAATGTGAAGCGTCGTGTATATCCCTAAACAAATACGCTATACGGATGTATTACATATTTTATTATGCCCTGAGGAAATTGAGGATACCACTCAAAATCCAACTAACCATTGCTAAGTCGAAATCAGTGCCATACAAGATCTAGGAAGTGTCGGACTCCTAAGATCTTCTCTGCCCCCGGTTAGTACGGGTCCGCCACAGCGACACAAAAGGTCAAGCTACTAACAGCCTAGTCCATCCTTGGTACAGGTCACGACACTAGTGAAAGAGGTGGGTACGCATACCCTACCATCTGAGGTACAACCGTAGTTGTCCTCCAATCTCATCACATATATAATCACCGAGACACGACCACAACCGTACTCAAACTAAGGGCTAGGTATGACCGTATTCATCCTCCCTAAACACTTAAATTCAGGATGACAAGCACCCCGCATACTCATCAGTATGCACTCCGAGTTTCCCTTAGGAATACTCGTTTCACCATCTGGCAAATTCTGACACTCATATGGATCTATGGCACATGGCATTACATGATTAGAGTTGCACTTGATTAGTTATGCCCATTGGGTGAATTAAGGTTGCATCAAACAAGTGGACATACAAACCCTAATTCACTTCTAGCAAGCATATAAATATCAAAACCTGAAAAGATATAAAATGTATGAAACATAATTTCTCATCGCATCATCACATGGTACTATTTACTTTCCATTCATGAGACCACACTAGTCATCATACTATCACAAGATATAAATCCTTTTAGTAATATCACAGGGTATCAACCCTTATCAACATAAGAGGATTACACCTCATTCAGGGCTCAGCCATGCCCAAAGGTCATTAAGACCATTATATTATTCCCTGCAATATCATCATCTTTGCATGCCTTATAACAAGGCTCAACAACATCAATTATATATAATACACCATATCAACACAATATTGCATTTATGAGCTAGGTGGTATTCATAAACAATCATAGCAGGGTTATATTAACATTAAGAACATTCTTTTATTACGTCAACATGCAAGGAATCTAGATATGATTAACTCTCATCATATTCATTATACACATGTTTAGCATAAGAATGTATCACCCATGTGGCTGTAATAACCACCAGGTAACATATCAAGGTTATGATCATAGTAAGGAGGTTATTCTACCATCCTTTCATCATATAAGAATGTTAAACATGAATACTCATCTTTATCTAATTGCATTAGAGTCAGGTTGAACGTGATAAATTATATCAATGTTACTAATCAACACTCATACCCAAACCCTAACTCACGACATCCCCATTGGATCATGGATGCATAAGGTGAAGCATCACCTTCACATTCCATATTATTCTCAAGTATGAACCCACACATAAATCAAGGTGTAACCATCAGGTTATATCATACTAGGGTTCAATAATAATAGAGTACTCCATGGTTGTATTAGTCATTCAAGGACTATTCATACCCAATTACCATCATTTAGTTATATTAAAGATAGGTATAACAAGCTATACCTCATTAAGGTTAAATGTCAACACAATATGGTTATCATATTTTCTATTCATATCAGTGAATAGGTAAGAATAACTTATTAAGGGTAACCTTCCATTTGTTTCATTATCATTCAACCCATATCACCATACCACAATGTCACCCAGAACCATTAGATGTTTAAAAGGTAAGACTATTGGTTGTTTACATAAGTAAACACCTTGGATAAACCACCTATGAAGTCCTTGATTTATGCTCTAGAAAGAGTCACCATCTAACCCTAGACATCCCTTGATTAACAACACAAAAGTTCCATTAAGAGTAGGGTAAAACCCACAATCGAATGTTCAGTTAAAACTAGACATCCATTATCAACAAGTAAGCTCCTTAAGTTGATCATATAAAGGAAACCATATAAATTACATTATTAGGACCAACATATTAAATTATCCATCATTCCACCTTATTGGAGGAATACACATTAGATCTTGACCATTGGGTCAAGTTCATATGTTAAAACCATCAATCACAGTATAGGTCTGACCATTGCATCAAATGACACAAGAAACCATTGCTCTAAGGCTTAATTGATGCTATACCTATATGATTAACTCAGTATAGAATGTAGAGACCTGATCCACCATCATTAGTGATCATTAGATCACTATTGGTTTTAGATCAACATCAAATATTAAGTTAATGTCATCATTGATTAATATCATCAGTAGTGTACTTAATGATTGATCATTATACTTTTAATTAATCCAAAACCTGACCTAAGGGGTGACCATAGGTTGTCACCATCACTTGACACCCTTGATTAAGGCCATCAGTTGTTATGAATACAACACCATAGGGTTGTTGCAATGGTACCACCATTGGGTCATGGTTTATAGAAGAAATCAGCTTTAAACCCTAAAATTGACCATTGGTTGATAGGTGCTTAGCACCATAGGTTGTCAAAACAACCTGTTCCAAGTCATATTATACCTTAGGAATAATATATACAAGATCACAAATTCATATATAACTGAAATCAGAATAGGAAACCTTATAAAAATCGAAATCCAAGTCAAGAATAGCTTTTTAGTGCATGGATCATCATTTTCAAGCAAGAACATAATCTAGAAAGCTTATGGTAAGCAATAAACGTAGAGAAAGTTATAAAACTTACCTCTAATGAGAAGATGGAACCACACACAGAAGAAATCCAAGAATAAGCTACGAATTCGTCCATGTAGCGCCTTTCTTCAACAAATGAGCAAATCCTAAACATAAGGAGTAAGAACAGTAGGGTTTTAAAGCTTTAGAGAAAATTCTACTATGGAACATTTTTCTGGTTGTGCACTACTGATTTTTACATTTAATCGAGTAAACTAGGTTCAATCGATCGTATAATTTCACTAAATCCCATCGCACGTATCAGTCAACTAATTAGTGTCGAGCAGACGTTAATAATTTAAACGTGCAAATTAGGAGCCGAGCGGTGTAGGCACTGCCCGACACTTGGGTAGATACTCACATCTGCAAATAACATTGATTTTAACAGAAACGTCCAATTATTCGAGTTAAATCGTGCGAATGGGAGTGAGATTCTACTCACATCGATTCGGAATGTCCGGATTCGTCCAGAAATGCGTCTAGAGTCCCGGTTCCAACGTTTGTTGGATTGTCTTCTATCTTTGGATTTGTCCTGAAACAAACCTGCTACACCCAGCAGGTGCTCATGCACAACAGGTTGAAGACGAACTTAGTTAAGGATGAATTGAGGACTAGGACTGCTGATTTGTTGTCTGGACCTCAAGGTCATCCTCCAAGGTCGTGGATTGAGCTATTGCCTGCGCCTAAAAGGGCCTCTGGCCGTCACTTCTAGCAGTAGCTACTACTTACTGCTTGATGGGTGCTGCCCTTGTAGGTGAGCACCAATGGAGGCGGGTACGTGGCCGCAATAGAGGTAAGGAGGGAGGTTGGCGCCACTGGTTCGGCCTTCATGGCCCAAAGTTGTTGCTGCTCCTCTATTGGTCGACAACACTATCGGGCGCAACACCTGCAACTGTTGTTGGCCGACGCCCTAGCTTCTGGTCGCAGCTGGGCAAGGAAAGGAGAGGGGAAGGAAGGAGAAGGGTAGAATGGGGTTCCCGGATCGGAGCTTGGAGCTCCAGCAAATCGCGCCCAAATCGCCCCTCCATTTCTCAACTAGGTCGGCCGATCGGGCCTACTGGATGCCGCTAGAGCGATTGCTCTATTCTATCAGGAAGAAAGGATAAGGAATAAGCGAGAAAGGGAAAAGGTTAATAACCTATTAAATGGGAAAATTGCATAAATGGTCCAAGGAATATATAAACGCCATAACTTTGGCCTCGGGGTCCGATTGAAATGATTCCTTTTGCACATTTGCAAACACGAGGTCATCAACCTTCTCAAGGCACAAAATTATGCTAATTATCTTGTCTTACCTAATCAAAATACTAATCACTTCTTAAGCACTTAACTTATGTAACATCCCTGACCTGGGTTATGAGTTAACCCTAGGTGTTTTGCCTAAATATGTAATTAAATCCTTGTGATTAACTTTGGGCATGCAATTAATTTCTCAGAAACATATATTTCAGTTTTTGCTCCTTTTTATATAAAGTTGTAGCATTGTTTTGTAATACAGGGACCTATGTGCAAATTACCCAGTTAGAAGGGTTAACTTGCAAATTGCACATGTTGAGATGTTCCTCTGATGTTGAGACATCATGAGAATGATGATGGTAAGGTTTGAGGGATTTCCCAAGCTTGGGCACCAAGGTGCAGCTGTGGAAGCAATCCCGGTGCTTGAAAACCCTAAATTGGAGAAAAGTGCAATTTACCCAATTTGAGGGGTGCAACTTGTAAAATACATCATCTAAAATATCTTTTAAGACTCTTGTCATCATTTAGAAAAGAAATTATGAAAGGTCATTTCAATTGATTAATCAAGTTATGAAAGAAAAAAAAACAGCTTTGTGATTGAATAATCAAGGTGTATGTGCTATAGCCCTTTTATGTGTATGCTTAACTAATAGGTTGATCTTCTTTGCCCTCATTTCTTGACCTTAGAAGAAGGTTTGTCCTTAGAATTAATATGAAGGGACGAGCATAGAAGGATGGAGGGACTTAGTTGAAAATATGGAGAACTTATGAGCTTATGTTGAAAATCTCACCCCGAGTATATATACTCTCCACTTCACTTAGCAAGGAAACCCTTCCTTCATTCCTTTCACTGTTCTATTCACCCAAACCGACTAAAGAGGATCTGTGGAGCTCAGGAGGACGACCAAGGAGGGCAAGGTAGGTTTGAATCCTCCCTTTTGCTTAAGTTCATGGTTAGAACTCGAATTCAAGGTCAAATTGATGGCTAGCTCACATAGCTCTACCTTTCTAGCCATCTCTTCTCGACTTTCCTTGGAAGGATCACCTTGGCCGACCTGTGGAAACTCAAGGACTCCATTAAAAGCTTGGAGCTCAAGGAGCCAGCTTTAGGCGGGTTTTATAACTCTAAACCCATGCTTCGTTATATACATCTTGTTTATGCTTTTAGATGATAATTCTTCTTCTTCTCTACCTTCCTTTGCTACTTTGCAAGCAAATCCGTGAGAAATCCTTGATGTTCTTGAGCTAGGAGATGAAGACGTTATTTCCAAAGTTAATCCACTACTTTTCACTTTACTAAACGGTCTCCACAAATTGCTCTCTCGGTTTGCAAAACCGTGTAGTGAGCAAACGGTCTCAGGACCGTGTAAGGGAAAACGGTCTTCAAGACCATTTAGCCGCATTGACCGAGCATGGACCGTATAAGATTTCTGTTCATAATTATTTAGGCTAATCACCCACTAAATTGGAGATGATAACTCCAATGGAATCGTGAGATATGGCCTTTTTAATCAACAACTTTAATTGAATTTACTCCTGATTTCCAATCTGTTGAAATCGCTCTTTTTGGGCAAACGGTCTCAAGACCGTGTAAGAACGTTGACCAAGAGTTGACCGTATGAGATTACTGTTCACAATAATGTTGATTAACAACTCACCAAATTTTATGGACTAATTCCAAACGAGCTAAGAGTTGAAGGATGATTACTAGGGCAAACCCTAATTGAAATCAGTACTGAAATCTCAATGATTTGATTAAGTGTTTTTGGGTTTATTAACCTAAACGGTCTCAAGACCGTTTGGGGATCAATTAAACGGTCTCAAGACCGTGTGGGGAATCACCCAAGACCGTGTGGAGGTCTGGGGTCAAGTATAGTTGACCAATTGAAAGTACAAAGATACCAAATTACATTGCAATTAAGTATTGATATGATAATCAACTCAATGGATCCAACCTTGAAGAATTTACATTAGAATACAAAAGTTGGATGGGCAAACGGTCTCAAGACCGTTTGGAACTCATCCAAACGGTCTCAAGACCGTGTGGTGACAACCCAAGACCGTTTGGAGGTCTAGGGTTAAGGTAATTTGATCAATTGAGGGCCCAATTGCAATAGGTTATTGAATTAATCAAAAATTCTGAATTGAGACTCAATCAAGGTTCAACTCCTATCAAATCACATTAGATTTTGATGAAATCTTGGGCAAACGGTCTCAAGACCGTGTGGAGTTCATCCACACGATCTCAAGACCGTTTGGGCCCAATTGGAGCTCAATTGAAGGGTTCAACCTTGTGTTGATTCACATTGTTGAGTGTTGATGGTTGAACGTTGATGGACCTTAATTGAACCAACTTCAACCCTAATTGGATAACATACCAATTCGTTAAGAATAACCCTAATTAACTCAATCTATAAGTGGTTACCATGGATTTAACCATTTGGAGGCTTCAACATTAATAATCATAAACGATTGAAATCATTGAACCATGTTGGAGGTCCAAACGGTTTGAGACCAAGTGGACCAAACGGTCTCAAGACCGTTTGAGGCCTCACGGTCTCAAGACCGTTTGAGGCCTCACGGTCTCAAGACCGTTTGAGACCTCACGGTCTCAAGACCGTTTGAGGTCACACGGTCTCAAGACTATGTGAGGCCTCACAGTTTCAAGACCGTTTGGACTCAAACGATCTCAAGATCGAGAGACACCAAACGGTCTCAAACCGTGTAAGCCCTCTCGGTCTTGATGTCAAACTTTTTAAACGGTCTACACCCTCACACGTTTTGGGCAAACGACCTTGAAGGTCACACGGTCTTGAAGTCAACCCTACCAAACGGTCAACTCATCCAAACGGTCTCAAACCGTTTGGAGGTTGAAGGTTGAAACCGTTTGAGGTTTTCAAAGGTTGATTTCACTTAATCAATTGAAGGTGTAAATGGTTCAATGATGCTCTAATCTAAACCCTAATGATAACCTAGGACATTAAGGGATTAAGTGACTAATGAATTGAACCATGATGGTGATCAATGGGGTGAATTACCAAAATACCTTGATGGGTTCAATTGAGTAATACCTTGTTCAAATCAAACCCTAATCAAATGATAGTGATGTTTTGGCTTATGTTAGCCCATGAGGACTTAACCCAACCTGATCTAGAGTGGTGTTATCACTATCTACTAGTGTGAGGAGAGAGAAAGTATCTTAAGAGAGAGAAAGTACCTTAAGAGAGAGAAAGTACCCTTTTAGGGTGGAAACTCAAGTAAAGAACCTTCAATACACATGAATGTGCATGATTAGGGTATGATCCACCTATGTGAGATCATGGAAACCCTAATTATGATATATGATGAATCTTAAGCTAATATGAGAGCATCAATGATGATGTTCCTCATACATGATGATGTTATGAGTTCAATTCACCATGTGATGTGAATAGTAAACCCTAATTCAAGGGTAATGACATGTGATGTGAATAGTAAACCCTAATTCAAGGGTGATGACATGTTATATGAGTATTAAACTCTATTTGATAAGAATCAAAGAACTTAGCTCTTATGAGAAGAGTGGAAAGTATAATCATTGTTTTGAATTACCTTTATTAGTTGAATTAACCATGCAGGTCCTGATATGGAGGTGATCATATCCAGGTATGGATGATGATACTATATTCATTAAAGGCATATTGATAGCTTTATGAATAAGTAAAGTATCTTGATGCCTTGTCAGTGGCATTCTATGATAATAATGGGCTGTGAGAGCCATGAATACCATCAAGGTCATGCTTTAAAGATGACTTGTGATGAGTATAATGAGAAATGATGATTGATGTGAGTTAGGCTTGTTACATTTAGTATTCTCCTTTTATAGCTGTTATGCTAATGTTATTGTTTGAAGAACAATGTGTGATGTTAAATGAATACTGAATGTACCTAACTAATCAAGTATAATGTAGAGCCCTGATCATAGACCCATCATTGTCAGAGATCAAATGATGGTGAAACAGGTTTTTCCTAAGGGAACTCCTGGATCACATACTATTGAGTATGTGGGGTACATGGATGTGTAGAACCTTACATCCTAGTGTAGGGATTTGATGTAGATATGTAATCCGTCAATCCTTCACTACTTTTCCATACTGTATCAGTAGTAGGTAAACATGAAACCTCCTGATGACGAAGAAAACATAGATATCCGTATCAGTGGAGATAAACATGAAATCTCCTGATGACGAAGAGGGTACAGAACGCCACTGTAACTCTAAAATAGCGAAGGACCAGATTACCCTGGTGAGCTATAATAGTAGAGACATAAGATGTCCTACAAGTGATCCTCTTACTGACTGAGGAAGGTGAAGGTCATGAGAATCTGGCTCTTTCAATGACCTAGTATGATACTAAGGCACTTAACAGTGATTGGTTGGGGTATGAGTGGTAAACCTCATCTCCACAGGGCATAATAATAAGACTGTTTGAAAAACATAATCTACAAGTGTAGTATACCTGTTAAAGGTAACTATGAGCTAATTGATTGATGTTTCACTGAATAGTGCATATGTTCTTTATGCTTGATAAATGTTGAGCTCTTGTATACAACTGTATCTGCTATTGAATACTTTGTAAACTTTTACTGCTTAAGTTATTCTTTGATGTTATAATAAAGCTTCTGGCGGAGAGTTATAACTCTCGCTGGGACAATTATGTACAATTGTCTCACCCCGTAGACTTCAACTTTTTAGGTGGACGTCGAGGACGGAGGAACAGGTCTACAGGTGACCAGTCCCAGTAGCAGCAGCACCAGGAGCAACAGTAAATCTCAGGTGGAGATTTAGCCTGCCATGTGGTGTAGTTAGAGTCAGTCCTATGTGTCCTCTGTACTCTCAGGTCTTGGAGTCTTTTGTTATGAGTTCTTGAGATTTTGTATCTTGATGTATATAATTACTCAAGAAGTAATTATCATGAGATGTAAACAGTTTATCTCTTGTTATAAAAGAAGCTTTTAAGGATTCAAGCTCTTATCTCGAAAAGTTTTAATTTCCCGTGATTTTTGTCTTCCGTTGTTTATCGAATCGCTTCCGCTAAGTTTAAATCGTGATTATATCGTGGTTTGAAGATCAGAGCCCACACTTATTGGTATCAGAGCTCTAGGTCAGTTGAGTCTACAGAGGCATAGGACTTAGGATGTCGAGTCTATCTTTAGTACTCTTTCCCTATCTAATAGAATCTTCTACTCCTCAGGAGAAGAAGATACATAAGGATGGATGAGCCTCATGATGAGTATGTGGCAGAGAGTAGCGCTAGTTCACCTCAAGGCGGTGCAAGGGTTCCAAGAATAGAACAGCCTGCACCTGAGTCACCAAGAGAGCCACCCCAGTTTGACCCAGCCGACATGGGTAACCCAGCTGTACAGACAATGTTCGGGCTGTTCATGACTGCCATGACACACATAACCG